>OY856409.1:811487613-812037613 GCA_963693085.1 Alisma plantago-aquatica
TCAGATTGACGGCTGTCCTCCGAGCAATAGAAATCTCCCACCTTTGTAGTAGTCCACACGAACCACCGGGAACTCACTGGAAGGAGTTGTCCCCTTCTGTCAGTGTACTAGTCACCAACGTGCTCTCCCACCACCAGTTGTCATCCTACAGTTGTCTTTCCCTCGTTGTGCCTCCCTAGTTAGGTAGCACTTGCTTGGGCTCTCTCGGTTACCACAACCAGAGAGGACAACTTTGCAGAGCAACTGATGTTTTGAGTTGTTCTATCTGAGAATCCCCCAATACCCCTCTATATATAGGAGGGGTTAGGGTCAGGGTTCTCAGCCCCAGGCAATGCGGGACTAAAGCAAGAGTAGAAGGGTCCAAAATTTCCATGAATTGATACACTACGGCGGGTGAACCGATCATTTAAAAAATGAATCGGTCGTTTGGGGATTGAACCGATCAGTTCATCTCATGAACATGTCGTTTGGGGAGCGGAACCGATCAGTTCATTCATGAACCCGTTGTTTCACTTCCTCGAGCAGTTCCCAATTGACTTTCTTCTTTCCGTTTCTAATTAATCCAAAGATCAATACTTGTCCCAATCGAATTGTACAAGTGAAATGAAAATATTTTCTCACCAACCTAACTTTCCCAAACTATCTCATTTGGTTTAGCTAAACCAATCGGTTCAACACTTGAACCGGTCGTCTCACTTGAACCGGAGCTGATCGGTTCAACGATTTGAACTGATCAATTGGCAGTCCAGGTTGTGCAAAAATCGGTCAATGCAGTTCTCAATCAATTTGACACCCAAATCAGTTAGTCCAACACTTGAACTTGGTGATTCTGAGTCAAGTCAATTGATTGAATGTTTAATTGAACTACTAAATACATTTAGTAAACAATCTAAACATCATTCATGGATAAACTCCTCTTCCAGGCTAAATCCTATGTGTGTGACCATGCAGGCCCATTTCACATTGGCAATGAAAGTCCATAACACTTATGACTTCACAAGCAAAGAGTGGTGCCTAGTCACACATCAGTGCTACCAAAGTGAAAAGGAAAGTTGGAGAACAACTTTCAATCCTACAATCTGTGAATGGTGTAACAGTGAATGTATAATTCCTTTGTCATTGATACCTCGAATGAACTCAAGGCATGGAACAGTCATCCTTTAAACATTCATTCATTTCCTTGATCTCAGAGCAGACTGGATGATATATGTGTGACATCAATATCACATATTGATTCACACATGCATGTGCATGCCTTTCTCAGTCCTACTCATCAAGTGGCCATGGACATCGAACTCCCTTAGGAGGGACAAATCCCATATCTATCACTCACCGCTCAAAATCCCCATGTGTCAAAGTCACCCAATCATCACCTTTATAACAATCTATATTTCATGATTGTGTTTGATGATGTCAAAGTGTACCCAACGACATGTGTTGAGTGTAGTGATTTTAGGTCAACGAATTACACTCACCACCATCATTGTGAGAGCTGACTGTGACTGCCAAGTCATGGTTCCATGTGTCACTCTCACGGTGGGTCTGTCTGATACACTTATTCTTTAACAAGTACCTATGTGCTTGGTTTGATATCACTATATCATGACCGATGAGATTATGTCATCAACCAACACACAATCTAGTCTTTAGTGTTATTGATGTCTATGGTTATTTCCACAACAACAACTGACTAGGGACAAAACAAGAATGTATACTCTTAACATCAGTATGATCTCATCATTTAGGTCCTTACCTAAAAGCATACGTCATTGAGTAAAACAATTCTTTAGACATCTATCATGTTACACTATCATCTCAGAAACAGTCAAAACATATAGATTGGAAATTGCCTTTATTATTATTCAAATCATTTACAAATTATCCCATTACAATCATCATATGACTTGCTCTATGGGCATACATACCAACAAGTGCATCATATGTATGTGACCCGATAGGTCCCAAATTATGTTGAAAGTGAAGTCCATAACAATTATGACTATGAAGAAATGATCAATGTTTAGAAACAAATTATTGCTTCCCAAGTAATTGGAAAATTGGAGAACAACTTCAACCTACATCTGTGATCAGTGTTACTGTGATCATATAGTTCATTTGTCTCAGATATCCAGATTAAACGTGAGGCATGTAATCGTCATCCTCTTAGTACTCCATCTATATTTTTTAAACTAGACTATCAAGTTACAAGTGGGCTCACATATCACATATTGACTCTCACGAGCATAATCATGCATTTCTTAGTCTCTCTTATCAAGTGGGCAGGATATCAACTCCATTAGGAGGGACAAATCCCATCTACATAACTCATATTCAAATCCCATGTGGCACAACATACATGTGAACCACCTTTATGGATACAAGGTCACATTGGATGGTGTAAAAGTTCATTAAACAACATGTTTTGAGTGTAATGACTTCAGATCTAAGAACAACAATCACCACTATTACTTTCACAGATGATTCTGAATACCATTCAATGGTTCCATGTATCACTCACAAGATGGGTATGTCCAGTAAATTATTCTCTAACAAGTACCTATGTGTTTGACTTGGTATCCAATATCATGACTAATGAGATTTTGTCAACAGTCAACACACAATCTAGTCTTATGTATTATTGTTTTCTATTTTGCTTCCACAATAATATCTGACTAGGGACATAACAAGAATGTATGTACTCCTATCATGAATATGATCTCATTGTACATGTCCTTAACCTGAAGACATATGTCATCACGTAACATCATTTTTTAGACATCTATCATATTATATTATTATCTCACAACTGAATGAAACATAATAGATAGAATTCCCTTTTCTTATTATCAAATCAATTACATTGTGCCATATTACAATCATAATATGATTGGATTTCTGGGCATACATACCAATAAGGGTTTGATAAGGGTCAATTAGGGTATTAAAAGGGTAACCTCATGCATAAATGAGGCACATTTACTTATAGAAAAAGTCCCATCTTTTAAGTGAGTTAGGAACATATAGAGCAAGAATAAAGATTGTAAGTAAATTGTAGGCAAAAGAAGGTATCAATTGTTATATCACTTGTCTAGATTGGTGAGAAAATGAGTAACAACAAGAACACACTAAAGAAATCTCCTTTACATGCCCAAGATCACCTCTTCAGCTCTAAGATGACTCGTCCATGGTGGATCTAGGGCAAACAAGGGAAAAAGAGGAGAAAACAAGGTGATTTAACTAGATGGGATAGTTTCCACCATGAAAGACCATGAATTTCAGCCAAGGATGAATAATAGTTGAGAAACAAAGGACAAAGAGACTAGATATAGGATCTTACATTTTTTTATTCAAGAAACATGGTTGGGAATCTTGTAAACACTATGGAGTTGCTTAATCTTTGGCATGGACCCACATGCAAGCTCCCATCCATTTCCATTAAACTCCTTTGAGCTTTCACAGGCATCCAAAGCCCCCCAAACATTTCTAGCAACACTTAGAGTGTCATATGAACCTCTAGGTCATTGGGACAGATTTTGTAAACTAGAATGGGTGTAAATGTCAAAACTATCCATAACTAGTATCTAGAATTCTCATTGGTTAAAGCATCCTTATCATCGGCCATACTATTAGTTTTATTGAACTTGGCATGTTTTTCATTAGTCTACATAGGATTACATCGATCTACAAGTTTGAACCTTCATTGATTTTTGTATCTAGGTTTTCCATCAGCTTGCACACACATAGGAGATTTGTCGGATCACATGTCCAATCTTCTCACAGGTCGACAACTAAGAGGCCAAATTTGTTGTCAAGCCCTCCTTCTCAATAATTTTCAATTCAAGACTCTCATCTATTTATGAGTCTAGGAACTCCAGTAGTTGAGAGGTGTAAGACTCTCATTGGTTGGGTGCTCCATCAGTCCTCATCAACCACCACCGCCACACTGACTAGGATTAGTGTTAAATACCCTAGGATGAAAACCCATACATAACAAGTTCAAGGTTTATCAAATTAATAAATATTATGCAAAAAAGTATGCACTTAGATATTATACACTCAATTTTGCAATTAGGTCCTCAATTAAGGTGAAATTCCAAATTAGTCCACAATTGTACATGAAATTGCAAATCGAGGTAAATAGGTACAATTGAAGTCAGATTAATGTTGTCTCTTAAACAAAATTTTTGGAGGATATACCAATCATGAACATGAAATGAAACAAAATTTATGTACTTTGCACATAAATTTTGATCAGGTCCTCATATTGTGATGGATTTACAATTAAGTCCACAAATTGCAAGTAAACTTGAAATTAGGGGAAACAAAGTGCAAATTGAGCCCAATTAAGGACTTCACTTAATCAATTGGTCTTAAGACTTAATCAAGCACATAATTATGATAATAGAGATATATTATGAAGGAAATTAGGTTTAAGATAGATTCATAGTCTCATAGAACCCTCATCATTCACATCTTTGATGTCTAGGTTACACAATATTGAATGCTAGTTGTAGAGATATGTTTGTGTATAAAGCTTGGTTTTCACACACCTTTTTCTATCATGAGGGAATTCCATTTATCTTCTTCCAAAGTAAGCAAAAGGTAAGAGGAATACATATTTCTGTGTTCCGTTCTCTACAAAATGGAAGCAACAAAAACATACCCACTTAAAAGTGATGTGAGGTTTCTTACCTAAAAAATAAGTCTGCCAGACAGCCCCTACTAAACCTAAATATATCTCTACATCTCAATATCTCTTCTCCCAAGTATATGCTAGCATGTATGTCTAACTTTTCTAAAGTATGCCAGACCCCAAGTATTCGATTTATACACCCCTCTAACTAGAGGAGGCATCGTGACCAATCTAAAGAAGGTTTAATGATCTAAGAGGTTGGCACCATACTCTACAAGTTTGCATGACATCTTGTTTGCTTCTTTGTACAAATAACTATAGATGTTATCCCAACTATGCAAAAGGATGAAATCGTTAAGAAATATCTCCAAGGAAGGGGGGTTGACCATTTATCTTCATGATTTTTTTATTGTCTATTTCTATGGTAAGCCCTCAGGTCCAATTGGTGATTTTTAGAACCTCCAGACACATCTCTAGAATCTATAGATGATACGTTAGACTATCCCTCTCTAGGCCATGTCCTACAAACCCCCCTCCCACAATAAGACCCATGTGCCTCCTCAAAATACTCACTATTACTTTACCTCTAGTTCCTTATCCATGGATCCTCCAACTAACCACCTTAATGATTAATTTAAGTTGACATGAAGTAGGTTTGCCCCATCAAACTTCCCTAGAAGATGGTTGTTGGACCATAATCTCATTAAAAAATCCTTCTTTCCAATGAGCTTCCAGAGCTCATGTTCCCCTGAACTTCTTAAGGGTAACATCTTGCATGGTGATTCTAAAAGTACTTTTAGCTCTCTCCCAAATCTCCCTACTATCCATACTCCTACCATCATATCTACTCACTCACCACTCACTCCATATGGTCCAAAGGATGACCAAAGGGAAGATACCATGTGTTACCCCTAGCTAGCTCTGCTCATTGTCTTGTAACCAAATATTTTGTAAGGGACATACATATAGATGTATTTGTTGTGAACTTTGTGTAGCCTAAGGAATCCCTTCTAAACTCTAAGACCAAACATGTCTTGTAATATCACTACATAGGAAAAGGTGGTATGTGGTTTCTTCTCCCTTTGACCCTTAACACTCATAGTGGAAGACCATTTGAATCTTGTAGGACTGATTTCTTGAATGAGTAGGGACTACTTTTACAAAATGCTTCTAACCAGAGGTGGCAAGGGTTTGTACTAGATCCATATGTGGTGGTTACTAAGAGAGAACAAGGGGTTCAATAGGTTTATTCTCAATACCTTATATGCAAATTCAACGATGAAGATTTCATCTACCTTTAGACATCATATGTGTGTGTCATGGCCTATAGGACCTCTATTCTATCTTATGCAATCATTGTTATCGCTTCTCTCTCTATTAACATATTGAGGAGATCCATGTTCCATCTTCCTATTCACCCCATTATTTTTTAATGGTAAGGTAAGGATCCACCTCAACCTCCCCTCTCTTCTAATGTTTCAAGTACACCTCTATCCATCAAGCCATCCAAAATGGTATGTCCCCCTCCCCACCTCCCATATAGTATTTTCCATAAATTGGGTAAAACCCTCTCAAACTCTTTTCCGTTACACCAAGGTTCTCATATTGCTCCTGAGGAATAAGTGGTCTAGACTTATACCAAATACTTTCTTCTCATACTTCTATTTGTAGAAGGAGGCTCACAAGGACTCACCTATCAAGAAATTCCATGTAGCTTTCATAGGTAAAGACTTGACTCTATGTCTAATACCATGGACTCCTAGGTCGCCCTCTTATAGTGGCACCACAATCACATCCCAGCTTACCCAATGTCTCCTGTTGTGGTCTTTTATGGATACCCAAAGAAGCTAGCCACGTTTCTCTGACTCACTTTGAGGATAGATAATGGGACCTCACATGTTGCCAATTTGTGAAGGGGAATCACCAAAATGACCCCCTACTACATGTCTCATGGAACCAGAATTACTGACTCATATAAGACCACACCCCCAAAAGGATCATGTGTGTATTTCCAGCCAATGTATCTACTTTCTATAGGTCGACCAACCCCCCTTATTTATCTTTGATCTACTACACCACATTCTCTGACTATCAAAAATGCAATGTTAATTAAATGCTTACTAGGGACTTTGCCACTATAGCCAGATCTACTAGTATAACGAGTTTGTTGGTTGTCATAATTCATTGAGCTCTGAGCACCCCATCTACATTAGCCACATTTTGGAAACATATTAAATGTTTGATTCCATTTTCTAATGGCTTTGGCCTTGATGGTAAAACACAAAGGAAGAAACTCCATTTACCTCACTTGTCCTTAAATTCATAGCATACAAGAGAAATAAAACATAAACTCATTCTTGACTGGCCTTTGTCATATGTAGAAAACACTTACTAGTGGAAGTGATGCAAGGAAGCAATAGATTCATCTTATTATGGAAGGTAGACATGAAGCTAAGGCATCATAAGAGTGACCGAAGGAGCTAATATTTTCCATGTTTAAATTAGTATTGATATTCCTAAGGATAGTAAAAGCTTACTATCCCAAGAAGTGAGTGTCCCAATGATCTTGTCCACCAATTTATCATAGTACCTAACCCAAATTCTTCCTGGGATAAGAGGAACAACTAGGCATTAGATCATTTCAGAATTACATGTGCATCCCCATGGTTTAGATAGGAGCCTCTTTCTATCCTCTATGGGGCTTCCTAGAATAATAGTTGATTGTACTCTATGGACATTCTGTCCTGATGCTCTTCCATACTCCTTAATCAGCCCTTGTGTGCCTCCTATGTTGTTTCCCATCAAGTTACACTACTACAAAAAATGGTTTTTACAACAGTTCATTTTTCCATTTTACAACGGGTGTCAACTGTTGTATTAGATCGCATGGTCTTATGGGGGGAGTTCTTTATACAACAGGTGTTGCACATGTTGTAATATATATATTTTATACAACAGTTAATACATGTTGTAGATCATTGAACACACCTGTTGTAATAGGAGTGTTGTATATAACATGTTGAGACAAAAGGAAATACATCTAGACACAAGGTTTCGAACTTGAGACCACTTGAAAGTAAGGCACATCTCAAATCGCTGAACCAGTTTCATTTTATGCAACACATATATTCTTTGTTGTACATATACAACAAATGACGTGCAAACCTATTGTGTGATTGTGGTCTATTACAACGGGTAACTATTACAATAGGTGAAAGCTTGTTGTGTAATTATAGTATACTACAACGGGTTATAGTATGTTGTGTAATGATGGTCTATTACAACGTGTTAACATATGTGACTATTACAACGGGTAGAGCATGTTGTGTAATTATGATCTTTTACAACGGGTTAGAGTATGTTGTGTAATGATGGTCTATTACAACGTGTTAACATACATGACTATTACAACGGGTTAGAGCATGTTGTGTAATTATGATCTTTTACAATGGTTTAGAGTATGTTGTGTAATGATGATATATTACAACGAGTTAGCATGAGTGACTATTACAATGGGTTAGAGCATGTTGTGTAATTATGGTCTTTTACAACAGGTTTGAGTATGTTGTGATATTACAGTCTATTACAACAATTTAGCACATGTTGTAGTAATCACATATACTACAACGAGTTTGGCCTGTTGTATATAACTTGTGTTGTATAAAATATATAATTCACAACACACAAATAGACTTGTTGTAAAAGATATGCTAACTACAACACAACCAACAGAACTGTTGTGTTTTTCCCGTTGTAAAAGCATTTTCTGTAGTAGTGTTAATGAAGAAAATATGGTCTTTCACAAACATGAGATATACATGGCAAGTCAGGAATCACTAGTGATAAACCTATCAGTTCTTCCTATACTCTTGTCTCTTAATATGTCTCCCTAGGATATCTTGAGCAAGAACAAAAAGGATCCATGATAACAGATTCCCTTGTCTAAGGCCTCAAGATGTCGGAGAAAGCTCTTATAGGCATCCAATGATAAAGATGGAGAACCAAGCTCCTCAGACTGGCACATTAGGCACTCAATGACCCCATCAAAAAACCCAAAGAACCTCAAAACACACTCTAAGAAAGTCCACTCATCCTACTAAAGGTTGTGGATATATACACTTTGTAAACTACATTCTCTTCTTGAGGGGAACCTCGATTGAGTTCATGTATAAGCTCCTGGGATAATCAGATTTTATCTCCTATTTACCATATTTTTACAAAGGTTGCTTGTTCACTAGAATCAGTCTTAGAATAATAAGTGATAGCCTTGATAGGATGACCCTCGATACGATCCTAAGGCTTGTATTCCCAACCATGATATGCCTAAAGCCATTCATCATGATAGGCACATCCTCCTTTGGAATCACAACTAGGCATATACATCTAAGCCCTCTATTAGTCAAAAGACAACTGAGAGATGGTTAATCAACTGAACGACATATGGTTTCATAAATTCACATATGAACTAGTAGAATGAAGTAGTGAATCCATCTGAGCTAGGGGAAATATTGTCATCATGACCATCCCTTTTAGTAGTCTCTATGAGATGCTAGTGTTATCATTTTTTCTATTACACTCTCTAGATGCTAGTGTACTCAGCTATTCCTTCTATCTCAATTGACTCAAGAATATTGGTGTAGTAATCAATAGCTTTTCTCATGGCCTCCTCTTCTCCTAGTACCCACTCACCATCATCTTCATAATTTTAGCTATGTTTGTTCTTCTCCTCCTAGCCTTGACATGGGCATGGAAAAAATTATTTTTGTTCCCTTGAACCATTTATTGCCTAATCTCTCTCTCTCCTGTAGCATTCCTCTCATCTAAGAAGGATCTCTAATTTGTTTTCCTCATGTAGTTTCTTTGTAACGCCTAAGCCCACTACCCAAAAAGCTCTAGTAGAGCTTTAGGAATGACCTCACTCACGCACAAGTCAGGATCAACTTCCCGACTGGTCATCTATCCTAGTACTACTTTAAGCCAAACATGTTTAACTTTGGAGTTCTTAGCGACGAGCTCCCTGAAAAGGAGGTGCACATTGGTGATATCGGTAAATCATTCATTTTAAGAGCATGTTATCTGAGGGGTCAAATCTTGGAACGTTACAATCTCCTTCACTTAGACTCTTAACTTCGTTAAGGCTCAACTACATAGAAACGTAATATTTTCTTATTTCAGTGTCGGCCCAGAATGGCCATGGACACCCAGCTCCCGATCACGGCTACCAACGCAAAGGTGGCTACATCACCATAGAAAATCCTTTCCAGCATGCATCGACCATGTAGCTCAACACTCACATGTGGACCCCACCTACTCAAGGGGTTATAACTCTAATACCATTTGTAACGTTTGCGCCCACTGTCCAAGGCTCTAATAGAGTTTTAAAAACTATCACTAACCTTAACTGTGCGCTTTGTCCTCACTCACACACAAGTCGAGATCAACTTCTTGATTGGTCACCCATCCCAGTACTACTCCAAGCCAAACACATTTAACTTTAGAGTTGTTAATGATGGACTCCTTGAAAAGTAAGTACACCTTAGTGATATGGGTAGTACAATCATTCATTTTTAGATCATATTATGCCTCAAATCCTAAGACATTACATTCTCTGTCATTCTCTCTAAGGCACTCGTTGAATTTATGCTTTCTTATAAAGCCTTAACTATCCTTTCATGTGCGCCGACCTTTTCAAAGATATTCCCTACCACCTCTTTGTTCCACTTCGAATGCTTATTTTTAAACTCTTTTGTTTCTCAAAAATCATGAGGATTGGTCCACCCACCAATTACTAGTAATGAGCTCCTTTATGCATTCATGTTTAAGCTACATCTCCATAGATTTGAAGCCTATCAGAGGGGGGGTTGATCTTGCTCCCATTTCAAGGGTGTAAAGAAGAGGACAGTGTCTAAGGCACTAGTTTAAATCAAGTGATCTTGATGCCCTCTAGCCCATCAATGTATATGAAAATCCTATCAAGATGGCCTCATTTGATTGGCATCCCATCCTTCTCGCCAACCCATGTGAACTTGCATCCTTTAAACAAGACTTCCTCAACCCTTATGTAGTGGTGGCATCATCTAGACAATATATCACATAAGACTTGTCATTAGGATTGCAGCCCACAAGGGTGACAGTTGTCGTTCCCACAAGCTCGAGGTTATGCGTACATGTTGTGGGAGGATTTGCTTTTCATCCAAGGTGACAACGATGTTCCTAATTGTGTTATAGCATGGGACTTCAATGCATACAAGACCAAGGGGTTGAGGCAGTTGAGGTTGGGGGAGAGCCTATGTTTTAGATCCATGAAAGATTTCAAGGAACAGGTTACCATACATGCGCCAAGCTAGAAAGGGCAAACACCTAGATCTTGCCTCCTGTTTTCCCATTATTAGTTACACAAGTCAAACCTGACTTCATATCCCACTCTTTGTGCTCACTTTAGACCTATGAATGGTTTTAGTATCCCAAACAGAAACAATCCTCTTTCCTTTGCTAGTTTCAGACTTTCAGTAATCTCTCCTATGTCTTCTCATTTGCTAACCCTCTTGCATTCCAAATAATAAACTTGCCCAATACAGTAAGCCCTCGCCACTCCTACACTATAAACTAAACAACCTTAGACAGCCCCAAAATCTCCACCTCAAGCTCGTCGTCCCCTCATCTCCAAACAACCTAGGGTCATAGTTAGGTCGCACTTCTACACTACTAGATAAACCACGCATTATATCATAAAGGACAAGTCACATCTCAAGATCAAGACAATACAGGAATGCATATACTACGCCGCAGCTTAAAAAGAGACTGACAAGTTTCTCAACAGATGTGCTGACAAGGAGTATGGAGTTATATCGACCACATAGTTAACATGTACGGTTGGTCACATTATTGCTTAATCCACAATGCCCAAACGTTTGCATATTCGTCATTTTGTTGTCGGTTCTCTCTAAATTGGACGGTTTTCCTAGTCATACACCAAACACGCCAAAAATGGGTTTCGATATCATCAATTGTTCGTTTTGATTGATCTGCAAATCTAGATCCAACATACTATTTCACTATAGTAAAACTTTACTAGAGGCTGGTTCCATGAACACTAGACATAATCGTAAATCCATTTCATCATATATACATGAACCAATAGAAAAACAAATGGCATTTGCATCATGATAATTCCACGCACATGCTATCTATTTGTAAGACTTTGTAGTGTCGATGGCTTACTATAATTGTTTTAGAAGACGGTATCTCCAAGCTGGCCAGTGATGGAAGCCAGGAAGATGAGGATGGACGGGAAGAGAAAACAAGAACGTGTAAAGGTAATCGAAAGACTAATAAACTACACAGCTCACCAAAAGTTAAATATATACGAACTCCTCACGTCAGGGTGACCAAAGGACTTGAGATCATACAGGAACAACGGAAGGATTTACCTATATATATGGAAGCTTGCACTACAACTGCTGCAAAAAAGAACGGAAACTGCTCTCTGCATTTATAAAGGTATATATCTCAGGCAAATGTTTGATAGTACGTCAGTATATAGTTTACCACCAAAGAAGGAGAACAAACTTTCTCCATCCTTGAAAGGTATAAGGATGTCAGTACTACTCCTATGCATCGACATATGCAGATAGAAGGGCATTTACCCAGGGCAAGCTCGTGAACATTCAAAAGCCAACCGTACAACACATCTAGATGATAGAAAGAAATATCAAACTCACAATGTTGGGAATATCAGAGTGACACAATTGCTCTAACCAAGATGGCTCATCTGTAAGCACCCTCGTATGAATTACAATACAAAGGCAACCATTGTTATTTACAAATTACAACATTAGCTCTCACCAAACATACATTAAAGTCACCTGATGTTACTACACTGCAGCAATTTTCCCCAAGTCTTTCCCCATCCATTTTACTTTCAGAACGATCTCACCTGACTCGACATCACACAGTCTCAAACGGACGTCCTGCACTATTTCACCATTGGTACAAACAATGGAGCTGTCTTCCATGAGGCAGTTGTCAACATCCACTGGCACTTTTCTTAGTTTTGTTTCTCCAGTTGAAAGTTGAAGAGCATACTTTAGTCTAGAAGCTGAAATAAGTGGTTGGAGATTAAGGAATGCATGGCCCATCTTGTCGTCATACTTGAATGTATCATGATCAAACACTTCCTTCAAAATAAAAATAATGGTTTTAATTCACAGCACAATAATTGAAACCCGATAAGAATTTTGTGAAAAACGATGGAACATCAACTATAATTTAATAAGTCACCAATGTCTCAATGAAGTATTGGATACACATGAACTAGCAAAACAGATTTTGGTCTAGAAAAACAGAGATTCACGGCTATCTAGACGAGTGGCTAGAAATCTTTATGGAAATGTCACAAGCAACCCAAAATCTTATGACATTTTAGATAGGTCACTGTTCAGTCCCAGCTGATAAATATACTGACATACATCTATCACTCTGATTTATAGATGATATGGAGGTTTATGGTATCCTTTGAATGAGATGTCACACTGACTATTTCATTTATCAATTTAGGTTCAAATACACATAAGAGTCAGGTGATCAAGAGGGCACGTCAGCTTACAGGCTCTGTTCCCTTTAAAAGCTGTCCAGGTTCATCAATGAACCGCTTTGGTTCCTTGCAAACACCCAGACCCAGTTTCTATGTTACGAGCCATGGGTCGGTTACAGATGAAACTGCCGAGCTCATAGGGCTCACTTGGATCTAGTTCTAGTAGAGAGACCATCCCACCCAGCCCCTCATAGGACCTGGCTGGGTCTGAAGTGTTGTGTGACACTTGAATGTTTTGAATTACCAAGGTCCAGCTTTAGCATTACCAGTAGCGGAGACAAAAGAGCTCAACCTGCCCAGGCTCAGCTTCAACCCACAAAGGTTGAAAAGTCAGTAAACCTAATTTGTTTTCACAAACATAACCCACTTGGGGGTATATCTGTATATCTAATCAGCTCTAGCCCACAAAAACGCTCTACTTGCATATGATCCCTGACCTCATTCCATTCTACCCTTGTACACAAGCCTTTTACTGTAACGACCAAAAATGGGGGGAGAGATTTGGGTTCTACGAGTGCATTCAGCTAATTTCTTCAAATTGTTTCCAATCTCCTTAAAATACTCTTTTTTTAGCCTTTCCATAGACGTGACCTCTCTTCTTCAATCTTTCCTTTCCACCTCCCTAGAAACCAAAGTTTTTTCAAGGGGACGAAGCTGATCCAACCTTCTTTTCATCTTCTATGTAAGTGGGCAGAACCAAAATTGACGGGAATTTCATGAGATTGAGATATAAATCCCATATATACGAGTGTCATTTGTTGTAATAAGTCGAGAGTGTTAATGGTATACATATGGAATGCCCGGGTTGAGTCCCTGGTTTCTTCCACTTTTGCTAAAGTATAGAATAGATTAATATTTTAAGTAGAATTGCAAAATTTTGGTCAAAGGGTCAATTTTCTTGGGGACGGATATAGTATTTAAGGTACTACAAACTTGGCCATTTTGCAAAATTGCGACAAGCATTTTGCAATTTCATGCAAAATTTTGAATTTTGACATTTTTGAGGAATTTCGTCCACTTTGGCCACACATTTCATGAAAATTTGACAATTTTGTTGATTTCGCGCATTTACGTGAATGCAAAGCATTGATTGTTGTGCTTGCTATTAGTAGATTGAGGAGTTACCATTTCGAGAGGCCTTTTAGCTCGCATCTAAGGCATGCGAGCAAACATGTAAACAGATTTCGCACATTCGACCTGGGTTCGAGTTCAAATTTTCAAACAAAAAAAGGATATCTTTTGGATTTAGATCGCATTTCCAATATGGATTTTGGATGCGAAGATTTCAGATCAGACATTGGATATTTGGCGTATCTAGGCCAAAAAAATCCAAAGTCAAAAAATATATACATATATTGTAAAAAAAAATATACTATTTATATAAAAATATGAAAACATAAACATTTTACCATATATATATTTGATGTATTATTAGTATTTTCATATATATAATACTATGTTAACATAAAATGTGTGATTTTTGGCTTGGATCGAATATTCATCTGAATTTGGGCATTATTTGTTAGCATAGTCACAAAATTCTCCGAATTTTTGACTATTCGTGTATAATTCATGAATTTTTCATGTGACAAATGCTGTGCTCGAATTTTGCAACAAGCCATACTAATCCCGAATTCTGAATATTATTTAGGAATTCTATTAATTATCTTGAATTTTGCAAAAAAAGCACATATTTTGCGAGCTATTCATTTATGATATAACATGCTATGTAGTTCCGCATTTGGGAATAGAGAAGCAATAAGCAGGTGGGTGGCAGCAGCGGGAGCATCGCAAACTAGTTCTAAACGATCCATCAAAATATTGAAATAGATATGCGAGACCAAGGACTTCCTCCTCACGGCACGGAGGAAGGATGCTCTCGCTCTCTAAGGATCAAGAGGAGCAATGTCATCGTAAAATTCAAGGCGAGATGCTCCAGGTACACACTATGCGTGTATGATGTTGAGAAGACTAACAAGCTAATGTCGCTACCACCAAGTTTGCTTATCCAAGAGCTTTGAGGATTGAACTGCAGATTGTTGCATGATGGCTCACTTGAAACCCATATATGCACTTACAAATTCATTAAACCTTTTGATGATGGTCTTGAGTTTGTAGGACTTGTATGGAGCTAATTTGTAATTACCTTGATCCGCGTCTTTTGAAATTTTGGACTTATCGAGTATGATATGATATGTTGTGTTTGTTGGTACAGCTAGACTAGAAAGTCTATCAAATATAAACAACGACAATTTATTTTTGGAGTAAAAAGAAGCAAATCTATGTGTGCAAATATACAATTATATATCGATGTGTTTATCCTTTGTATTGATGTATATATGAATGTAATGTTTGTATGTATGCATGTCCACATATATTGTACTTCTGAACTTTATCCGAGTTCCCCTCGAACATTTGACCAAACTTTTACCGCATCTTTTTTTAGCTGTGCACAAATTTTGCGCATAATTCCCAAACGTCAAATTCTTCAACCTCCGCGAATGATTCCTGAATCCCGAATTTGTGACTGCGGACCATTAGGAACAGATATTTATCTGAATTCAGATATCATCCGTTCGGATTGGATTCAAATGTTATAATATGATAAACGTCGGATATCGGATCGGATATTAGATCAAACTTTTGTTTCGGATTTGGATATCAGATATGGAACAATCCGCTTCAAATTCAATCTGCTAACCGGTCTACATGTGAGCCCTAACCCTGCCTACTTCTATCCCTAGCACTTACAACAAAAAATCCAAAAATAGGTGATCTGCAAGTTGTAGATCTACCCAAATCTGGGAGTGTATAGCTTAAATCTCTATAATACAAAATATTATCATATCACAGTTATAATCTAGACAATTATATAAACATCTTAGTTGCACAAACATTTCACAAACTGGTGGTACAATTACAATCACCACATTTTATCATTTAATGAGTTACAAAACACCTAATTGTATCTATATCAATCAACAGTCTTGAAGGGGTTAGATCCTTACAAGTTTAATTGTAGACTCTAATATAGTATTCCTTCATAGACTCGCCCATCCCTTCACTCACATAAAGACTCCCCTTTAAACTCAACATTTCCCGCAACATAACCACAATGACCAGTTAGGGATGTGGCAATTTTTACATCATTATTTGAGCAAATTCAGGAAAATCTAGAAAAGAATCTATTCATTTTGTCAAAGTGCAGAGTCAACCACTCAAGAAAAAGTCAAGAATAAGTCGGCCACATACTTTGTGTTTATGTATATAAATGAATGTGTGTGTGCATAACATGGAAGATTCCATTGAATACGGAAGGGACTACTGTTTTGCAAGATGGAGACAAGAAACCTCATATACTCGTAGTGTGGGAGTGAGAGTGGGGATGTGTGATGTTGGGTTGGGTTAGGACACATCATAAGAGGAACACTAACTTGCAAAAAGGTCTAATACGAGACTTAAATTTTACGAGAAAACTTGTAAAAAATGTGAAAAGTCGTTACAATTGTGAAACGTCGGGAATATTTGCCAACCTTATTTGGAAAGAACATTATGCTGACTAAAAACCATGAAAAATCACAAACTTACCAAAAAGTCGTTGAAATTGTTACCAATTGCATGAGCAACATATGAAATACTGTACAAAGGATTGTACATATGAGTGTATTTTTTGTATACATTGTGCTTGTCAAATTGATTAGTACATTCCTTCATTTTTTAGTTTATATAGCTAGATATAGTAGATTAAATATTAGTACTATATTGAATTCAGCATTCCCCAAGCCAAACCCCCGCCCCACCAAATCAATATAAGATATTATTGCAAAATTTAGTTTCCTATATCTATATATTTGCATATGGAATTTGATAACTCAATTTCTTCATTCCAGCATGGATATTGACATAGAAGTCCCCATCATAACCACGGGCTATACTTCATTCACAAATGCAGGAGACTCCCACTCACATATACAATATGTGGGTTTACAATTATTCTGTATAAAGAAGTGTAATTCAGCATGTAGATTCGTTTCGCAGAATTGTCTTATATTTCCTTCATTTAGGCGTAAAAAAAATCAGATCGTAAATGTCAAAACTTCAGCATAAAACATTTGTAATATTTTGCATATAGACCACTGAAAATAGTGTCGAAGTCAATAACTTTCATGCTTGTGGTAAACTCATATCTCCGAAAAAAGAAGAATAATGGAATATAGGTAACTAGAATTGATATATTATACTTAAGGCACGAAGAACAACACTAATGGCAGTTTACTCTTTAGTCAAAATTTCTTAGAGAAACCCAAATACATGTTTATCTGGATTGTAAATAAGATATGGTTATGGTGCAAACCTCATTTTGCAAAACCTAATTTTTGCAAAACCTAATCTTATTAATCAAATTCAACTGGCGTACACTACCCTCAACCATGGGTTCATATAGAAGACTCACAAGAGGCCCTAACTGACTTATTTTCATTAATGATCTAACTGAAATAAGAAATAAACTAATTGATTGAGAACTTATAAATAAGTCCCCAACTATTACATGTAGCTCCCAAATTGAAATAACTACGAGTAAGACCCAAAGCTTAAAATTAATATTCAATGAAACATTACATGCTCTAATCAAAAGACAACATGCTCTTCTTTAGGATATGGATGGGGAGCATGTCCTGCATCAACTTCCCCCAGTTTGACAAAATGAGCTTGTGGCGAGTGGTGATATAGTTGCGGTCATCATTGTCATTCCCATGTAAGTGGCATATGTATGATGGCACAACATTAGAGATTCAACAACTGGGAAGGCTAGTGAAATGACCCACCAACTAGTGAGAATGTGTAGATATCGGTAAAGCCATTATGCAAAGTGTGACGGTCCTATTGTCGAGGCCATTCCTGCACGACGTGTTGCATCACAATGCACAACATCGCACAAAATTGTGTTGGTGTAGACGTCATGGTACAAGGTCACCCATTTGCGGTGAGTCCTCGGAAGGTGAACCTAGGATGTTGGCCACTGACGTGGGTGCAAATGTGGGTGGGGACTCTACTCGTAACCCTAGACATCTCACAACAATCTTTAGCACGAGGCTGCTAAAGCTCCTAATGCCAACTACAAGGATACAATTTGTCGGGATCTTCAACCTTAAATAAAAAGAGTTGTATGAATGATGGAGCTTCACATCAAAACATACTGGAGAAAAGGTTCTATGAATAGGATTTATGGGGAGGGTCATCATCATATAGCTCGTCGTAGCTAGGTTTAGTGTTGAAGAGGAACCCTCGTATTCTGTATCGTCATCCTTATAAACATTCAAAGTTGTTATCATCAATGATTGGGCCATTGTGTAGAGCGAAGCTCGTATAGGAGAAGCGATGAATCCAACTAGAGAATGTCGTTGGAGAGGACATCATTGTGACTGTGGCGGGATCAACAGATGGGGTTGAAGTCAAAGACCATTTGCCAAGGGATGGAGTCTTTCGCCCACCGCCTCTACTTATATACTAATTGTGTAGCTAGATGAACCACATTGTCCATAGAGGAAATATATGAAGTAGAAAATGATGCCTTAATAAATGAATTGAGACTGCGAGGATACATAATGATCTCGTTGGTAGCATCCCTCATAGAACTAGAAAGTTTAGTCATCCGAAAAATCAGACCCATGTTTTAAGTCAGAGAGCTTGATGCATAGTTGTTGCTTGTAATTGACACGGACAAGACAGATTCCATTTCAGCTTTCATTTCTATCTAGGTATTGATGCGACAAATTGTATATATCTGTTTCCACTAAGTGAGACTGATTCCATAGAGTTTGGCTTCCTCTTATTGGATATGGCAATTATCTACAAGATGGCTATATCATAAGAATGGCGCCATACTATGCACCTTGTTGTGGAATGTGTCGGGTTCACCGGTGCCATGGGGATTACAGAATATCTATATTGAGTAGGCAGTCTTCTTGAGAAGAAGCTTGTTAAGTTTGCAATTGTTGCACCTCAACTTGCTCATGGAAGCAATCAAACTCTACCTAGATCTCTCATTGCATGTCCCGAATCAAGGTTTCTAGGCGGTCGAACCGCTCGTCATGGTCGGCAAGGCATCTTTCCACCTCCACTACTTTTGCATCGAACTCCTCATTATTCACCATGTTTTTTATATGGCGTGTCAGTGAAGTTTGATCTAATTCCACAATCTCAAACCGACTGGGTGCGCATAGGGCTCATGGCGATGAGTGTTGTATCAACCAAAATGGCTTGAAACACAAATGTCCATATGCACTTACACAAAAATGCCAGTAGAAGTCCCTAAAAATTATTTTGCAAATAAATACAAATAAATTCAATTCAAAAATATAAGTCATTACTTCTACTGTAGGAAGGATAGACACTTATCGAAGGTTGTTGTGTCAATGACAGACACATGTTCGACATAGACACATTGTGGACATGCATTGGACACGACTCTGGCGTGTCGAGCTTCATTTTATTAAATTTGCAAGCTCGGCTTGGTGTAGCAATGTGGAAGACATGATTGGCCTAGCCCGTAAAAGATCCAACTAAAAGGAAGAGAGAATAACATTGATCCCCCCACCCACCTCGATCGAGCCTCAACTCACGAAAACCCGCATCCCTATCTACATAGGTGACCAATAAGTCTACCTCCTCTAACTGCTTTGTCCCCAAAGAGAATGCAGCAACTGCATGGTGCCGCAGTTTCTGCAAGTAGCAGCTAGGTGTTAAAGCCATTGCAAGCAACTATCACAAGGAGATAGAGCTTCTACAAGCAGCTATTGCAGCAACAACCACTTTTTAGCTGCAGCCACCACAAACAACCTCTTACAGCAGGATCTGCCAACACTAATTGCAACCATAGGAAGCAACTTCCTTCCCATCTAGGTAACTCCTTTCGTCTTATTCCTCTACTATAATTTTTTGTCATTCCTTTTCTCCCTATCTTCTTCCTACTTTGTTGGTCCTCCAATATGTCCACTCCTCCGCCCGCCTCTTCTTCACACTCCATCGAGAAGTCTCCTCCCCTCCTTTTCCTCATGTTCTGCTTCTGTCATCTTCCCTCTACCCCCACTCCTACATGACTGACAAACATGTTAACCTCCTCTTGCTTTACCAGCATCACGATCACCAATACACCTCCCCCCTCCATTGATAATCATTCTATTCCTTCCCCTCTTCTCTATACTCTACTCCTCCATTAGTATAGTAACTGTTAAATTGTTAATGTTAGATTCTAAATGCATGATTTGTCTGTAGATTAATTTCTAATGGTTTTTATATCGTATTTCATTCTTGGATATTATATATAATATGTCATTTTGTATGCTAAACGCTATGTTCATTAGCATAGTGGATTTGAATCCAGATGTGGATATAGTGTGGGTATCATGGTGATCTTTGTTTGTCCATGTTAAGATTATGATTTTGTTGTATTTTACAATTAAGATATATACATATACATGTGTATATACATATATATGTGTGTAAATATATGTATATATAGGGCATTTTAGTATCCACGCAGGTAACCTGGTTAAACTAGCCGTGCTCTGAAAACATGGTGGCAGGTTTTGTAATTATTTGTATACGCTTGATACTTGAGTGTGTCGTTCGGCTCCTAAGTGTGGCCGTGCACTTCCAACGAGAAATTAGGGTCCCGCCTAGGATAGCGCCGAATGGCCAAGAGCAAGCCAAGGCATCCGAGTTTAACTAAGCAAGCAGGCGAAGAGTATAGTTGCTAGCCTGGCTGCGAAGTACTGCATGCAGCTGGCATCGAGGATGCTTTGGCGCTCCAAAACTCAAAATTCCCCTGGAGATGGCACATGCCCGACACCGGCGAAGGTCACCGCAAAAATGGGGTACCGCAAGTGAAAAGGGAGGTTCTCCTATGGTCTCCACCAACCGACCAAGATGTTGGGAAGCGTCACCGTCCTTCAACGAACTTGGACGTGCCATTCCACCTTGCTTGGATGCAAGTAGGACGGGTTCTGAGCTCTGTCCTCACTTCCACAAAAAAGATTTGATGACAGGACTCATGGTGGCTTCAGCGAGGGTAACCATTCCAAAATCTCCAATTATGTCTGCAAATCTTAATCCTCTGCCAGGAAGCCCTTGCTAGCCCCCTTTCTACTCTCCTCCATTATTCCATTATTCCTACAATTAGCAGTAGAAAATAGAGATGTATGGAGAGTTCGTACTCCCCCTATAAGTCATTGTTCTCCTTGGGTCCTTATACAGCCAACGTCAAGACCTAACAACCATGGGCAAAAGAATGTCAATTGCCCTCCTTGGCCCCGCCTATTGATGGTGTCACCCCTATTCCCAGGCCCTGGTGGCGGACACCAATAGACTCCTAACCATCCTTGACCTCTGTGCCTCATTGGCCTTCGACCTTTGTTGCCATGCTTAGCCAACAAAGACGGCCCAACCCCACCTTCGACACTGGCTGCTCTATCCAGGCCGCTTGGCTCCGACATGAGCCCCACTTGTTGTTTTGGGGGCTGCTTCCTCCGTCGGCACTCCTTCCTTTCTTTATCCTCAAACATGGTGCACGCCAAGCCTGGGCGACCAGACGACGGAGGCCGGCGTACCCTTCCCTTAAAGGAAGAATTGAATCATGGATGTCGGCCCTCCTATCACCCCTCTAGCCGCATCCTTTGTACGCCGTCCTACATGGCTGCCCATTATCAACAATAATGTCGTTCTAACCCACTATCACCCTTCGGCTCTCTCCCATATGTTTGTATGATAAATTGTTTAGATCCATTGAATATTTGAGGCAGGATATCAGTAACATCTGTGATTCTCTTCTGCAGTTAACATATTTGACAAAATGTATGAGTGAAGTGTGGCCTAATAAAATACAGGTGATTACCGCTTATGTGCTTATTTGGACGTATATTTTAGTAATAAATCACACTCACACAATAGGTGGTTGTGTCTTAGGCAACATAAATCCAAGTGCAACAAACTATTCGAAGAGTGCAATTAGAAAATCCTATCTTTGGGCTGTGAACTTTAATATAGAGCAATAGAAGACCAAAAAAAAAGAGTGTTGACCCCACAATCAGATTGTGTGCGTATTGGTCCGTCAATATAGCTATTTAAGGAACAATCCTTATATTATGTACAATGACTTCCATGTAGAGTCCAGCTTCCATGGGGGTTTAGCGGTTAAGGGCTTTCATAACAATGACAGCATGGACGGAGTTTCAGGATTGATGTCTTCAGAGTCTTCTTGCCCTCTTGTTTGATGTGATCCATGACATGGATTAGAAAGGCATAGCAAATGACATGCTGAACCTGTGACATTTCATATACTGAGCGTATCTATGTGATGTCAAAAGTAACAATTTTACACATATCTTTTATACTTAGTTAGAAAGTAACTAATTGACACAAAGTAACATTTGGTCATTAAAAGTGATTGTTTGGACAGTAAATACAAATTTCAGAATAAATGTACATTTACAATTGAACATAGTCATACGAGGTGGTAGCATAGACTAGTGTGAGCAACGAATTTATAGAGGCATTGGTGTGGAGGAAAGGAAAACTAGATATGTTGATGTTTGTGTAGTAGATTTTGTTCAAAAGTAACTATTTGGAACATAAAGTAACCATTTGACACAGAAAGTAACTATTTGGTACCACAAGGAACCATTTGGTATACAAAGTACAAATTTGACACAGAAAGTAAAATTTGGTCATAAAAAGTAACATATTGATTAATAGAAGTGATAAAAGTACAAATTTGCCAACTGAATGTATATCAATGTCTAATTCAAATATTATGTATATAGATTACAATGTTATGGTGATTAAATTATAATGAGATATACATGTGAGCAATCAAAAATTTTACAGAATATGAACTGAAAATGAATCAAATTGTAGAAATGAATAGTAGAATCGCAAATGTGGTATATAAAATAACTACGTAGTATAAAAAGTAACGATTTGACATGAAAAATAGGACTTGATCATAAAAAGTAACAAATTGATTACAAAAACATACGAAACTAATGGATAAAACCTCCACCCATGCCCAACCCATTAGAAAAGGATCTTCACTACCATCGCCATGTTGCACACTCCTGAAAACTGACCTCATAATCTGTATTCATTTATATATTTTTCTGGCACATGCTAGCACATAACACTTAGTCAATATAAGAGATACAATATACAAATCCTATCATTACATAGCTCTACGTTGAGACAACTAATCACCGGAAATAAAAAAAACTAAGAGAGTAAGAGGGTTCTAACTAAAAGTCTCAACAAAAATGACAAAGTCTGAAGAATTTCAGCCCACAAATTGTATGTCGATTCAGAAACTAAGATGGGTAGCTAGTAGCAGACAGTCAAAATTCCACAGATGTACAAAAATTAAGTCAGTGGCTAATAAGACAAGAAAGACGATCAGGATCATGTAACACATCATGATGGGAGACACAATTGACAGTGTCACGAATGCACTAAAATCCTTGAACGCACCCCAGCTGAACCCGTTCCAAACCAAGGCATGCCTCAGTGGCAATATACATGAACTGCCCCAGCACGACGACCCACCATGTCAAATTCAACAAGATGGCGACACCCATGAGGCCCATCATCTTCATGAGAAGCACCCGGATTCAGGAATTCAAGATCGCTGACACTGGTGGGAGGTTCTCTGTATACATGATCCCAGCTGATTGCATACGGGTTCAACTTCCCATCCAAAAAGCTACTTAACGATAGATGTCGCGTGGAGCTCGCCACTAGAGCTTGTCTAGCACCTTGTCGTCTTTACCAATGTCGAGGAAGATGACTGATGAGCTCGACGAGCCCTTTGGTGTTCATGAGGAGCCCGAACGTGAGAGCCTCCTGAAACGCATCTTCGTGAAGAGAGACGCCCAACAGTATACAGATCTTGCCCATACATGCAGTCCCTATAACGAAGACGAGTCCCCAACGACTGTATCCCTTAGATGGTGGAAACGTAAGTCTTAGTCATCCTTGACCATCCCATAATAGATGAACCCCTCCTCGTCTCCTCCATCCTAAAGGGCGCTCTTCAAGTCCATCGAGGCCATGTGGCAGATTTCCAGATGAACCCGGCGAGCGCACGACGGTCGCTTGAGAACCGCGTGCTTTAGCTGTCCCAATGACGTCGTCGCCGCAGACTTGGCCCCCGCTCCTACTGCAAACACCCCCCAGTCCTCCGCTATGCTTCGGCTTGACTTGGTCCACATGAACTTCATCAAGACAAAACTGGGTGGCCTCTAGGTACCACCCTTGTTGTTGCCGACCGAATTCTTTTATTCCCTATGAATCAACTTTGATTCCGCTAACGTCGGTGTGTGCTGCTCCTTGGCGACTTCGGACCATACATGACACTTTCAGTGACGCGGGCTTGGCTGGAGCCGTCGTTGCTCCTCTGAGCCCCTGTGGCCTCCTCTACCTGGCCTCGACGATGTCAGACCGGAGAAGGAACTGAGATTATGGTGTTCGTCGTTGTGTTCATGCTCATAAGTGTGATCGTAGACGTTATGCGCGCCAAATTTTTTGCGTCAGGGCCTGGTGGTTTACGTCGGACTGACTACAATGTTCGCCTCCAATTTGTTTCCATAGTCGCAACTGCCACCAAAATCACACATGTTGCTGCTTAACTAAGCCATTACCACACGCACATCTACCTCAACAGACATCCCACAACACCTCTGTGAGGATGTTCCATGTGCATGTAACTTCCCCAGTGGCAGTCTTGCGGAGTCGACAATCAAGATTGCAGATACAAAAATAGGGATTCTTGGTGCCACAAAAATTGCATCTAGTTACAACAGAGCCACCGTGTTTTCAAAACACGGGTAACATAATAAAGATACCTGCCCTCTAGGTAATCGGTAGTGCATCTCAGGCTGTAACCTTGTAGTCGACGATGATCGGGTGGTGCGCAAGGTAAGGCCTAGCAATGCAGCATGAGTAATTCCCCTGCCTCGTGTCATGGTTGATGATATTGGCTCCAGCGAGACAGTGTGGCACTAGTGTGACCGGAGACAAGCAGGGCGCAAACGAGATTGGATAGGGAGAGGTTCAGAGTTGAAGCAGCGCTAGACAGGATCGACCGAAGAAGTGGTATGCAGCTTGATGAACGGCAATGTGATTAGCATGAACGGGAAGCCAATCGGGAGGAGGCTCATTTGGCAGAAATCAAAAGATTGATTCTTTCGTAGAAAATCACGTTGGTCTGTATTTACTAAGGGTTGTTGGGTAGGGTGTAGTCGGATGACAAAGTGTGTGTTTTATGTACATTTTTGCATTGCAAATTCACACAACTGCACTCTACTACATCCAACCAAACTAACCCTAAGTGTGCCACTGTGTTTTCAAGCACGGGTAGTCAAGTTAAAGTGCTCGTGCAGGTATTGAATAAATCCCCATATATATGTATTGTCATGTCCATCATCGTGTGTCCCATGTTATTTAAAATCGATGTCTCATGTTTGTGTTTGTGTCTGTGTCTTTCAATGTTTGTGTTTGTGTTTGTGTCTGTGTCTGTGTCCATATCTGTGTCTTCATTCGTATTTGTATCCGTGTTTGTGTTTGTGTCTGTGCTTCTAGATTCTACCCTACATCAAAGAGAGAACAATAACCAAAGGTGTTTACCCAATATAGATGAGAAGACGACTATGTCGCTTTTCCCAAAGGAGATGGCAACGGCTTGATTTAAAAAATGGATGTAGACATGCTTTGCCAACTAGTTTGAAAAGATAATGGAGCTTTATTAGTTGTAAGAATAACAATTTGAAATGAAAATGACATCGAGCATTGCATGTTGGATTGGACCAATAAGGGGGATACTATACTGAAAAAATATAAGATGAAGGACAAAACCAACAACTCCAAGGTTGTTGGCCACCACCACATAACCATCCATCATCCTCCCCTGACTTCTTCGTTAAACAAGGAGAACGCATGTAAGCCTCAGTTCCTTTCTCAAGGGATTTCGGCCGCTGTGATAGTTAAAGCGCCGGGTGCAACAACAAGATAGAATGGAGCTAACCCATGCTCTGAAGCTATAATTGTGTTTAACAGGCACAAAGGTGAGGGTAGGACCTAGGGGGAGTTGTCCAGGAAGGGAGACTACTTGGGTGGCTTCTAATTTGTACATTGACTAGGAGCTAAGTCGTTGGCAACAGCTTGGACAGTAGGACGGAACCTAGAGCCCAGTTGCTTCAAAAACATGATGGATGGATAAATAGTCTAGGAAAGGTCAACGACATAATTAGTCAATTAATTTACTCCCTAACAAAGCCATCTCCATTACTTTGGTGTAAGTCGACAACCATTTTGTGAGGCACAGTTATAAGAAGCAAATTAGCACTCCCTTTACAAAGTATGAACCAATGAACAAAATTTTATTTGTCTCTTGCCAAGAAGCCTTTTCACAGTCTTATTGGCAAGCTTGGTATGATTGGCACTAAGTTCCAAACATGATAGGAGTTGAGATTCATTGTAGCTCTTTTGCATTTTTCCCTATTTTTATGTTGTATCCTTCTTGTACCTTGGTTATAATACATAACACGCTATCTATACAAAAGTTGTGTCGTGCCTTTCCTATCAGAATACTAATACCATACTCCCTAGGAACCACCGACACATCCCGGAGGTTGTTGTGTCAGTGTCTGACATGTGTCCAACATAGACACGACGTGGACACGCGGGCGACACATTTTTGGCGTGTCTAGCTTCATTTTTAAATTTGCAAGATGGACATGGTGTGGACACTTCCTGGACATGATCATCCCATCCCATATAAGACCCAACTAAAAAAAGAAATTGACACCCACCCATCCAACCCCAGGATTCCTCGTCCTAACCCCAACTCCTCATCAAAATTGTCATCCCTACCCTAGAGAGGTGATCAACAAGACATCCCCTCTAATTGTTGATGTCACCAAAGAGAAAGCAACAACCACCTCTTGCCAAGGAATGAGATATCGTCGGTATCGGCGGTATATCGATCGAAATACCGATGTCGATGGGTACCGGTACAGATACGCACGATTCTGCCGTTAGGATTGCAAATTTTGACATTTCGGTGGGCTTACAGCCAATACCGCCAAATATCGGGGGTACCGGTGCAAAATGCACCACTTACCCACTGGTACAGGGCGGCACGGGCGGCATACTGCCTGAAACACCGTCATTTGCGAGCCAAGTGTTGTTGTTGCTGTTTGAAGAGGAAAAGCTTGGAGATTTTGGGCGATTTTTGAGATTGGAGCTCAAATCAGCCCTAATCAAGGTATGTATACTTAATTTCTTGCATTTCCCACCATTTCCAACCTCTCCCCTCTCTATTTCTTTCTTTTCTCACCTAAAAAATTCACCAACTACCCCCAAATCCTAGATCTACTCCAAAAAACTAATTATTAATGCTATTTATCACTAGATCTATGATTATATTATATAGATCTACTAATTTTTCACTAGATCTACCTAATTAACTCACTAATAATTAACATTACCATGCAATTTCACTAATTAATAGTAATAATACAATTAGTACTATTAATAATAGGTATTTAATTTAGGTTTAGTAGAAGAAGTTCTATCAAAGATTAACATGAAGATATATAAACAAAAATATACTCAAAATATTTAAATATTTCGTTTTTTATTTATAAAAAATGCTGAAAAAAAATTGATTTTTCCATTTAATTGTGTGTTAATGTTGTATAAGATGAAATTAGCATTTGGAAACATATCACTTGTTCAAATATTTAAATATTTCGTTTTTTATATATTAAAAATGCTGAAAAAAATAATTTTTTTATGTTTAATTATGTGTTTTAATGTTGTAGAGGATCAAATTAGCATTTGGAACATATCACTTGTCTTTTTGATAAGTAAATACGATATTTTATGATTTTAAAAATAATTTCAGACTTTATTTATTTTAAAAATATTTTTATCTTCAAATTAAAAATCTTAACAAAATATTGTGTTTGATACTATAATTACAAGCAAGTATTCTACATTTAAAACATTGTTTTTTATTGTATAATGTATAAAAGAAAATTATTTTGTTCACTTAATGGCTTATTATATTTGATATTAGTATTGTGCAATGTACATTTCTTACTAGTATTTTTTGATTAACTGCTAAGTTACTAATATCATTTGCTTTGCTTGTTTGTCTTTGTCTTTTTCAGTGTTGACTTTTGACTTTTGAGAAGATGTCTTCGTCTTCAAGTGACACTGAGGATGTGGATTTCGCATGGTCACTGCAAGCCTGTACCTGGGTCTGGGAATAGGGCAAAGATTTTCTGCAACTACTGTAAGAAAATACTTGGTGGTGGGGGAATTACTAGATTCAAGCGTCACATCAGTGGTGGTGACAAAAATGTGGCAATGTGCCAGAAGTGCCCCCCAAGTGTTAGGGACGACTTCAAGAAGTTGATGGGTGCAAGGAAACAAAAACAACAAAAGTTGAAGCAGGTTGAAAAGGCTTACACAGATACACTCTTTGATGATAGGGCCACAGGTTCTTCTGCTGAATCAGATGATGACATTGCATATCCTCCACGGTGTGATACTACTTATACATGTCATGTGTATAGGCGTGCTCTCAGAGACACTCACAAAAGTGAGTGTGATAGGGAGGAGGCAACTCGACTTATGAGGAGATATGGGCCATCTGGTGCAGGTGGAAGCAGTGGGGCTGCCTGTGTTCCTATTGCTGACCTAGATGATGATGAAGTTCAACATGCTCAACATAAAAGAAAGAAAGGCACCATTGATACACTTTTCCATTATGTTAGTGCGAAATTGAAGCATTTTGATGAGCCAAGGGTTAGGAAGCCTGATGTTAGGCAAAAAAACCTAAAAGCAATGTTTACTGGTGCGAAAGAGAAGGTGGGCAAGGCAGTGGGTAAGTTCTTCTTTGCTCATGGTATACTTGCACATGTTGCAACTGAACCCTATCTCCAGCACATAGTAGATGTGATAGGGGAGTCTGGTAGGGGCATCAAAGCCCCCACTGCATATGAATTGATGAACAAGTATCTTCCCCAAGAGAAGAAAGATCTACAGGTATAGATTTCAGACCAGAAACAAATGTGGTCTGGATACGGCGTCACACTCATGTGTGATGGGTGGACTAGTGGAAATAGAAAGCAAATTATTAACTTTCTTGCACATTGTCGTGGATCGACTATTTTTCTAGACTCTGTTGATGCTTCTGGTGAAGTCAGGAATTATAGTTACATCAAGAAGCTAATGAAAACATACATCAAGAAGGCAGGGGTTGAGAATGTGGTGCAGATAGTGACTAATAATGGCTCTAATTTCAAGAAGGCCGGTGAAAGTATAATGAAGAGATATCCAGTCTACTGGACACCATGTGTTACCCACTGCATAGATCTGATTCTTAAGGACATGGGAACAACTGATTACATTAGAAGTGTGACAATTGATGGTAGGTTGATCACATTTCATCTACAACCATTCTTTCTTATTAAATGCAATGAGGCAACCTAAGTACTGTGGAGGTGATCTGATTAGACCAGGGGTGACTAGATTTGCAACAAATTACTTGGCCCTGAATTCATTAAAGTCCAAAAGGGATGGACTTAGGAGGCTCTTCAATGGTGTGGAGTGGACCTCCATGAAGGAGCACAACACCCCGGTTGGCAGAAGGATTGAAGAACTAATTGCCAGTCGGGCTTTCTGGGATAAGGTTACAAAGGTTCTGCGGATAATGGAACCTATTGTCAAAGTATTGAGGCTGGTAGATGGTGACAAAGCCGCAACAATGCCTTACTTGTATGATGCAATGCAAAAGTAATGGTGGAAGGTATTAAACAAGCAGCTCCTAGGTCCAATTCACAATACTTGTCAATTGTAGACAAGCGTTGGCCAGATATGCTTTTGCATCCACTGCATAAAGCAGGTATATAATTTATTTCTTCTAAAATCAGATTTATGTTCTAACTTAACTCAATCTAAAATCTAAATCTTATTCCTTATTTGAAATTGGTGACAGCTTACTATCTGAATCCGAGGTTCCAATACTCGCGAAAACTGGGCTTAGAGGCGACTCTAATGTCTGCTGTGCGAGATATAATTAACATATTCTTTGCCTCTACTATAGAGCGCACCATAGTGATGGATGAGGTATAATTATATATATTACATAACTTACATGAAGTCATGAGCATCATCATTCTTGTTTGATGTTTCATCCTCTGATTCTGAAGTCTGAACATCTAAAATATTTTGTAGTTGTGACAATTTCGTGAAGGCACCGGTTGTTTTGATCATCCAAATGCAGTTGCCGACCGTGAGCAGGGTGATCCTTGTGAGTGGTGGGTTTGGAACGGAACAGGTACCCCCCATCTAAGAAAAGTGGCAGTTCGCATTCTTTCTCAAACAACATTTGTAGGAGGTTGTGAAAGAAATTAGAGCACTTTCAATTTAATACACTCAAAGAGAAGGAACAGGTTGGGGGCAAACAGGCTGAGAGATCTGGTATATGTTCACTACAACATGCGGTTGAGGGCTAGAGCAATACGAGATGCCAACTACAAGGAAGTGGATTTTGTTGTCGTCCACGATCCCATTGACACCGCATACACATTCAACCCATCCAGGCGTAGAGGCATAGAAGAAGTTGATGATTCAGAAGATCCTTTAGAGGAATGGATGAATGAGATAGGTCGTCCCATTCTTGATAATCTAGATGGCCGTCCAGATCCATACATAGAAGAGCAATTTGAAGAAGATTCTGATATTAATGTTGATCAAACTCCACCTGAAAGACTTGAGCCAGAGTCTGAGCATCAAAATATTGATATGAAAATCAAGAGCAGTGGAAGAAGAGTTGGGTAGCACAGATTCTCCTTCAAAAAGTACCTCTGGGTCAAAGTCCAAGTTTGATGATGATGGTGGCAATGATGGAGGCGGCGGTGAGCGCTCTCCGGAATATCCTCCTACTGTTGATCCTCAAAATGATGATCGTCCTTATGTTACTAGGGTTGCACCTCCTCCAGCTGAAAAAGAATATCACATGCCTGATAAAACTTTTCAAAAGAGGAAAACTCGAACGGGCAAAGACTACAGTGGTGCATTACCACATAAGGCTCCTACGGCTACAACAGTGGTTATTATTCTGATATTGTTGATTCATTAGGGAGCATGAGTATTTCAGCTTCTGATTCTCAATCTCAACATGATTCAACATTAGGCTTTGGCGATATGTTATTTGGGCAAACACATGCACAACCCTACCCATCTCATTCTCAATATGGGTACTCTGGATATCAAAATCAGCCACCACCACCACAACCAGAAGTAGAACATCATGTTGGATATACCTATACAACAAATGTCTCAGGCCCACATGGAAGTTATCAGTACAACTCCCTTGCATTCTATGAGGATGGTGGGCAAACATGGAGTGGTGGTCATTCAGTTATTCCTATTTCTCCAGTCCCAATACTTCCTATGGTTGTGTCTGTAGCTATTCAACAAAATCCTCAAACAAGTCAATGTCCACTTACTCAAGCTCCTCCACCTACATCTCCAAGAAAGGCACAATATCTCAGAGATTTAGAAGTGCATTTTCCAAAGATTGGGATGATACAATTTGTTAATGATGATGTGTATGAGGAGCACGTGACTACATACAACCAAATTTATAGGATGCATATGTCATGGCAGGAATATCTCAATAATATCAACTCATTACAGTATGGACAACCAATGCGCCACTCAACATACAGCTGATGTGAGTTGGTATGTAAATATGTTATTCTTATGTTGTAAATTGTATATTATTGCATAATTGTGTGTATTTAAGTTTGTGGATTGTGCTAGTAAAATTTCATATTTGAATTCCTACATTTTGTCATTGAAATCCTTCATCGAAATCCCAACAAAACAGGTCAGATTTCTTACCTCCCACATGATGGACCCCCCCCCAACACACCTAATATGAAATTTTATTGCATAAAACATTGCATTTAGGTGTAGAGATTACACCTGTAAAATTTCATGAATTAATTCATTCATTTTTGGCGTCAAAACGGCCATGATTGCATCTGTCGGTATTTCCGTCGGTATACCGGTAAATACCTATTTCCAAGCTGTCGAAACAGCGTCAGTATCGGTTACCTCGTTCCTTGCCTCTTGCAACAGTTGATGCAAGTAGAAGCTAGGTCCTGGAGCTGTGGCAAGCAGCCACCACAAGGAGATCCTGCTATAAGCAGTTGTCATTAGGAGTTGAATCTGCCTCAAGCAGCAGCCATTTGCAGCAGGAGTTGTCAACACCAAGAATAGCCACAAGCAGCTACTTCCTTCCCCTCTGGATAACTTAATGTCTATCTACGGAATTAAAGAAGAAATACTGCTAAAGACTACAAGGGAATAATTATCATTCATCAATTGTGTCTCTGCATGGACGCAGATAGAGCCGAGATATAGGCTTCTAAAAGAAAGACTAAACAGGCAGTAGCCAATGTGGGACTAAACCACTTGACTTTACAATAGCCCAAAAATGAGAACAGCCCAAAAACGAGAAAAAATGACATAATAAAATAAAGCATGCTAATAAAGTCTAACTAATAACATGGCGAGGCCTACGCTCATAAGTGTGTAAAGGTGGGGCCTGCCCTACATCAACTCCCCTCAGCTGCAAAAGACTCGACTCTGTCGAGTCAGTACTGATGTAGAGCTCAAGAAGATCTGCATCAATGCGGTGGAACTCCTCTTTGATGATCCATGTGGAGTCCGCTGAAGAACGGCCTCTCCAGAGAACCAAGAAACGATGTACAGTGCCTTGGCTGGTGAGGACGGTCTGGTCATCCAAGATGGTGTCAATGCGTTCAGGCGGCTGCGAAGGAAGTCGAGGCAGAGGTGGTAATGCTGCTGAAGACGGTGGAGCACAGTGACGATCTGAAGAAGTTGTTGCTGGTGGTGGAGGGGGGCTCGAATGTACCACGATAAGGAGAAAGATCCTCCGCATTGAATATTGCACCAATGCCCCAATCTGCTGGCAAATTCAATACATAGGCATTGGGTCCTTGTCGACTAAGTATTTGGAAAGTTCTTGACGCTCTGGCATGAAGCTTCTTGAAGGAATTTTTGGGGTAGCATTCAGAACGCACACGTACTAACACATAATCTCCCACATTAAATTCTTGAATCCTACGGTGTGCATCTGCCAAAAAAGCTTGTAGTTTTCATAAGACAAAGGTAATTTTTCTGCGAATCTCGGCATGCAAATCATGAATGTGTTGGGCAATGGTCTCAGCAGTGTGGGTAGTACGGTCATTAGTGGACAGAGGTAAAAGATCTATAGGTTGGTGAGGTTTGTATCCATTAACAACTTCAAAAGGACTCTTTCTTGTGGATTGATTGACAGAACTGTTGTAAGCAAATTCAGCAGTAGGTAGCAATAAGTCCCAATTGCCTAAACGCTCACCAACAAGGCATCGCAAGAGGTTACCCAAACTCCTGTTGACCACCTCAGTTTGACCATCAGTTTGAGGGTGAAAGTCAAAAGAGAATTTGAGGTTGGTACCAAAAAATTTCCATAAGGGTCTTCCAAAAGTAGCTAACAAACTTAACATAACGGTCAGAGACTATGGTGGTGGGGAGTCTATGTAGCTTGACTACCTCATTAAAGAAAAGGCGGGCGATATGTGAGGCATCAGAAGTCTTACTACATGCAATGAAGTGGGCCATCTTTGAAAAATGATCAACAACCACAAACATGGAATCATGGCCACGGGAAGTGTGGGGAAGGCCTAAAATAAAATACATACTCAGATCCTTCCAAGGTTCATGGGGAATAGGGAGGGGAGGGTAAAGACATGTATTTTGTCTTTTGGTTTTGGCCAATTAACAAGTATGACACTAAAACACTATACGAGCTACATCATGTCGTAAGGAAGGCCAATAAAATCTGTCTGTCACTAGGACGGTGGTCTTATCTCTACCAAAATGGCTAGGGAGGCCACAGCATATAATTCCCAAATGAGAAAATCTCGAACTGAAGTAGATAGGATACATAATTGTGTGTCATGAAAAAGAAATCCATCTCGTAGAATAAAATCAGAAGCATGGCCAGGTGTACTACTGAGAAGGTCAGAATAAATAGTCGTGAAGTCAAGACAGGTGGAATATTGCTCTTTCAGACGATCAAAGCCCACGACTTCAACGCTCATAGACTGTAGGGTGGTCAGACAACGCCTGAAAGCGTCTGCGGCCTTGTTCTCAACACCTGAGCGATGGTTGAGAACAAAAGTGTACTCCTAAAGAAACTCACACCACTTGGCGTGACGCACATTTAAATTCTTTTGGGAATTTAGAAAGCAAAGGGCATGATGGTCAGACTAAAGGATGAACTCCTGATGGAGAAGGTAGTGCCTCCAATGACGCAGGGATTGCACAACGACGTAGAATTCTTTATCATAAGTGGAATATTTACGGTTTGCGTCATTGAGTTTTTCACTGAAAAAGGCAACAGGGTGCCCTTCTTGACTAAGAACGCCTTCAATGCCAACACCGGAAGCATCACAAGATACTTCAAACGGAAGTGAGAAATCAGGAAGGCGAAGAACCGGGGCTTCGGTTAACTTAGCTTTGACAGCCTCGAAAGCACATCTTGCGGATGGCGTCCATTCAAATTCGTCACACTTCATTAACTCACTGAGAGGAGCCATAATGGTGCTAAATCCTCGAACAAAACAACGATAAAAAGTAGCCAGCCCGTGAAAGCTATGAAGCTCAAAAATCGAAGTGGGTTGGGGCCATCAGTGATGGCTTTGACTTTGGCCGGATCAGCCTCAATGCCAGTAGCGGATACAAAGTAGCCAAGGAATAGGACTTTATCTTGAAGGAATGAGCACTTCTTTAGATTGACATACAATTTCTCCATTCGAAGTGTGTCGAAGATAAGCCGGAGATGAGTTAGATGTCGTCCTTGGTCTTACTAAAAATCAAAATGTCATCAAAGTATACCACTAAAAAATTTCCAATGAATGGTCGTAGCACATGGTTCATGACTCGAATGAAGGTGTTGGGTGAGTTGGACAGGCCGAAAGGCATGACTAGTCACTCATAATCCATCTGGGGTTTTGAAGGCAGTCTTCCATTCATGGGACTTCTTAACACGAATCTGGTGACAACCGCTACGGAGGTCAATTTTGGAGAAATAGCGGGATCCCATCAATAGATCAAGCATGTCATCAAGACGTGGAATAGGAAATTGATATTTGACAGTGATTTTATTGATGGGTCGACAATCTAAACACATTCGCTAACTACCATCCTTCTTGGGAGCAAGGAGTGCAAGAACCGCACAAGGACTCTTGTTCTCTCGAATAAATCTTTTGAGAAGGAGAGCATCAACCTGACGATTCAATTCAACATGCTCAGTCAGGTTCACAGGGTAATGCGATCGGTTTGGGAGCGAAGACCCTGATATCAAATCAATCTCATGTTGAATATCACGCAAAGTGGGAAGCTCATCGGGAAGGTCGGTGGGTGTCATGTTCTTGAACTCGTTGAGAAGGGAAACAAGTTCTGGTGGGGGCTGAAAATCGGACACAGGAGTGGATTCTTTGATGTATAGCACATACATGCATCCTGATTCTCGACTGACTTTTTCAAGCTCTCGTCGAGTGACAAGGTGTAGAGAGAGGATTTGGAGGATTGAGGGTTTGGTGGTGGAATCTTTTTTATAGGAGAGATGAATCGAGTAGGTGTTAATCGTATGTGTTTGCCTTTGTGCTTAAAGGTATAAATGTTGGAGTGTTCCCCATTGTGGGCATCTAAGTCATAAATCCAAGGACGACCAAGAATGATGTGGCCAACATCCATAGGCAACACATCACACCAAATGTGGTCTGAATAAGCACCTAGAGTGTTGGGCACAAGGCAGTGTTGGGTGATGGGCAAGCTAATTTGGTTCACCCAATGAACTTTATGTGGTTGAGCATGGGGCTCTGGGCTCAAGTCCATGTGCTTCAATCCATGGTGTGAAATGATGTTCTGAGAACTGCCACCATCAATGAGTAGGTTGCAAGTTTTACCATCGTGTTTGAAGAAGGTGTGGAAGGGAGTGGTGCGTTTCATTTGCCCCCTTCTGATGGGACAGCTAAAATACGCATGACCTGGAGATATGACAGATCATAATCATAGTTGTAATCAGCGTCATCATCAGAAGGTTCAGAGGTAGGAAAAACATCTTCATATTCAATGTCATCCTCAAGGGTGGTATCAGGAGAGTCGGAGGACACAATGAGGGCATTGGACAGCTAGGTGGGTCGTGTTGTGACAATGAAAGCATTCATGACCTCGCGGAGGTCGGACTGGAGTTGTGACTACCTCCTTGCCTTTACTGGAGGAGGGGGCTGAAGAAATCTGGGGAGGTGGTTGGGGTAGGGGATAGGCAGCGCGACTTGGGGTAATGGAAGGGTTATTGGTTGAGCGAGTACGTTGTCTAAAACGAGAAAAGGAAGGGCCACGAGAAGCGGGCTGAAGGTAACTCTCTACCTTTTGGGCACGATGAAAAGCATCATCCAAGGAGTCATATTGTTGTAACTCCATTTCTCGTTTAATGTCAGGGTGTAAACGGTGCACAAAACGAGCGGCTAGATGCCAATCAGAGTCACTGTGAATACGACGGTTCTTAGCCTCCTCAAATTGTTCCATGTACTCTTAAACAGATGATGACCCTTGGCTAAGGGCCATCCAGTCAAAAAGTTGTCTTTGGTATTGGGCGGGAACATAGCGCTCGCGTAGCTTAGTCTTCATCTCATCCCAAAAGAGGATGGGAGGTTGACCAGTGTACTCCATGTCGCGCTGGACGCCAATATCGCTTGGCTGACCCTTCAAGTTTCATCTTAGCAAACCTAATCTGATGAGCGTCAGTCGTGTCATATCAGTCGAAAAAATCTTCCAAACTAGCAATCCAATCGAGAAGAGCTTTATGGTCAAGTTTACCATCAAAAGTGGGGGCATCTATTTTAATTCGTCGAGTGATATCGTTGTGATGTGGTGGATGAGGTCCCAGGTGATATTGACTGTATGGGTTGAGGGGAAAAAAGGTCCACGAGGGGGGTTATGAAAAACATCATGGCCAGGGGGTCAAGGATGAGGTGCCATGGGAGGATGTTGGCCCTAAGGTGGAGCCCATGGTTGGTGATGAGGTGCAGGAGCATGAGCACGTGGAGGGGGATGTGGCGGCGGTGCATAGTGTGCTTGAGGAGTAGCGGTTTGGGGTGTGTGATGGTAGGGTGGTTGATAAGGGTGTGGTTTCACATATGGGTGTTGCGAATAAGGATCAGGTTCAGCAAATGGATCAACTTCTCCATAGGGGTGGTAGGCAGGGGGCTCATGGAGTAGTGGTGGGCAGAATTGCAGAGTAGGGTTCAGGGGGCTTTGTAGTGCATGTCCAGGATTTGGTTTCATCCCATACCCCATAAAATGTGTCGAGTTCTGACCGACCTGTAGTGTATTTAGCGAATAGTGCGAAGCTCGACCTTGATGGAATTGATTGACTACCCCAGAGTCTCAAGGGTAAACGGGGGTTGGGAAGACGTAGGAGTTGCTTCCGATGTGGGTTCTAAAACCGGGCTAGTAGACCTACGACCAAACATAATGATTTGCAACAAAATAGCCAAAAAATTATTGCGCCAAATGAAAACTTAGTTATGTAATGGACAACGCAAAACAATTCAAGAAAACATTGCGGACAGATATATGATAGAAGAGTAGTGCATCGAACAAAGGAAAACCTTTCCAAAATTGGGACTTGGCAAATTTCCGGTGGAGGAATCAAAACCATATGGACCTGTTTGCGAATGTACTAAAATTGCCAAAGATGAGCAAAAGCACAATAAACAATGAAAAGATCTTACCTAAAGTGATGGCAATCGTTGCTTCCTTGCCTTTGATATGGATGGAGAGAATTACCTCGAGAGGAGATAAGATATTTGTGCCCTGACCCTATGCCGATCCAACTCGGCGGTGAGTTGGCTAGGGGTTGCAAGGAGCCAGCGGCCTGGGGGCCAGTTGTCGACATGGTAGTGGTTGGCAGTGGGAGGAGGCGGCAGCAAGTAGCGGCAATGGCAGCGTCTACGGCGGCAGAAGACAGCAGCTAAGGCGGCAACAGCAGATAGCGGCGGCAGCGAGTAGCGGCAGGGGCAGCGTCGGCGACGGCAACAAGCAGCAGCTACGGCGATAACAACAGATAGCGGCGGCGGCGGCGGACAGGGGCAGCGTCGGCAATGATAGTAGGCAGCGGCTACAGCGGTAGCGGTGGCGGCGGACAGCGGCAGTAGCAGTCGGCGTCAGCAACAGCGGACAACGGTGGTGGCAGCAACAGGCAGCGACAGCGGCGGGTAAGGTTGGAGATGGCAGCGGAAGACTGGGGGGTGGGGGCGGGTTGGTGGAGAACGGCGGCCGTTATAGGCAGGATCCAACCCTAATGTTTTTAGGGTTAGGCTCTGATACCACTTAATGCCTATGTACGGAATTAAAGAAGAAATACTACTAAAGACTAAAAGGGAATAATTGTCATTCGTCAACTGTGTCTCTATGGATGCAGATAGAGCCTTTATATAGGCTTCTAAAAGAAAGACTAAACAGGTGGTAGCCAATGTGGAACTAAACCACTTGACTTTAGAATAGCCCAAAATCGAGAATAGCCCAAAAAGAGAAAAAATGACATAATAAAATAAAGCATGCTAATAAAGCCTAACTAATAACATGGCGACGCCTACGCTCATAAATGCGTAAAAGTGAGGCTTGTCCTACATCAACTAAAAGGGAATAATTCTCATTCATCAACTGTGTCTCTACATGGACGCAGATAGAGCCTGAGGGAAGCAGCCACCACAAGGAGATCCTGCTATAAGCAGCTGCCACTAGGTGTTGAATCCACCTCAAGCAGCAGACATTTGCAGCAGGAGTTGTCAACACAAAGAGTAGCCACAAGCAGCAACTTCCTTCCCCTCTGAGTAACTCCTTCCCTCTTCTTCCTCTAATTTTTTCTCTCATTCCTTTCTCCCTCCTTCAATGTGGCAACTCCTCCACCCGCTTCTTCCTACTCCATCAAAAACTATACTCCCCATTTTTCCTCTACCAACATAGAGTCCTCCTGTTTTACTTCTGTCCTCTTCCCTCCACTCCTACAATGACTACTACATGTGTTATCCTCCTCTTGTTTCACGACTGTCACCACCACCAAGACACCTCTCCCTCCATAACAAGGAAGCACGGACACTTCTAGACAGCCCCCGTGTCCGTGTCGGACACATTTCGGACACGGACACTTCCCGGACACGGCCCAAAACGTTTTGGACACGGCTGGGACGTGTCCAGTTCAATTTAGTTTTTTTCAGCACACCGGACACAGCTGGACACTGCCCGGACACTTCCTGGACACTTCACTACAGCAGATGCTGCTGTAATACCATATTTGACGATGCAAATTTTGAATATACAGCTGCTGTTCATGTCCTATCACTGAGAAAATGTCACATAGAGCTAAGATCTGATCACAATTACAAGCAAATCTGTTGAAAGAAAAAACAATATGTAAAGTCTAAGCACTGAATCAGATACTATGAATCAAATTATGGTCTAATAAGCTGGTTAAATGAGTAATATGAACCTCATATATATAAATATTCTGTAATATACTATATTTACAAAAACTACGTGTTTAGTTTTGTTCTTCACATTATATCTACTACACACACAAAGACACACCTCTACATGTATATAAGATTATATATATAAATATGAATCAAATTATGGTCTAATAAGCTGGTTAAATGAGTAATATGAACCTCATATATATAAATATTCTGTAATATACTATATTTACAAAAACTACGTGTTTAGTTTTGTTCTTCACATTATATCTACTACACACACAAAGACACACCTCTACATGCATATAAGATTATATATACATAGATACCTTAATCTGGACAAACTTAAAAATAAATTCCAGTTCATACACCATACATCCACACATATTGATATATTAAAAAAACATTTTCCCCTCATCCAATGCCGTGTCCGTGTCCTACATTTTTTAAATTTGCCGTGTCCCGTTTCCGTATCCGTGTCAGTGTCTGTGCTTCCTTGCTCCATAATTATCCCCCCCTCTTCCCTATACTCCCAGTCCTCATAAATATTGAATCGTTATATTGTTATTGTCAGATTCTTACTGCACGATTTTGTTTATGATTAATTTCTAATGATTTTTCAATGATCTATCACTCTTGGATATCATAATAGTATCACTTTGTATGCTAAATTCGATATTGGTTAGCATAGTGGGTTTGAATATATGTCAATATATTGTGGGTATCATGGTGATATTTGTTTGTGCTTGTTGTTTAAAATAATGAATCTTGTTGTGTTTTACAAATAAAGTATATACATACACGTGCATATATATATGAATATGTATATGTATATGTATATGTATATTTATATTGCCATGTCCAGCGTCATGTTTGTGTCCTAAGTTTATAAAAATCAATGTATCTTGTGTCAATGTTTGTATCTGGTGTCTGCATATGTGTCTGTGCTTCTTAGCCTAATCCTTGTTTCTGTCTATTTTATGGATTTATGACAATGGAGTTTTTAATTGCATTAAATAATCCAATCGTGTGGTTGTTTGTGTGTTATCTAAGCCCAAATGGACCGATTTTAACTCTGAAAAGTATAGCTACACCTCTCTATATGCTGACACATTAGTGAAGTTTCCTTTTCTCTTGAAATTTACATTTAGTCTGAATATATATATGAATTTGTTCTAACTATAGATTATTATTACAATAGTTCTATGGAAGTGTGTCATGTTTTCTATATTCACAAAAGAGAAAACCCTCTCCTATAAATAGGAAGCTGTACAAGGAAACGAAATGGAAACCCTAATGGGCCTCTTTATACAAAGGTCCATGTTACAGAATAAAGGAATTACTTAAACAGAAATACATTTAAATAGTAAATGCAGTAATATATCTCAATACTCCCCCTCAAGTTGGAGCATAGATGTCAATCATGCCTAACTTGTAGCACAGTTCCTCAACTCGCTTGCCAGAGAAAGGCTTAGTGAATATATCAGCAGTTTGCCCATGTGATGGTAGGAAAGGAGTAGCAATTTTCTTATCCGGTACATCATCTCAAAGAAAATGGCAGTCGAGTTCAATATGCTTGGTCCTCTCATGGAATACAGGATTACTAGCAATGAAGGTAGCAGAACGATTATCACAACACATTGGATTAGCGAAGGTGATAGGGAACCCAAAGTCTGTGAGAATAGATTTCATCCATAATAGTTCACACGTAGTATGTGCCATTGCACGATACTCAGATTCAGCACTAGATCTGGCAACTACATTTTGTTTCTTGCTCCTCCAAGTAACCAGATTACCTCCTATAAAGGTACAATAACCATAAGTGGATCTCCTGTCAGACTTGCATCTTGCATAATCAGCATCAGAATATCCAATAACATCAAGGTGCCCATTTCTTTTATAGCATAATACCTGTCCAAGTGCATTCTTCATATATTTCAGGACACGACAAGCAGCCTCCCAGCAACATTGCTGAGGGCAATCCATAACTTGACTAAGAACTCCTACAACAAAACATATATTTGGTCTAGTAATAGTGAGATACAAAAGTTTGCCAACTAGTCCCTTGTAGCAGTATTTATCTTTTAAGAGATGAGTGGACTCAACCCATAGATCATGTGCCTGATCCATAGGTGAGACAGCAGGTCGACAGCCCAACATTCCTATTTCAGATAGTAAGTTTAGAGTATACTTCCTCTGTGAGAGAGAGACTCCATTTTTGTTATATGCTACCTCAATGCCAAGAAAGTATCGAAGACGTCCAAGGTCTTTGGTTACAAAGTGCTTCATAAGATATTTCTTTGTATCAGCATTCCCTATGGTATCACTACCAGATATAATAATATCATCCACATATACAATAAGAATAATAATTCCACAAGTGGTGGTCTTAATAAAAACGGAATGATCACACTGAGACCTTGTGAAAGCAAATTGTTGCAGTATAAGAGAGAATTTGTTAAACCATGCTCAAGGACTCTGCTTAAGACCATAAATAGCCTTCTTAAGAAGACAAACTTTTCCATAATACTCCCCCTCAGCAATATAACCAAGAGGTTGGGACATATAGACAGTTTCCTGCAAGTCACTATATAGAAATGCAATTTTGACGTCTAGTTGATGCAAGTGCCATCCTTGATTAACAACAACAGAAATAAGAATACGCATAGAATTAAGACGAGCAACGGGAGAAAAAGTTTCAAAAAAAAAACAACTCTAGATTCTTGTGTGTATCCCTTGGCAACCAATCTAGCTTTTAAGCGTTCAATAGTCTCATCTGGAAAATATTTAACAGTATATACCCAATGACATCCAACAGGATTGCTACCTGGAGGAAGATCAACAAGGACCCATGTCCCACGAGATCGAAGAGCATCCATCTCCTCATCCATAGCCTTCTTCCATCCAGGCTATAGAAGTGTTTCCCAAACATTCTTCGGAATAGAGATAGTAGATATTGCAACAGTAAAGTTAGCCATGGAAGCATCGAGATGATCTGTAGAAATATGCTTAGAAATACAATATTTTGTACCAGACCATTGTCCTTTCTGTAAAGCAATAGGCATGTCCAACTCAGAAATCTGAATAGAGTCAGTAGAATTACCATTAACTAGTGGTGGATCATCAGTTTCCAAAGAGGTCATAGCAATGAATACTTCAGGTAGAGGTCTTTTGTGCCGACGCTCATATACTTTCAGAACAGTTGTGGAAGATTCGTCCAAGGAGGGGACAGTAGAAAGTGGTACATTAAGAGGAGGCACCTGTGGACGTGATTCAGAAAAGAATGATGTATCTTCAAAGAAGGTGACATCTACACTAACATACAAGCGACGTACAACAGGATCAAAACATTTGTACCCCTTTTGTGTGCGAGAATATCCAAGAAAACAATAACGAATAGCTCGTGGAGACAATTTATCAAGTCCAGGTTGGTGATTGTGAACAAAGCAAAGGCAGCCAAAAACTTTTGGTGGTAGGGCAAAAATAGGTTCATGTGGGTAGAGGAGTTGGTAGGGAATTTAATTTTGGAGGATGGACGAAGGCATACGGTTGATGAGGTAGTTGGCTAACAAGATGGCATCAGGCCAATAGGACTTGGGAACATTCATTTCAATTAGGATTGTACGAGCTACATCAAGGAGGTGTCTGTTTTTCCTTTCAACAACACCATTTTGCTGTGGACTATAGGCACAAGAGGTTTGATGAACAATACCTTTAGAGATACAAATCTTTTGAGAACCATGTTGCACGTACTCAGAAGCATTATCAATGCGGACAAATTTAGGAGTGGCAGTAAAATGAGTCTTTATTTCATTTAAGAATTTGGAGAAAACACCTAAGATTTCATAGCGATCTTCCAAAAGATAAAGCCAAGTGGCACGAGACCAACCATTAATAAAATTTACAAAGTATCGCACACCAGTACGATTACAAATACGACATGGTCCCCAGATATCAAAATGAATTAAATAAAACAGACTAGGACTCCTGTTAGCACTCGAGGAGAATACATTGAGCAATGATGTTTTCCAAGTTGACAAGATTGACATGTAAACTTTTCAGAAGACAAACTAAGAAATAAGGACTTCAACTTTTGGGCTGAAGGATGATCAAGCCTCAGGTGTCATTGATAAAGAGAAGTAGAGTGAGCCATAAGAGCGGTAGCAGGCAAATTTTATGAGGTCTATAGATAGTACAAACCATCTCCACCATCATATCCCCCACCAATCGTCTTCTTTGTCTTGAGATCCTGCATGGAGATAGTGTAAGGAAAGAAGGTTACACTGCAATTTAAAGATTTGGTAATTTTACTAACAGAAATCAAGTTCAACGGAAATCTGGGCACAAACAGAACATATTTAAGGAGTTTATTGTTAACATCCCCTACTCCAGAGATTGGAGAAGTAGACTCATCTGTCAAACGCATTGGAGGATGATATGTAGATTTCTTTAGATGAGTGAAGAGATTTTTATTACCAGTCATCCGGGTCGTGGCACCAGAATCAACAATCCAATCTTCTTTTGTCGAAGATGAAGAAGCTTAAAGGCACGAAGGAACACCAGAGTGTTGAGCAATGTTCGCCTAAGGTGTGGTAGTAGCTGCAAAAGCGGCTTTGATTAGCTTGTCAAGGTCAGACAAACTTGAGTAACCATCTGAGGAGAAGCAACATTAGATGTAGATTCTTCATCAGCATCAGTAGTGGAGACTTGGTTTGCCCACTCGGTCTTTCCATGTTTCTTCCAGCATTTGTCCTCAATATGATTGGTTCGTTTACAGAAGTTGCAGCCAGTACTGATGCTGAAGAGGAGAAGACCCTCTTCCATAGGGCTGAGGAGAAGGCCCCTGTCTACCATTGTTAAGACCTCTGCCCCATCCTCGAGTAGAGTTATCATGCCCTCGTACAGCAACAACTAGAGCATTCGGCTCTACTTTGGTAGCAGAAGACACCGAGCGAGATAGCCAAAGATACACATCATCCAACATGGGTAATGGTTCTGATACAAGGATTTGTTGCCGAACAGCTTCATAGCTAGGAGGCAAGGATGCCAAAAACTGGCATAGCTGGACTTCATCTTGTTGTTTTTGTAGTTTGGTGAGATCAGTAGATAACGGATGGAGTTTGAGCGCTCCCCAAATACCTTTGAAGGTATCAAAATGTGGAACAAACGAGGTAGCGTCGTCAAGTCTTAGAGAATGCAGGCGTTTATAGAGCTCAAAACTCGGGAGGCATTTCCCTTACTGGAATAGACATGAGCAATATGATCTCAGGCCTCCTTGGCAGTGCAGTAAACAGGAGATTGGTGGATATATGGGATTCACAACTATTTAGAATTCAAGACAGAACTTGAGAATCACATTCTATCCATTTCTTATAGTCAGCTTTCTTTCTGTCAGACATTTCATCTTTAGGAAGAGGCTGCTCGGTGAGATGCTCAAGTTTGCCCGATGAGTGAGCATAAATCCGAAAGGATCGTTCCCACAAAATGTAGTTGGATCTATTGAACTTGACAGAAGTGAAATATCTAGCATGTGTCTCCATGATCTCAGAGGTGGATGAAGCCATGAAACAAAAGAGATATCCAAAGAAACTCCAGAAGCAGCAACACGGCGTGTCTAGGAAGGGACACGGCGTGTCAGAGAACAGTAGATTGTCGCCTGGAATGGCACACAACGTGTCAAAAATAAGACATTGTGTGTCAGAGAACAGCAGAAAGTATCCTGGAATGGGACATGGTGTCAAAAATAAGACATGGCGTGTCAGAGCAGCAGATAGTCGACTGGAATGGCACACGACGTGTCAAAAATAAGACATGGTGTGTCAGAAAACAGCAAAAAGCCTCCTGGAATGGGACACGACGTGTCAGAGAACAACAGATAGTCGCCTGGAATGGCACACAATGTGTCAAAAATAAGACATGGCGTGTTAGATGATTCGCTGGTTTGAGACACGGCGTGTCAAATAAAGACACCGCGTGTCAGATGTCAGGGCAGCAGCAGATCAAAGGATTCGCCAGATTGAGACACAGTGTGTCAAGCAAAGACACGGTGTGTCAAAGTCGAGGCAACAGTAGATCAGGAGTGAAACGACGAACCCAGCAAATAAGGTCAAAGATGACCCACAGTATGTGGCAAATACTATGATTCACCAAGAAGAAGGGTGATACGTTGGACATACCCAATCATACCACTAATAAAATGAGCAGAGCCCTAGAATGACCACAGATCTGCCGAATGGTTCTTCCAAATAACAGCTCTTCAGGGCATAAGAACCTTGGAAAGATTGTCGGCCATATCCCTAGATCTTGTTGTTGGAGAAGAGGATAGGGCTAGAAAGAAACTTAGATCTCCTTAGGAGTGATCAGCAGCGGAAGTGAAGTTGGAGGATGTACACGGCGGCGGCGGCTAACGGAGGGAGAGAGAGAGAAGGCGGCGGTAGCTGGTGGAGATCAGGGCTATGTGACCTGCTCTGATACCATATGTGTTGAGAGAGTGTCTTAAACTCTCTACAAAAGTTGCCTTGATGAACGGGACGTATACACCAAGCCTCAGCATCTTCGGGATGCGTTTTTGGGCACCTACATGTGTATTTACGGTCATTACTTCAGATCATATATGGTCTGCCTGGACTGTATCTGCATTCACGGTCCAGCCGGATCGTATACAGTCCAGTGATGGAATGTAAATGTTGCTGATTTGGAAATACAGTCTGTGTTACGGACCGTAAACATAGTTGGAAAACAACCTAGTGACTTTGGGACTTTGGATATGGGTTCTATTCTTATAAATAGACTTCCCCAACTCGTCCCAAGCATGAAGAGCAACGAAGAGACATCAGGAGACGTCGTTTTTCAAAGACCTAAAGCCACGGACGGACCTAGGGCTTTCCTTAGGGTTTCACGCCTCCAAGAGCTACTCTCCAAGCAATCGTCTTCTTCAACGGTTGGCTTTTGGGTGTAAAAGGAGATTGGGTACTCCTCTTTTCTGTAATCATCATCTCTGTAATCTCTCTATCAATAATATCATCTCCGCCAGTGGATGTAGGCTCCCACATTGGGAGATTGCCGAACCACTATAAATCTCGTCTTTGTGGTTGCTTGCTTGTTCATTGTTGATCTTCTTCGTACGTATTTGGTTTCGATTGCTCGATTTCACGCTTCCGCATCTCCGCAACAAGCTCGTTGGGCCTTGTTGTTCGGGTCTCTCATCACCACCATATCCCAATAAGTGGTATCAGAGCAAGTTCTACCTTCGGATCTCTACCATGACGTCGAAGTACAACATCGAGAAGTTTGATCACCAAAAAAGGTTCTCTCTCTGGCAAGTTAAGTATGAATCTTGCCTCACACAAGGAGTCCACAAAGCTCTTCTCGGAAAGGAGAAGAAAGCGGAATCCATGGCGGATGATCGGTGGGAGGAGATTGATCAGAAGGCACGTACAGGCATCTTTCTCTATTTGGAGGATGAAATCCTCCGTGAGGTCGTCCATCTGAAGACCGCCAAAGACGTTTGGTATGAACTTGAAGCACTCTACATGAAGAAGTCCATCACCAACGAGCTTGCACTAAAGAAACGCCTTTTCATGCTTCGCATGGAAGAAGGTGGTTCCTTGACGGCTCTTCTCGATGAGTTCAATGGAATTATTTACGACCTAGGGCAGATCGATGTGAAGATAGAGGACAAGGATCAAGCAATTTTGTTGCTATGTACCCTTCCACTGTCCTACGAGAATCTCTGAGATATGATGATATTCCGTGAGTCAAAGACTATCTCACTCCATGAAGTCAAAACAGCATTGACGTCTAAAGAGAAATTAGAGAAGGATCTTACTTCATCAAAAGTAGCGGGTGAAGCTTTGGCCGCTAGAGGAAGGGAGCGTCCACGTGACAAAGACCCTGAAAGTTCAAAGCAAAAGAAGAACAAGTCAAAGTCATGTCAATCAAAGAGGTGCAACTATTGCAAGAAGACAGGTCATACCCGGGATGAATGCTACAAGTTGCAAAACAAGCAAAAGCATGAGAAATCAAATGATGTTGCAGCTCATGCAAAGGTGGTTCATGGAGGTTCTAAAGACGACGGCTACGTTCTTGCTTCATCGCCTTCCTAGGACTACAAGAAGGACTGGGTTCTTGATTCAGCATGCACGTACCACATGACTGAGCGTAAGGATTATGTCCATACCTATGAGTCACATCAAGGTGGAGATATCCTTACAGGTGACGATCGTCCTTGCAAGACGATTGGTGTTGGCATGGTAAAGATCAAGATGTTTGATGGTGAAGTCAGAACATTGACGGACATTCGACATGTTGTCGGGTTGAAGAAGAATCTCATCTCATTGGGCACACTCGAAGACAAGGGCTGCAAGTTCTCCAGTGAAAACGGAGTTCTTGATGTTCTTAAAGTTGAATGGGTCCTCATGAAGGCAGTGAGAAATTCACACAAACTGTACATCTTGCAAGGTTCCACTATCTCAAGCTCTGCAGCAGTTACAACTTCATCTAAAGACACCACAAGGCTCTGGCATATGCGTTTGGGACACGTCTGAGAAGGGATGATGCTTCTGAGAAAGAGAGGGTTGTTGTGTGGCAAAAGCATTGGAAAGTTAGATTTCTGCGAGCATTGTGTTATGGGGAAGGCCAAACGCAATAGCTTCGACACGGCAATTCATTCTTCCAAGGATGCTCTAGATTATGTTCACTCTGATCTATGAGGCCCTTCTCGTGTTCCTTCCAAAGGTGGTGCTAAATATATGATGACATTCATTGATGATTGCACTAGGAAGGTTTGGGTTTATTTTCTCAAGAGCAAAGACGAGGTGTTCTCGACTTTCAAGCAATGGAAGGCTCTTGTTGAGAATCAAACCGAAAAGAGCATAAAGACTTTTCGAACTGATAACGGCTTAAAGTTCTGTTCTAAGGAGTTCAATAATTTCTGCAGTGATCATGGGATCAAAAGACATCGTACAGTGCGTCACACTCCACAACTGAACAGTGTAGCAGAAAGAATGAACAGAACGTTGTTGGAAAAGGCCTGATGCATGCTTCTCAATGCGGGTTTGGATAGATCTTTTTGGGCTGAAGCTATATCAACCTCTTGCAATTTGGTGAACCGTTCTCCATCGTCTTCTATTAATTTTAAGACTCCTGAAGAAACTTGGTCTGGTAAACCTGTTGATTATTCGAATCTGCAAATATTCGGTTGCCCTGCTTATGCACTTTCTGATACTGGCAAATTAGAACCTACAACTATCAAATGCATATTCCTTGGTTATGCTTCTGGGGTGAAAGGATACCGCCTTTGGTGCAATTGTGCAAGGATCCTTCTTCACCACGTTTCTTGGTAGAGCGCAACGTTACTTTTAACGAATCTGCCATGGTGTCTACTATGCAAGACAGAAATAGCTCTTCTACAGGTTCTCTACAGGGCGTATCACAACAAGTGGAGACCAAAGTAGATGTCGGCTCACAGGTTGATGAATAAGATCCCTCTTCTACGCCAGATGATTCAGTGCCTACTGAAAATAAAGAGGAGATTCCAGAGAGTTCTTACAGTGTAGCCAAAGGCAAAGGCAAACAAAACGTTAAACCACTCCAACACTATTGCTTTGGTGACTCCATGGTAGCCTATGCCCTTTCCAACGTCGTTGATATGGATATTGCTGATGAGCCCACCAATTTCCGTGATGCAGTCACAGGTCATGATGCTCCGCAGTGGATTGTTGCAATGAAGGAAGAGATGGAATCTCTCTACAAGAATCAAACTTGGGAGTTGGTGGTACCTCCTAAAGGCAAGAAAGTAGTGGGATGCAAGTGGGTTTATAAGAAGAAAGAAGGTGATAGATACAAGCATGGTTGTATAGGCGGCTAGGCGACCAGGCGTTGCCTGGGGACGCCCAAGAGGACGCTTAGGCGTTTCTAGGCATTTTTATATATATATATTATAGATTAATTTAATGGATACATGTAAAATTTATGAAAAATAAAGTTAAATCAGTAGATGGTTAAATAATATCAAAATCAGTACATAAATAAACACAAATCAGTAGATAACTAAATAAAAATAGTATCTAAATAAATACAAATAAGTAGATGAGTAAATCCAACTAAGTGGATAAATAAATAAATACAAATCAGTCGATGATTATATAATTTCAAAATCAGTACATAAATAAATTTAAATGAGTAGATAACTAAATAAAAAACAGTAGATGAATAAATACAAATAAGTAGATGAATAAATACAAATCAGTTGATAAACTAATATAAATCAGTAGATGATTAAATAATACCTAAATCAGCACATAAATAAATACAAATAGTAGATGAATAAATACATTAAATACAAATCAGTTGATAAACTAATATAAATCAGTAGATGATTAAATAATTCCTAAATCAGCACATAAATAAATACAAATAGTAGATGAATAAAATACAATAAATACAAATCAGTTGATAAATAGAGTTAAATCAGTAGACGATTAAATGATATCAAAATTAATACATAAATAAACACAAATCAATAGATAACTGAATAAAAACAGTAATAAATAAAAACAAATAAGTAGATGAATAAATACATAAGTGGAAAAGTAAATACGAATCAGTTGATAAATAAAGTTACATCAGTAGATTCTTACATAATTTCAGAAGCTGTATAAATAAATTCAAATGAGTAGATAGCTAAATAAAAAACAGTAGATGAATAAATTCAGTAGATGAATAAATACAAATAAGTAGATGAATAAATACAAATCAGTTGATTAACTAATATAAATCAGTGATGATTAATCAATTCTCAAATCAGTACATAAATAAATACAAATAGTAGATGAATAAATATAATATATACAAATCAGTTGATAAATAAAGTTAAACAGTTGATAACTAAAGTTAAATCAGTAGATGATTAAATAGTATCAAAATCAATACATAAATAAACACAAATCAGTTAATAAATAAAGTTAAACAGTTGATAACTAAAGTTAAATCAGTATATGATTAAATAGTATCAAAATCAATACATAAATAAACACAAATCAGTAGATAACTAAATAAAAACAGTAGATAGATAAATACAAATAAGCATATGAGTAAATACAATTAAGTAGCGCCTGGGCGGGTCGCCTAGCCCGCCTGGCATAGCCTTTGATGCTGGGCGCCCAGATATGGAGACCCCATTGGCCGCCTGGGCGCCCGCCCATACAACACAGGATACAAGGTATGCCTTGTTGCAATAGGCTACAGTCAAATTGAAGGCATTGATTATAATGAAGTCTTCTCACCCGACATCAAGCATAGTTCCATACGGGTGTTTTTTTCTTTGGTAGCCATTGAAGACCTAGAGTTGCAGCAGCTAGATGTAAAAATAACTTTTTTGGATGGTGAACTAGAAGAAAAGATCTACATGCAACAGCCAGAGGGTTTTGAAGACAGAGAACCATGTGTGCTTGCTCAAGAGGTTACTCTATGGGCTGAAGCAATCTCCTAGACAATGGTACAGGAGATTTGACTCTTTCATGACGCACAATGGATTTTCCAGGAGTAGTTATGACGCTTGTGTCTACTACAAAGGGCCGGATGACAATTCCTTTGTTTATGCTGCTATATGTTGATGACATACCGATCACTTCAGACACACATCTGAGATTGCCAAGGTGAAATCTCTTCTAGGTGGAGAATTTGACATGAAAGACTTAAGTGAAGCTAAGAAGATTCTTGGCATGGAGATTCAAAGGGACCGTAAAGATCGAAGGCTTATCCTGACATAGGAGAAGTACATCAAGAAGGTTCTTCACAGGTTCCACATGTTAGATGCGAAGCCTGTTTCAACTCCATTGGCCGCTCACTTCAGGTTATCGACTTTGCAGTCTCCACAGTCTGACGAAGAAGAGAAAGAGTTGGTGTATGTACCTTACTCCAGTGCCATTGGTAGCATCATGTATGCTATGGTTTGCACTAGACCAGACATCGCTTATGCAGTCAGTGTGGTTAGTCGTTCCATGGCTCATCCTAGCAAGGCACATTGGCAAGCAGTTAAGTGGATTCTAAGGTATTTGAAGGGCACTTCAAATACTTGTTTAGTCTTTCATGGAGCTCAAGTCATCACGACAGGGTATGTGGACTCAGATTATGCAGGCGACCTCAATCTCTCACAGGTTACATGTTCACAGTGGGATCTACAACTGTTAGTTGGAAAGCCACTCTACAAAGTACCATTGCTTTATCTACTAATGAAGCAGAGTACATGGCGGCAACGGAAGCCGTGAAGGAGGCTTTATGGCTCAAGGGCTTGACGAATCAGTTGGGCATGGTTCAAGAACAAGTTATTGTTCATTGTGACAGTCAAAGTGTTATACATCTTAGCAAAGATCAAATGTTCCATGAGAGAACAAAGCACAATGATGCCAAGTACCACTTCATTAGAGAAGTCACAGCTGAAGGCAAGATTCAAATAAAGAAGATTGGTACGTCTGAGAATCCAGCCGACATGATGACGAAGACTCTTCCGTTAGCTAAGTTTGATCTTTGCTCAAAAATAGTTGGTCTTCTTTCTACCTGAGCTTTGCCCATGCAGGGCATGTGGAGGAGATGGTATTCTAAGTCAGTTTCTGATATTAAAGAAGATTGCAAGTGCTTTTCTACTTCCATCATTTTCGAGTTGAAGACAAGGTGGAGTTTGTTGAGAGAGTGTCTTAAACTCTCTAGAAAAGCTTCCTTGGTGAACGGGACGTATACACCAAGCCTCGGCATCTTCGGGATGCGTTTTGGGCACCTACAGGTGTATTTACAGTCATTACTTCAGGCCATATATGGTCTGCCTGGACTGTATTTGCATTTACGGTCCAGCCGAACCGTATACAGTCCAGCGTTGGACTGTAAATGTTGCTGATTTGGAAATACAATCCGTATTACGGACCGTATACAGTCCCTACCAGACCGTAAACGCAACCGGAAAACAACCTAGTGACTTTGGGACTTTGGATATGGGTTCTATTCTTATAAATAGACTTCCCCAACTCGTCCCAAGCATGAAGACAAACGAAGAGACATCAGGAGACGTCATTTTTTGAAGAGCTAAAGCCACAAACAGACCTAGGGCTTTCCTTAGGGTTTTACGCCTCCAAGAGCTCCTCTCCAAGCATCCGTCTTCTTCCACGATGGGCTTTTGGATGTAAAAGGCGATGGGGTACTTCTTCTCTCTTCTATATCATCATCTCTGTAATCTCTCTATCAATAATATCATCTCCGCCAATGGATGTAAGCTCCCACATTGGGAATTTTGTTGAACCACTATAAATCTCGTCTTTGTGGTTGCTTGCTTGTTCATTGTTGATCTTCTTTGTGTGTATCGGTTTGGATTGCCCGATCTCACGCTTCCGCATCTCCGCAACAAGCTCGTTGGGCCTTGTTGTTCGGGTCTCTCATCACCACCATATCCCAACAATATGGAAGTGTGTCTTGTTTTCTATATTCACAAAAGAGAAAACCCTCTCCTATAAATAGGAGGAGGCTGTACAAGGAAGCTAATTGAAAACCCTAATGGGCCTCTTTATACAAAGACCCATGCAATGTTTTAAAAAACGTTAAGTGGTAACCGTGCGGACAGCACCTTGTAACTGGTTAAGCGGTAAGCGGCCGATTAAGCGGCCGATTTTTTTAAAAACGGGTTTTAATTTCCTATATAATTTTATACAAAATTACATATATATGTATATAAATACTAATACTCTTTGAAACTTTTATATATATCTAAAGATTCTAAACACTTAACCCAACAGTAAAAACACCCAATTAGTTTATAAGATAGCTATAAGACAATAATTATAGCCATAATATAATAAATAATAGATTTGACATAGATAAAATACCCCACATACATGATTCAGAAATATTTTTGCATCACATGTTTACATAGTTAAGCAGTAAACAATAGACTCATTATTGGATACCTTTCTAACTTATTGTTATATGTGCATATCATCAATTAGTCATACATTACAGCAGTACATTTAACTAAAGTATGCATTCTAAAATTAGATAATAGTTACATATATTTTACTTGTATAAATTACACTTTACAACAGTACCCTATTATCCCAACTTGCATACAGTAAACAATAGACTCATTATTGGATACCTTTCTAACTTATTGTTATATGTGCATATCATCAATTAGTCATACATTACAGCAGTACAATTAACTAAAGTATGCATTTTAAAATTAGATAATAGTTACATATATTTTACTTGTATAAATTACACTTTACAACAGTACCATATTATCCCAACTTGCATACAAGTATGCATTCTATTAGAACTAGGCTTATCATAGGATATTTAATGTATATAAGTTTAATATATTATAGTCAGTAATACTTGGGACCATATAGTTTATATAAGTTACAGGTGTACAGCAAAATTTAAAAAAACGGACAAAAAACGGCCAAAAAGCGGGAAAAAAAAGGGCAAAAAAACGGAAAAAAACGGGAAAAAACGGCCGATTAATTACAAAAAAAGCTAACCAGCGATTTTGCCAAAAATCGAACGGCTGGGCCATTGGGCCGATTAAGCGGCCGTTTAATCGGGCGCTCAGCCCGTTTTTCATTTCACTGCATGTTACAGAATAAAGGAAAAACTTAAACAGAAATACATTTAAACAGTAAATGAAGTAATATATCTCAATAAGTTCCAAATGTTAGAAATTCATTAAATATTATATCCTTATTTGGTATATATAGATGGGAGTCTATCGAACATTTTGACAATATAACTTATCTCATTAGTTTCTTTAATAGAGTATATTCACTCCTATATATAGGAGAGTAGAGAGATATGTGGATACACTTTAGTGGGCAAATGGATCCTCACTTGAGTGTATCAGAGATAAAAGAAATACAAAGCAAATAATAACGTACATGGGCTCAAGCCCAATAACCACTTATACCAACATTCCCGCTAAAGCTATACTATATGTCAAAAAGAGTTGGATGTAGTGGTTTTGTCAATATATTAGCAATTTGATCCCCAGCATGCACAATGAAGTGTCACAATATTTTGGATTTGACCTTATCTCAGACAAAAAGGCACTCTACTCGTAAATGTTTTGCGTGTTCATGGAATACTGAGTTGGTTGCAATATGAATGGTTGTTTGGTTGTCACAATTGGGAGTCACTAGAGTCTGAACATGAATCCCAAACTCAGTCAGGATCGACTGCACCAACTACAAGTCGCAACATGCATGATGTGCTATTGTTGCTATGTATTATGCTTTTGTCCTTGAATGAGAAAGGCCAGATTGCTTCTTCCTTATCTAGGCAACGGGGTGATTGCCTAGCATGATACATAATCCAGACATAAATCCGCAGTCTTGAGCATCTCCTACCCAATCTTCATCTACATACTCAAAGATAGTAATGACTAATGATCTTCCATGTAGGTCGGTTGTAAGGTAGTCCTTTGCCTAGAGCACTCTTCAGGTACCAAGGCAAATGATGAATGATGCACTAGTGAGTTTGAAGATGAGCACTCACATTTTAACTGACCACTTCTACAGCGTAAGAGATACTTGGTTGGGTTATTGTTAAATAAATCAATTTCCCTGCGATGCGGCTACTCTGGATTAGGAATGAGCTCCCCCTCACTTTCTGCTTTTGTGTGGTAGTCCATCGGACTTGAGACCAGTTTGGTGCATGTCATCTCAATCTTTTGCCAATAGATCCAAGAGATAGCATCTTTGAGATAGGTTAATTCATGTTTTGGAGCGGAGAACTTTATGCCCAAAAAATATTGAAGATTTCCCAGGTCATTGTTAAGAAAGTGGGATAGCAGGAATTTCTTCATACTCAAGATACCGTCAGTTGCTTCCAATGATCACAATACCACCAATGTATGATACAAAAAGAAACTAAACCCGAGATGAGTGAGAGAAGAATAAAGAATGATCTATAGTAGAAAATTTAAAAACTAATTGTTGAAGGACAGTGCTTAGCTTATTGAACCAGGCCCATGGAGACCGATTTAGACATATAAGGAGCGACGAAGTATGCATACCTCGAGAGAATATACCCCCCTTAGCAAAAAAATGAGGTGGTTGTTGCATGTATACCTCCTCCGTAGATCACCATGGAGAAAGACATTTCTAATGCCCAACTACCTTTGAAACCAATCTAGATGTGCAGTCGAGGAGATCAAGATCAAGGTTTCAAATTCTAAGAGGCGTAATGAGGCATTTTTTTCTCAATTACGCAATGTGTAAGCCTCAAAATATGTATGAGGCGTTCATAAATAAATAATATATACATATGCATACATATTGATATGCATATCTGTGTGTACACCCATCTCAGGAGCATCTTAGCTTTGTTGCCCAGGTCAGAGAGAGGGAGAAGGAACCTTATCTTAGATCTTATGTATATGTGTGTATATATATGTGTGTACGTATACGTGTGTGTCTATGAATGTTTGTATGCATATTATAAATATGTATAAGAAAAAAAACTAACTAGAAAGATTTTACCTAAATTAACAAGGAGAAATGGGGATGCAATATTAATAACGGAGACCACCGAGACAAGAAAATAATATTGTAGCAAAGAATGAGATATCAACGATGTGTATCATTAGATATAATATTTTAAATTGATAAGGAATATTAAGGCATACAAATTTTAGAATTAGTAGAAATCAAAGTAGATAAAAATGAGATTTGAAAACTATTAATATATTAAATAACAATATATTTCATGATGAAGTTTTGATGAATCTAAATTAGAAGTAACTTTGAGCTTTGAATTGGAACAAATAAAAGTCATGTAAATCCACTAATGAGAAAATGATAATCGACAACAACAAATATAAATAGAAAACTTTTGAAGAAAGCGTATGTAATTGTCTCAAAGAAAAAAAAACTTTGAAGAAAGAGTATGTAATCGTCTCAAAAGCAAAAAAAAAACTTGGTGGCTAACACAAGACATTATCATCTAGAACTAAGGCCTTCGCAACAGCGAAATCATTGAGTCTTAGTGCCCCGTGGCACACTTTTAAAAGGAAGCAAAGCGACATGCACCTAGGAAACTTCAAGAAAATTATATTTTTGTAGAGTTTATTTATGTGTACATAACTACATATGATTTCTATAACATCTCTCCTTCATATATAGGTTATATTTTACCTATACTATACATGTTGTGATTTTTATAACATTTCCTCTTCATATATATGTTTTATTTCATATATATGTGCAGGCAAGTCCATAAAGTTATGGTTAATCAACTGATATGTGCATGTTTCATGGGAAGAGAACGTGTTTTATTGTTTTATGCACAGATATATAATATTCACAGCGAAACTTGTATATATACAGTTTCATTGTTGCGTACATAAATATATGTGTTTAATTGTTACATTTGGATGCATAGATGTATTTCATCATAATATGGGTATTTGAGGTTCCACTAATATACAAAACAGACTCTTATAGGAGTTTTGTATCCACCATATAATATGTATCAGTTTTAGACTTAAGGAATTAAGGACAGTAGTATTTATATAGCATCAGTAGATAATTTTCATTATAGTTGATAATCTTTATTGCTTAGGGTTATTTTCAGCTTATGTACATAAATTTTGCATCTTATACGGCTGGTTGAAGTTCCTATGAAAAGCGAGAAGGGATTTAGTATAAGTAGCATGATATTTATATTGCAATTGGATAGCTATTCAGGGGAAGAAAATACCTTAACATCAAAATTACATTCAAGAAACTACCACGAAGAAATAGTAACATATATATCAAGACTATAAATTGCAAATAATAATGATATGGTAGAACAAACATAGATAACTATACTTAATCTGAATACTTGAACACGTGTGTATCAAATAAATACCTACATCTAGGGTCAGACATGATGATGGAGTGTGGGATGAAGAAATCATTAGATGTAAGAAGGTTTGGCATGCTTATTATGTGTTGGGTAGCATCGGATTTCATAATCCGGTTGGAGTGAGCGGCGAGCATAGATGTCACGAAGTTACCTTGAGAATCTACTGCAAGATGTGTCAAAGGCGAGGCATTTGGTGGATAACCAATCTTTTGGTCTTGTTGAGACGTATATGCAGAAGAATGTGTTGAATGCAGCAACGAGACGCCAAACTGCAAGGCGTGAATCACAAGGTCATTTTTCTCATTCGTCAATGAAACATGGGAGCAGCTTTTAGTTGAAGCTACAAGGGCAGCATCCACAGTGGCTGCAGCGTGAATCACAAGGTCATTTTTCTCATTCGTCAATGAAACATGGGAGCAGCTTTTAGTTGAAGCTACAAGGGCAGCATCCACAGTGGCGGGACTCAGGCAGATGTAGTAGGTAAGAAGAATTTAAGTTGATTCACGGTCATCGTCGTGCATCTATACTAGATTCCTAGGGTCCAATCACCTTGTTGCCTAGTTAAGAGTCAATCCATAATATTTTAGATGCAAAACAGCACTCTTCCACCCGGCCAGTGTAGCGCAGATGGTTCGGCCCGGCCTGTCCTCCCCAGGGGACCCGGGTTCGAAACCTCCTGTTGCGCATTGTATTTACAATCCCTTGGGTCATCCGGGCTCTGGCACCTGTTTGAGGGAGGGGGGAGACTAAGTCTCCTTCTAACTCAAAAAACAGCTCTCTTCCTTGTAAAGAAATGTTTCATCTTATCCGACATCGTCTTGGCATCGCAATGCCGCATGTACTTCACAGGTGTGGATCCATGATTCCTAGAGCCATTATAGTATAAGACTATTCCTCATCGCCTACGTGTCATCTAGGTTGGTTGGCTTTGTTTTTCTGATATAGTGCAATTTGATGTTGGGTTTGAGGAACGTTTTGACTATGTTCACCCAAAGCAAAAAGTTTTTGTCATTCATTTTGTAACAAAAATAGTCGAAATGTCATTATAAAATATAAATCATACTAGGGGATTTATTGCCAGCCATGATCACAGATGTATACCTTAATAGAAGAGCGGTACAAATAGGATTCAAAGGGCAAGTATTGGTAATAGAAGTGTGGTCGGTAAAGAAAGTGGAAATAGGAGATTATAGTGGAATAGGAGGCACAATAGGAAGAACCACAAGGATTATAGCGTTGCAATTTTTTCAAGCACGATGACCCCTCTGTTAACTCATAAAGCACTCAATGATGTCGTTCAAGAAACTTGCATGGAGAGGGAGAACAACAAGATATGGTATGTCCCTTTGTTAAAAGAAGATTAGGGTCTTTTGCTCTTCCTTTTTTTATGGTACTAGATAAATTACAAGAGCAGAAAAAGAAAGAAGCAAGGAAGAAGAAGAATAAGGGATCGGTCCATGGAAAGGAGCGCAGTGACGAGAAACACATCTTGGTGGTGATGAGCCCCTTCGGCGTTGGCAGCTCCTGCTAGCCCTTGTGCCAGCAGCAGCTGGTCACACTTACGCCGACTGTTGGCAACGCCTGGTGACTACTGGCCTTAGTGCCGATGACTGTTGGCGACAGCCGCGGCCTAGGAGGAGGCCAGGTTTAGAGCATGCAGCAGAAAAAGGTTGCTGGTGTTCTATGCATTAGTGGCACAAGGTGAGGAATAGAGAGAGGAGAGGAGGGTAAGGGGATGGCAGGTAGATTAGGTTAAGTAGAGCATTGCTCTAATACCATGTAAAAGCCTTTGGAAAATCTCGTTAGTGACTAAGAGTACAATCTCTCCGATATATAGAAGAGCCAAGAGATATGTGGATACACTTAAAGGATAGAGGAACCCTCACTTAAGTGTACCAGGGATAAAAGAAATACAAAGCAAAGATAGTATGTATGGGCTCATGCCACTTCTAACAACAACTCCCAACATAATTGTCAAAAAAACTCCAAAATAGGAACATATATTGATTGAATATATAGCTTAGCCACTGTCACTAGGGGGAGAGGTGAAGCTAGGCACCTGATTCATCTTGTGGGTTGAGTGCACACATAAGTCCTATTCGGTCTGGTTTATATCTGGCGTAGGTGTGTTTATGTCCAATTAAGTTCCATCTAGGTTTAAGTGTAAGGCGGGATCTGTTAAGTCAATTTAATTCTGATTTGATGGCATTGGTCATGTGTGATAGAAATTAAATTTTAATTACGTAAATATAGTTATGATCTATTCCAGATCAGTTGATTTAGGTCCATATCACATTAAGTGTTAATTTGTGCATATATGAAGTAGTTTATGTTTTGGTCAAAGGCATTCAAATATAAGAAAATTATAATAAACCAATATCATCCAGAAATATGTACAACCTAAGTAAAAAAAAAATCTCAACACGAAAGTTCAAAGAAAACAAAAAATGCCTAGGTGGGAGACCACAACTTGAGTTTAGCATATAAATAGGTTGTGGTTTGAAAGTCTGACGAGTCCAAGCTATATATAACACATCTATCTCAAGAGTATATATACATGCAAATAAATGGTAACTCAAATGAGTAAATGAGCCAATGTTAAAATGTTTTGAAAGAAATAAAAGGGACATATATGACCAAGTGCCAGGAGGTTTCCGGCGACATTGTAACAATCAAATTGCGACATCTGAAAGTGTTGCATAATACAAATAATAAAACGTCTGATACTAACCAGCTTTAAGACAGGATTTGAGCCAACCAAGGTGAATGTGAACTCTTCATTCCATGTTGGATTAAGACAACTATTGATGACCTTTGTCTTCATTGTCTGTCAACATGAAAGCACTCGTCAGACAATATGTCATAGACTCCACATTAGCACTGTAACATAACGAATTTTAGAAATATCCATTCTAAGCAGTAACCATGCAAACAGCTTTATCAAACAGCTTTATCATATTTTATTGATGAAAAAAAAAAGTTCCTACAAAAAGTAAGAGCTCTTTGGATGACAGCCCAGAAACAAAATATAAGCATATAAACAATCTTATATTTTGACCTCCATTAAGCTTTAGAAAAATGATTGTGCATAAATTAATATAACAGTCATCTTTCTAGCATTTCAGTTCTTAGCATTTGACTACACCCGACTTGATGTTTTACCTTATATATATAAGGCATTCGACATTGGACTCCCTTTAATGGACATACATTGAACATAGAAAATGGAACCTAAACCATTGATTGCCACGAGCCCACAAGTGAATCATTTCTACAGTGACATGTTTAATACCAGGTTCCATGTTAGGTTTATCGCTTTACGTGTAACCCATACTTCAGCCTCAATTACAATTCAACCACCAAATTCACTAACCCTCCTCACCTCGGATCTCAATTTCCGCTGCAGCAGTAGAGATAGCAGCTCAAATTCCGTCAGCACTGACCTTATAATTATTTTCGGAAATGATGTTACAAGAATCATTAAAAAAACATCTTTGGAATCATTTAGCAACCACAGCTCTAGGGAAGCTCAGATATTTCCTTGAAACTGAGGTTGCCCACAGAAAAAAGGGGATACCATTAACTCAACAAAAATATACCTTAGATGTTATATCTAAAAGGAATTTTGGATGCCGAGGGGTTGTTGCACTCACGGATCAAGCTCATGACATGTGGTCTAAATTGTCGGAGGAGCTAGAAGACAGGCTCAACTAATGATGTTTCGTTTTCAAACTTCTATATCTATTACCAGGCTAGAAATCTCCTTTGTTGTAGGAGTCCTTAGTCTCTTCGTGGACTGTCCTAGCCAATATCATTAGGATGTTGATGCCTGCCACGTTTCGAAATACCTAAAAAATCACTAGGGTGTGAATTGCTCTATAAAAGAAAGATCACTTGAATCGTGTTTGGTATTTTGATGCTGACTATACTAGTAGTCACTCTGATAGAAGATTTACCTCTGGTTATTGCACTTCTCTAGTTGGAAATGTGTTTCTTGGTGCAGCAAGAAACAAAATGTGGTGGCCAGATCTAGTACAGATTCAGATTACTGTTTTACGGCCCGCACCATATGTGAACTCATGTGGAACAATTTCTTCTTGCTGACTTCAGATACCCAGTTAGGTGAGCTAATCCATGACAATATGGTGCCCACCCTAAATTTCGGAAAGCACAAAGCAGGAAGGGATCGGCCAACCCTCCCCAAGCACTTAAGTGTGAAACGGGCGCTTTTAGACAAAACGGACAGTGTAGCAAAACAATGTGAATAAATTTTCACATTTTCGCAATCATGTATTACTAAATTATTGAACCACTCAATAACCAAGCAATAGGAATATATTTATCAGAGTAGGATAGGTAAAGGTAAAAATGTGTCAATTGGTACTTATTATAGTTACATGGACTTTAATATAAAAGCACATAATATTGCTGACTTATTGTACAATAATGGTTACACAATTATTATATAATTATAAGATTAGAATATGGTAATAGACACCAATTATAGCAGTCAATCAACCAATTTTCTAGTACGCATGTACGTTATATACCTTTTAATATAGCCGAATACAATATGATGGTATACACATATACTACAGTTTATGAGTACAATATAATAGTATACAGATACTACAATTTATACGATTTACTTAGTACTTGTACAGATTTACAATACTCTTATAGTAATTTTACAATACTTCTGCGTAGTACTTTCAAGATACTAACATAATACTTACAGTACAATCAGTATACCCCTGTATGATATTATCAATCAGCAATAAGGTAATATGGTTCTAGCATGTGGTGGACGATAATAATATGTATAACATTGGTATAAAAATTCTATATAGGAGGCAGAAGAAAGTTATATTACAGTCAATTTCTTGTATGTTTGTGACATATAATACGTACCAGGCACCTAGCAATAGAAAAATGATATGTATTGTTGGACTTGGCTAACGCTTATATCATTAAGCGGTCCTAAGCAGCCAATTAAGTAGGTCATGAGAAGCGGGATAAAGCGGTCTGAAATGGAAAAAAGTGCCTGCTTGATTGAAAAATGCTTTACCATCCACTTCAGCCAAGATTTCTTAGGTACTTGAGCCAGACCACTTAAGCGGCCAATTTTCATTCATTGTTGCCACCATTATTGCTAGTCATTCAGTTTTCCATAAAAGGATTAAGCATATTAAGGTAGATTATCATTTCTTGCGAGATGTCGACATGAAAAATAAGATCACTACTCTACTGCCTATGCAAGATCAGATTGTTGATATATAAACCAAGGCTCGTGATATATAAACCAAGTCTAGGATGAAGTGTGTTCAAGACTTGTGCTCGGCATGATTGACATCTACACTCCAACTTAATGGGAGTACTGAGATATATTTAGGGGCCGTTTGACCGCTATCATCTAAAATGCTGCAGTTGTATGTAAATAAATGATTGGACCAATGGCCATAATATCATTTGGTATTTGGTTTGGTATTTCATGCTAATAAACGCGTGACTCTTGCAATCCTGCCATGCACGGCGGTGATCGGAACTGTCGCACTGTGCCTAGTTTGCAGTTTTTCGGGTAGCTTATCTGCTGTCTTCAGCACAAAGTTAGTCGGCGAAACCTCAAGTGGTCCCAGAATTATACGGAGTCTTACCTGCAACCACCGGGATTTCAGAAGAAGGGGGCCGAACGGCCCCTTATGTTCCTACTTTGTGGATTTGCTTCTTTTAATTCTGGTTCTTGTGTCAATTACTTCATTCGGTCCTGCCTTTTGTAATTTGGTTCACTTACCCACTTTATATAAATAAGCAGGCACACCTCTCTATGCAATGAAGACACTATCTTTCTTGCTGTCACCGCATCGACCATTGATGCCATTAAAATGTACTTTCCTAATATTGGGATCACAGGCATAACCGCGATGTTATTCAGTGTTCTAGAAAGAACATGTATGTTAGTTCATGATAAAAAGGAATTACGAGTTGAATATGGCCTAAACAAGTGGATTGCAATCATGGCATCTATACATTAAGTGGTTATTTAAGCATTACACCTCATAAGATAAGTCAAAATTGATACCTTGTACATATAAGTACAAGTGTACAACACTACAATCATGTATCAAGCTAGAGCATATATATCAGATGTTCTCAGCTTCTTTGTTACACAGACTGAATTGAAAATTCATTTAACTTGGCAAAGACATTAGCTACCTAGACATCTCACTTGATTTGAACCACAATAATAAACTGCTCCTAGAGCTTCTCACTAGAAAAATGCCAGTTCACTTCAATGTATTTGGTCCTTTTGACTTGCACCGTAATGATTAACTCCCCGATTTAGATTCTCCCTAGTAAAATTCGAAATCCAAATCAACATGTTTGGTCCTTTCATGATATATGGGATCAAACGCAAATGGAAAAAGGTACATTTGAACTTTTATCACATGTCAACTCCATGGAACTTGATTGTGAAAAAACATGTTAGTTACCCGATTGCCTAAGTCACTCGCGGGTATTCTGTTCCATAGGTCTATACTTAGATTCCATTTGACCTTCCTAAAGTTTGTCTATGGACTGTTCACAAGATGAGATTGCCCTCTACAAAGAAAAAATAACAAATGATCATATTTAAATGCTACAACTAGCCTTGTTTGCATCAATAAAAGCCCAACACCTACAACAGACAGTTGCCTCTGTACAGAATGTTCCCAAGAGATCTTTGAAGGTAATGCAGGACGCCTATGATAATATCTACATGTTTGTAAGGAGGTCTCCCAAGGCTTTGTAATTGATGTCTAGACTTACATCATGGGAAATGTTTGACAAGGTGATTCTCGAGTAATTCATATTGTCATTTGTCAAAAAGACATGCGCATCTGCAGGTATCCTCAAGTGTAATGCCTTAGTCAACATTCAACAAAGATAAGGATCTATTGGCGTATTAACCAGTTTACCACCTACAATCTTAGGGCGCAAAGTAAATCCTAGACAAACTTCCTTTCTGAGATGAAAATGCGACCCCTAGACCACCTTGCAGAAATAATACTAAGTACGGTTGCCCAGGTCTTTCACATGCAATTGTCACCTTATAAACATTTTTCAGCTGCCACCTATGAGAAGCTCGATTAATCATCATCAATAAACAACAAGGAAAATGGGCATGCATGAGTTGACCTCGTAGTAGATAGAGAGATTCACATTGTATTTTTAGAAGCCAATTTGAAGAGTGTCGTTGGGTTTGAACATAACAAACCTATGAGACTATTTCAAGCCATACAATGACATGAATCCACAGATTAAACTAGACCCCCAAGAGATTTTGGGGGTTGATCATAGGTCTCCTCATTGAGATCACCAAAAATTAAAGCATTATAGTATCAAATTTTTCAACATGATAAGAAGTAGCAATCAAAGATGTGAAATCAAATCATTATGGCAAATTGAGAGGTATATGAGCAATCTTCATCATATAGTATATCCTTTGGCCACCATACAAACCTCAAGTTTGTTGTTTGGGCCATATGGGAAACTCTAACATAAAGACCCACTTGTAATTAACAACACACTTCCAGGTAGACAATAAACCAGAGATTAGGCACCATTATATCTGTTAATATATAGGGATTTACTTATAATTATATAAAGTCTCAGGGACCTATGTGATAACTGATAAGTATGTACAAACTTTATGTATATATACGCACACAACCACGACATAAAGTTAAGTTGAGGGTCTTTCTCAATCCGGTGTATCTAACATGGTATTAGAGCATGGGTGTAAACCCTAATCAATCCAGATAACAATTGTAGTCGTTAGAGTGATTTCCTACAGTCCTGCTAGGGCACCCTAACCCTTAGAATCAGCGTGTGGTCATCCTCTACATCTACAAGAAGAAAGAGGGTCAAAAACCTCTTCTCCTATTGTTGGTATACTGCGGGTTATTGTAGTAGTTACCCTTTTTCAGCACAATGTCAGCAGCAGTCAACACCGTCTACTCCAGTTACAGTCCCCTATTGGTCCAGATGTCCCTCTTGTCCAACAAATCAATTTGATATCTGTTTCGTCCTTGTTGAAGTCATCGCAAAGAAGGAGGTCGCAGCTACTACTATCCAGTCTACTGTTACTTTTCAGAATCATGCAATCACTAACCAAAAGTTGAACAATAAATATCTTGCTCAGTGGAGCAGGACCGTGAAGATATTCTTTAACGGCTAAGTATGCACCAAACACTTGACTGAAGAACCACCATAGATCCTACTGTGCTTGAGCAATGGGAACAACACGATGTGAATCTCTTAAATATGTTGTGGAACAACATGAATTAACTGATAATCACTTTGAGACATGCAAGTCACTATGGGATAATCTTCAAGTTACGTACTCTAATAATGTCTCTCGCATGTATGATATGACGGTAGAACTATATGGGCTACAGTGAATTAAAAAACGGCCGCCTAGCCGCTTAAGCGGGCAGCAAAGCCCATCCGCCTAATATCGCCCTTAAGCGCCCGCTTGAGCGGGTTTTCAAAAAACGCTTGTTTTTTTTCCCGCTTTTTGCCCGCTTTTTTCCCGCTTTTTAAAAAAAATGATGTTGTAAGCATGTAATGTTAATTAATTATATAATCCAAGTAGTATTGAGTATAATATATGAAGCTTGTATACATTAAATGTTCTATGATATACCTAGTCCTACTTTAGAATGCAAACTTTGTATGTAAGTTGTATATAATAGGGTACTGCTGTAATATATCCAAGTAAATATCATATTACTCTATTATACTTCTAATGGTTTTACTGATTTTACTGATATTCATTAGTAATTGATACTACTGGTTAGTATTGCTGATTTCCTTAGAGATATATTTTTTATATACACATACATGTAATTTTGTATATAAATATACAAGAGTTTAAGCATCCGCTTTTTCAAAAATCGCCTGCTTAAGCGCCCGCCTGCCGCTTGAGCGGCTACAAGGTCCCGTCCGCACGCCTCCCGCTTCCCGTTTTTTAATACATTGATGGGCTACAACAAGTATATAAGTTGTTGACGCAATACTGTGGCAAAGTAATGTGCTTGACTGATGACCTACACATGCTACTTCCTTTGTCTTTATATATATTTTATTGTGTTGTTTTCACTTATTGTGTTATGAATTTAGACTTCTCTAGTCCATTAGCCTTTTTTCTTTTATCCCATATTGCATGTCTCTACTTTATGTCTCACTCTCCAGTCTTATAAAAGAGAGAGCCTTGTACTTGTTTTAATCATCTAATACAAAGCATTTTACTATTCTAGATGGTACCAAAGCTCCTTGATCCTCCTTAAGCCCCTTCCCACCCCAACCCTAACTTATGCCATCATAAACCCTAGCCGCCATCCCTCCTTTTCCCCTCTTCTTCCCTTCCAGCCCCCCCCACCCTTCCCCCCCCCCCACCCGCTGCCGCCAACCCCCCCCCCTCACCCGCCCGCCCGCCGCCGCATGCATACCTATGCCCCTCCTTTCCGCCGCCATCCCCTCTCCTTTCCACCACCTGCCGCCCCTCCTTCATCCCATACACCCGCCACCACCCTCCATCTCCTCTCCCATACATGCCGCTGCCCTCGAGCCACCACTACCCCCTAGCCGCCACCCCCCACCCCCCTTCCCCGCCTCCACGCAGCAAATATGTTGTTGTCCCACCTCTCCAACCAGCCATCTCCCACCTCCTCTTCTTCCTTCCCTCCTTCACCCACCATATCTCCCTCCGGCTAGCCACCACCACCAATTTTCCCTTTCCCGCCAATCCATGGACGTCTCCGGTAACTTTCCAGTCATAGCATGTTGAGGGTGTAACTAGTTCTCGCCTCTTTCCTGCCTACGCCTCATAGTGGAGTAGTTCTTCCTCCATGTTGGCGTAGGTTCTTCTATATCTTCTACTGCCCCTACGTGGGTTTCTGAGACCTGATGCGTCAGATCTCCTACTACTATCTTCTGCCCTCGTACGGGTGTTATTAGATCTGCCCATGTGTTAGGTTTCTGTTGTTGCCTTTCTCTGTTGATTGCTACGTGTCTGTTGTTTCTCCCTGCTGCTCTTACATGCTTTGGCGTCGTGCATCATACGTGACTCATGGTATCCACCAATCTACCCCGAAACCTGTGCGTCACTACTGTCAAATTGGATGGCTCCAACTATCACCTGTGGGCTGCCTCTTTCGAGCTCTATGTCAAGGCTCAAGGACGCTACTCCAATCTCGCTACCAAAGGCCCCGATGTTCATGATGCGACCACTGATGAAAAGACAAAGCAGGCCTATGATCTATGGTCTAAAGAAGATTCTGGTGTTATGACCTGGATGGTCAACAATGTTGAACCGAAAATCAGCTAATCTCTCCTACGACTGCGGAAGGCTAAGGACATGTGGGTTCAGCTTTCCCACGTGTATTCTCATCAGCAAAATCTGAAGAAAGTGTTTGTAATCTTCAAACACTTAGCCAAGAAGGAGTAAACTCATATCGAATATGTGGAAGACTACTACAATCAGTGTTGCGCTTTCTGAGATGAATTTGAGGTCTACCATCCACTCTCATCTGATATTAAAGAAATCAAACGATGACACAATGAGTTGCAGCTTGTTCAGTTCCTCATTGGTTTACCATCATCCTTTGCAGGAGTTGTTGATCAGATCCTCTCTAATGACCCTTTTCCTACCTTGCGCGATATCCTAAAACGTGTACAGCGACCACCCTTTGTATCTCAAGTTCTTCTTGATTCCGTTGATGGGGCAGCCCTTGTTGTTTGATCTGGTGATTCGTTTCGTGGTAGTGGTCGCGGTCGAGGGCATGGTCGCGGTCGCTCTACTACAGCTCTCGGTCTTGGTTCGTACTCCTCTGGTTCTGACACTACTGAACAACGCTACTGCAACTTCTGCAAAAGAACTAATCATAATGACAATTGATGTTGGATCAAACATGAAAATCCTGCTTGGGCAAATCAAGTTACATTCGACCAGCCCGATACCGTTGCATCTTCATCTGCCCCACCATCTGCTGACTGGCTCCGCTCAGAATTGGATAAGCTGCTCCAAGCCCGATTGAATTCCTCTGCTGGACCTTCTCCTGATGGCAGTTATGCTCTCCTGACACAGTCTGATAAAAATACATGGGTGATCGACTCTGGTGCGACCTCCCATATTACTGGAAATCCTACTTTATTTTCTAAATTGCATAAAACATCTGATATTCCCCCTATTACTCTTGTTGATGGTTCGCAAACTCCTGTCTCCGGATTCGGGAATATATGTACTTCTGGTCGACTTTCAATACGTTCAGCATTATATGTCCCTAAATTCCCAAAAAACTTATTATCTGTCAGTAGACAGTGTTCCATCACGTTTGACTCAGATGGTGTTATCTTTCAGGATTTGTGCACGAGGATGAAGATTGGTCGGGACATGAGGGACCAGACGGCTTATACTATCTGAACACACGGAAGACTGTTACATTCCTGACTACCTCTGTGACGAGCATCCAATGGCATTATCGGCTAGGGCATCCGTCACCGGCTAAGTTGAAGCACCTTCTACTCGATCTTTCTAGTTCTGTCTTTGAGTGTGAAATGTGCATGTTGGGTAAGCAGACTAGATCTGCCTTTGTTAAGAAAACTTGTATTGGCTCAAAACAGTCATTTGATATAGTGCATGTTGATATTTGGGGCCCATGTTCTATTTCCAGCATTTCTGGTTTCAGATACTTCATGAGTTTTACTAACGATTTCTCTAGAACTTGGATATTTTTGTTAAAAGACAGGTCTCATATTCTTGATACCATTACGTCCTTTTTTGCTGAGATAAAAACCCAGTTTGGTAAAACTATAAAAAAAATCGCACTGACAATGCCCTTGAGTTCATGCAAACATCAGTTAGTCGTTTTTTGTCGGAGTCTGGGAACCATTCACCAAACATCGTTTGCTTACCTCAATAGAATGGGTTCACTAAATGCAAGAATAGGCATCTTCTTGAAGTTGCCCACACTCTCTTGTTCCACTACCATGCCCCCCAATATTTTTGGCCAGAAGTTGTTTCCACTGCATGCTATCTCATTAACCGCATGACTTCTTATGTACTTGGCAATCAGGTGCCATATCAAATTATGTTTCCTGATGCTCCTCTTTTTACTGTACCGCCTCAGATTTTCGACAGTACCTGTTTCGTCAAAAATTTGCGCCCTGGCCTATCAAAATTGAATCCCCGTGCTATCAAGTGTGTTTTTTTTAGGGTACTCTAGGACACAAAAAGGGTACCGCTATTATGATCCGATTACTAAAAAGTGGATGGTTTCGGTTGATGGTCTTTTTTGAACATATGTCGTGTTATTCCTCAGTTAGCTCTGCCCTGACGTCTGGTTTACTTGCGGATCCACCTTTACCACTTACTGTTGATGCAACTTTATCGAATACAAATATTGCTCATGCTCCTCCACTAAAGGTTTATCAACGAAGACCGAAAGTTCCAACTCCCTCCATGGCCCCTACAAGTCCTTTATCCTCTTCGGCAGATCCACCCCCATCTTCAGCTCAGGTATTTTCTGACTTGGATATTCCTATAGGTTTACGTAAAGGCACTTGGATTTGCACGCATCCCATTGGGAATTTCTACACTACTACTCACTTGGGATCTAATTTTGCAAACTTTACACTACTCTTTATGATGTTTCCATTCCTAAAAATGCTTCCCAAGCTCTTCAGCATCCCGCATAGCGTCAAGCCATGGAATCTAAAATGCAGGCTCTCACTGAACCAAATACTTGGGAGTTAGTTGATGCCCCGGCTGATTGTTCCCTTGTTGGCTGCCGGTGGATTTTTACCAAATATCATCATGATGGGACTATTGAACGCCTCAAAGCTCGTCTTATTGCCAAAGGTTACACTCAGACATATGGCGTGGATTACTTTGAAACTTTCTCTCCTGTCGCTCGCTTGAACTCGGTTCGTGTACTTATTTCTGTGGCAATTAACTCTGACTGACCTTTATTTCAGCTTGATGTTAAAAATGTCTTTCTATATGGCGACCTACATGAGGAGGTATACATGGAGCAGCCTCTCGGATTTTTGCTTCAGGGGGAGTCATCAAAAGGTTGGCGCCTGCGCAAAGCCATCTATGGCCTAAAACAAAGTCCCCGTGCCTGGTTTAATAAGCTCATCTCTATTCTTCACAAGTTCCAGTTTCGTCTCTCTCAGTCAGATCATTCTGTATTTGTTGAGCAAACTACGTCTAGCCTTGTTATCTTGATTATATACGTGGATGACATCATATTATCTGGTAATGACCCTGTAGGAATCCAAGCTACTAAAAGCTACCTGGAAAAACAATTTGTCACCAAAGATTTAGGCACATTAAGATATTTTCTTGGCATTGAAGTTTCTCGGTCATCTTCTGGTCTATGCTTGTCTCAGTGTAAATATGTTCTGGATCTTCTATCTGAAATAGGTTTGCTTGGGGCCAAGCGTGCTAGTACTCCCTTGGATCCAAACACTAATTGGGATGACGAGAATTGTCCTTATCCTGATTATCATCAGTATCGCCGCATGGTCGGGAAACGTATATATCTCACTGTCACTAGAGCTGATAACACATTTGTTGTTGGACTGGTTAGCAGGTATCTAGATAAACCTCGATAGTGTCATTGGCATGTTGTCTGCCATATTCTGAAACATCTGAAAAGCTCTCATGGAAAAGGCCTTCTTTACAAGAAACATGGTCATTGTAATCTTGTTGGTTATTTTAACTCTGACTATGCTGGAAGCAAGATAGATCGCAGATCTACTTCTTGATACTGCACATTTGTCGGCGGTAACCTAGTTACCTGGCGCAGCAAGAAGCAAACAGTCGTTGCTCGTTCTAGTGCTGAGCAGAATATCAAGCGATGGCTCATACCAGTTGTGAACTATTCTGGGTACGCAGTTTTCTGAAAGATTTTGGTATCTCTGCGTCTACACCTATCCCCATGCACTATGACAACAAAGCCGCCATCTTTATTGCCAGCAATCCTACTTTCCATGAACGCACAAAGCACATTGAGGTTGACTGTCATTTTGTGTGGGACGTTGTCTTATCTGGCCAGATTTCTACACCATATACACATACTTCAGATCAAGTTACAGATATATTCACCAAAATTTTGCCAAAGATCAGATTCACTACTCTGATGGACAAGTTGGGCATGATTGATATCTATGCTCCAGCTTGAGGGGGAGTATTTGTATATATATTTTATTGTGTTGTTTTTACTTAATGTGTTATGGCTTTAGACTTCTCTAGTCTATTGGCCTCTTTTCTTTAATCCCATATTGCATGTCTCTACTTTATGTCTCACTCTCTTGTCTTATAAAAGAGAGCCTTGTACCTGTTTTAATCATCTAATACAAAGCATTTATATTATTCTAGAGTCTACAAATCTCCATGAGATGCAGAAGCAATGTGATCAAATGATGGTGATTAAATTTCTAGTCGGACTGCGTGAGTATGCTAGTCAGTCACCAGGTGACAAGTCAGCCTCCATCACCGAGTCTATTAGAAATACTACTCCCACCGGTCGTAGTTGCAGTACATGTTTCTCTAGAGGATTTGGTGTTGGTCGCGCCGCACTCCGTCAGTGCTCAAAATGTGTTCATCATGGTGAAAAGGGCATACCAAAGATACTTGCTATGAGCTACATGGCTTCCTACTAAAATCGCCAACATGGTGACTACAGAGACTTCTCATGAGGAGATGAATCATCAAGTGTCTTTGTCTGAAGAAGAGTCTCTCCACTGATGCGTCTTCGCGCTTCTCAGCATGCATCTTCAACTGTAAATTCTCTGGCACAGTTATCAGGTCCATCAGCTTGCATCTCTCAAGCATCTTGTGCATCGTCGTCAAAGTCAAATTGGGTCCTTGATTCAGGTGCAACTGATCACATCACATGTTTATATAAGATGTTCACTACCTACACACATAAACCCAACCTACCTAGTGTCACCCTTGCAGATGGTCATGTTGCATTTGTTAAGGGAATAGGGACGGTTTCACCGACTCCACATATATCTCCTCCAACCACCTTGTGCATTACTCATTTTCCTTTCAATTTGTTATCTATTAGCAAAATTATTCATTCTCTTCAAGCTTCAGTCACTTTCTTGCTAGATAATGTTGTCATATAGGACTTAAAGACGAGGAGGATGTGGTGAAGGATATGAATGGGATGGATGGACTATACTATTTGTAACTGTCTTCTATTGTGTGTTGCTGCATCACCCTAGGTGGTGCATAGTCGTTTCTGTCATGCAGCTTTAGAGAAACCCAAAATTTTGATCCTAGGGTTGTCTAATTTGAATGTTAATTTGAGTCGTCTCAATTTGGTAAACATACCAGGTCTGTGTTCAGGTCAAAAGAAAGTCAACGAATAGAGTTTGTTTTTGAGTTAGTTCATTCTGACATATGGGGTCCGAGTCGTGTTACAACAAAACTTGGATTTAGATATTTTGTTATATTTGTAGATGATTATTCTCGTGCTAGATGGCTTTATTTAATGAAGGAAAGATCTAAGATTTTTGTCCATTTTTAAATCTTTTTCTTTGAGGTAGAAAATCAGTTTAAAAAGAGAACTTATATATTTTGTTCTGACAATGCTAGAGAATATTTCATCCATGAGTTCACTCATTTCACTTCCACCCAAGGTATCATCCACCAATCATTGTACCCCACACTCCTCAAAAGAACGATATGGCTAATAGGAAAATTCGACATATAGTTAAGACCGCTCGCACCCTTCTCCATATGCATGTTCCCAGGGAGTTTTGGGGAGACGCAGCTCTCACCGTCACCTATCTCATCAATTATTCTAAAATTGAATACCTTTCCAAATACTTCATCCTACAAAGCCATTGTACAGTGTTCCACCATGAGTTTTTAGGTGTGAATGTTTTACCCATTGTCTTGGCTCGAGTACAGATAAGTTGAGTCCAAAGTCATTCAAATGCATTTTCTTGGGATACTCTCGAGTTCAGAAGGGCTACAAGTGCTATAGTCCTACCTTATGTCATTTATTTGTATCTACGGACGTCACCTTTTTTAAGAACATCCCATTTTGAGGACAATTCTTCAGTGATACCAGTAGTTATGGAGGAACTTCTACCTCATCCTGACGTTGTTAAGTCCTTTAGCAGACTTGCTTCCACCGATGGGATTCTATTAGACCCCTCTAAACCACCGATCACTCAGTTCGACACTCATTGTACATGTACATGTGAAGGTACAAGTGGACTATTTGGTTATGGCATCAATGCAAGTGTTACGAGCATTTCTGCGTTCAGCTCCTTCTCCAGATGATTCCTCGTCTGAAAGTCAGGTAAAGCCAACTCCATCTCCACCTCAATCTTCCTATTGCTTTGAATAAAGGTGTGAGGTCTTGCACACTCAAGAACATTGCACATTCAATATCTAACTTTGTTTCATATGACCACATCTCACCTTCATATTATGTTTTTATTTCTTCTCTATCATATGTCTCTATACCCCGATTTGTATCAATTGCCCTTGATCACCCAGGTTGGCATAATGCTACGGATGAGATGTCAGCATTTGCCCAGAACAAGACATGGTCCCTTGTTTCGCGTCCACTGGTAAATCTTTAGTTGGATGTCACTGGGTCTACACTTCAAAGTAGGTGCAGATGGATGTGTTGATAGGCTCAAGGCAAGCTTGGTAGCTAAGGGCTACACTCATGTCTATGGTGAGGATTACTTAGAGGACCCTCTGTCAGGTGGCAAAGATGGCGTCAACACGCATCTTCTTGTCTCTGGCTACAGCCATTCTTGGCCTCTCCACCAGCTTCATATTAAGAATGCATTTTTGCATGACGATTTGCATGAGAAGGTTTATATGGAGCAACCTCCTAGGTTTGTTGCTCAAGGGGAGTCAAATTTAGTGCGTCGTCATCACAAGTCTTTTTATGGACTGGAGCAATCACCTCATGGTTGGTTTAGCAAATTCAACGGCTCTGTTTCTGAGTTTGGTCTTCAAAGGTGCACTATGGATCATTCAGTCTTCTATAGGCGACAGAGCTATAAAAGCATCTTTCTGCTAGTATATGTGGATGAGATTGTGAGAACTGGAGATGATAGACACGGCATTGCGGAGTTGAAATCTTTTCTACATGGCCAATTTCAAAAAAAGGAGTTGGCAGTTTCAAATATTTCCTGGGGATTGAAGTTGCAAAGTCTAAGTCTGGGATAGCAAGCTATCAAAGGAAGTATGTCTGAGACAGAAATGCTTGGGGCCAAGCCAGTTGACCAATGGATCCTAAAGTTAAATTGTCCATGGAGTAGGAGGATTTCTTGATGATCCATGGAGATATAGACGACTTGATGGAAAATGGATTCATCTAACTGTCACTCGACCTTACATTGCCTTTGCCACTAGTACTATTAGGCAGTTCGTGGATAAGACATGTACCGATCACATGAGGTTGTGACACGCATTCTGAGATATCTCAAAAGGTCGCCTGGTAGGGGTCTCTTATACTGAGACCATGGATATCTACAAGTCTGCAACAGTTTTTTGATGTTGATTAGACTGGATTCAGTACTGACATGAAGTCCATTTTGGCTACTGCATATTTTTGGGTGGAAACGTGGTGTCTTGGAAAAGCAAGAAACAAATTGTATCTGCGAGATCCGGTGCGGAGTCAGAATGCACAGCTATGGCCATAGCTACATGTGAATTACTATGGATTCGTCATTTATTCGAGGAGCTCGGATTTGTGCATAAAGATAATTTAGATCTCAAGTGTGACAATTAGAAAGCTATCCATATAACACAGAACCTTGTTTTCATGAAAGAACCAAACATATTGAAGTCAACTGTCACTTATTGAGAGAAAACATTCAGGAAAAGTTGGTCCAGTTGTCACTTGTCAAATTTGAAGATCAGTCAGTTGATTTGTTTATGAAGTCTCTAAATGTACTTATGTAACAAGCTGGGAACATATGATATATATGCTCCTGCTTGAGGGGGGTGTTAATATATAGGGACCTACTTGTAATTACATAAAGTCTCAGGGACCTATGTATTAAGTATGTACAAACTTTATGTATACAAGAACACAACCCGAGATACAGTTAAGTTGAGGGTTTCTCTTAATCTGGTGTCTCTAACAATATTTGAGGGTTGCAGCACGCAAATCATAGATGACTCGAGGATTTTGAAACATATTGAGGAATAGGCATCAAAGATGAGGTGGAGATAAATGCATAATGCAATAGAGGTAAATTTTCATTATAACATATAGGATGGATTGCACAAGATAATTTCCTTGAAGGCGATAGGCATATAGTACTATTAAGAGAATCGCCTATTTTTAGAGCACCATCACTTGCACATACAATTAGATGCAACAGAGCATGTTGCCTTATAAATTCACATCTCTAGTCTATTGAAGCCTAAGTCATGTATAAACTTGAGTAATGGGAGACGGAGAACTAACGTAAATGTGAGTTACTAAAAAGATTGATAAAACAATGATATGGAGTAACAAGTACTCTAGCTGCAATGGAAATTGAGTATCACCAAAAAATGGTGTATCCTCAAAGATATTAACATTTGCAGTCTACAAATTGTAATGGAGAGAAAAAAATAATATATTATATACATACACATACATTTATATAGAACTTTCGAACAACCTAAATATACACACTTGACAATTTGGGGCCCGACATATCCTAACCAATACCTACCCATGCAGGCATGTAATTGGGTGACTAATAAACTGTGATGGGAGTCTCATTTTGAAGAAAATTGTAAGGCATAGGAATTATAAGATACGTGGATGTGCAAACAACACCTCCCATAGATTCCTTAGGGACATTCATGTGAAGGAGTATGAAATAGATATCTGACTTGGAGTATGAAGGCAAGAAGATCAAAACATAATGCCATTGAAGGAAAGAAATTGGTCATGGTGAAGAAGATCAAACAAACAGAAAAAAATTAAATGACTTAGGCCCTGTTTGGCAGGGTGTACTCAGGTGTAGTTCAGTGAATCGAAAAACCAGCAAAATATAATTATGGCTTCTGAACTGATGCAAATTTATTTGATATGGTGTATTATAAGTTACTTATTTTTTATTGCGGTTTTTTGGTAGAGAAAATAATGCTAGCAGCATCTAAACCAGAAAAGCTTCTAGTCACAAAGTTTTAAATGACATACACACGCTGCTAGAAACGGCATGTGTGTGAACAAAAATCTAGTGCACAAATGATATACGTAGTAAATTTCTGCTGAACCGCACGCGACCGCACACTAAAAGGCGCGGAACAATTTCATGGATTTTGAGACTAATCCGGTACCGGAGTGTTGTTCCAATTCATGGAACCACATCCCATTACCTCCTACCAAACAAAACAATTAACAGAAAATGCAGAAATTAAACTTCACTTGTACAAAGTACACACTACCAAACAGGCCCTTAGCAATAACTCCATTGAGGAGACTGTATGTCCAGTCATCATTTAGAGTTGTCGGGGTAGCCTTTGCATACATTTGAGACTTGCGAAGGAGTCCTCGTGAAGAAAAAATCAGTACTCTCACTTTTAGTAAAAATAAAAAAGGGCATAAAGTAGTAGGCATCCTATCAAAGCTGAATGCCAAGATTATCTTCTACATTTGTACTAGACTGTGCATAAAGGTTATTATGCACAGGTTGCACAATCCACTATCTAATATTCAGAATCATCATGTTCGTCTTTAGATTTTACATAAGTGTAGTAGTTTTTCCTCGATCTTTTCTCTGATGTAGATGTTGACTACCTCAATGTGCTTTGATCTACTATCACGTTAGACAAGAATAATTGCTAACTTGACAACTACTTGGTTATCACAAAAAGGTCCACTGAAGATGCTAAAAGGAACCAACATCATAGTGTAGCAACTAGTCATGGGACGTGACAAAATTTGCCTCACCTTAACACAATATTGATTTTTTGTTTCTTCAAGTCAAAAGGCTGCCAAAGTAAATATATTAGCAGGTTGTAGGTATTCTATCATCCCGATTTTCTTCCCAATCAACATTAATATCCATCAAGACCAATAACGTCTGTTTTTTACAACGTTCTGTTGAGTAGCATTTAAGATCTTAAAAGATCATTTCCTATACTCTCATATGAATAGTGGAAGGAGCATGTGTTTACCACCAATAGCGGTTTACAAAACTCACTGAATAGGTGATGTTAGGCCGAGGTAGACTAAGATACAGTTTTTCAACAAGCTTCTAGAATCTATGTTTTTCTTTATTATTGCAAAAATTACGCTTAATGTAACATTCCAAAAAAAATTACCGAGCATCATTTTTTTAGCCTTTAGATGTTTGACAGGACGTATCCAGATGACCTCAACTTCCTGTACAGGCTATTCGTATCATAAGACATATATCAAGATCAGTGTTTTGGCTTGTGTAAGGAAATAGAAAACTCCCTGTACCATCTTAATTGGGCATCATTATTATTTACGTTTCAACCTAATGAATGGGAAGTAAACAACCAGATTAGATAATGTTAAAAAATTACAAAGATAGTTTACAATTTTAGATATCATTCAAAATCGTTGAATGACTATTGAAGGAGTTACCAATGATTTATGTCCATAAGACTTCAAAGCTCAAATGAAGATTTTATGCATCTCCAACTTAAAGAACTTCTATTCACATGTTATCTAAATAGTAAACTTTTTATTCATATGGCTGGATCATGCTAAAGGTTTTAATAATGGTGCAAAATAAGGTTTAAATATAGGAAAATTTCTATACCTAGAGGAGTCCCTTTATATATGTGTGTGTGTGTCAAGCTGGAGCATATATACAAATGCCCCAAGTTCTTTTCATAAGAGTTTTACCCAATACTTGTTTCAAGATTTCATCAACAAATCGGCAAGTTGGTCAATGAACTTAATTGGAACAATAATAAGAAGTTGTGTCTACAGCTTCTCTCTAACACAATGACAATTCACCTCACTATACTTCCTTCTACTATGACAAGTTGCATCAGAAGCAATATGTAAAGTCCAAATAAAAGAATTCCCCCTCATAGAACCCCACAAACTGGAGAGGCCCAAATGCAGATGAGGTGGGTAGAGCATGGTAGTCATTCATTGCTCATCAGAGAAATCGATCTTGGGGCATCTTGGGGAGCAGCCCATTCATTGTTCTGTTACACCTATGAAATTAATAGGGAGAAACCAATATACTTCAAGCATGTGTGAAATCTGAAGCAACATGCATGTAGCATGTGATGTCGCTCTTTACTTTGACTCAACATTGGATCTAGAAAGAAAAACTTTTTGCTCTCTTACAAGAATAAATTACCAACAAAGAATACATAAAACCTGGTAAAGGCCTTTCTATACTACTTTTCATCAAGTCGCGTCCCTCGAACTCCTAGACTTCCATATGGCCATCATTTTTGGACATTATAACTATTCCTGAATCCTTTCTGACCTATATTTTCATTGTTGCATCTATATGTCTAGTATGTGGTTATACTTGTCCACTGAAACAACTTACTACACTAGTAGCGAAAGATATGTTTGGCCAGGTTCAACTAATTTAGATTCCCAGCCAAGTATTTATATTTCTAAGGATCCTTCAAAATCCCCCCCCCCCCCAATTAGGCTAGTTTGGTTGGGTGTATTCGGGTTTAGTTGTGTGAGTTCACAATTTAAAAATGTACAACAAACTCGCACTGTCATCCGACATCAACATACCAAACAGGCCCTAATTGCAGATCGGATTCTTAGGTATATCAATGGGGATTGCAGCCATCCTAAGCAATCAAGGACATATTTCTTTGATAGATGGCACTAGAATGGTCAGAAAGTACCTCATATCACCAAGATCTTTATTCTTACCAAATGCTCCAATATTAATAACACAAACTATTAGATAAGTACAAACAAAGGAAGGCCGCTAAATAAACAGAGTGATCAATCCCGCATCTTCAAAAGCCAAAACAGAGATAGCACTGTCAAACCAAGCTCGAGAAGATTCTTTTCATTCATAGAGGAACTCGAGTAACCGAAGGACTAGGTTACCCCCCCCCCCCCGGCAGCAGCAACAAACCTTAGACGGTTATTCTATGTACATCTAGCTTGTAAAACTCAATGAAAAAAGGGTATATTTGAGATTAAACTAACAAGAAGCTATCAAAACAGAACAGCCAAAAAAACTTGTCACAAAAGCAATTTTGGCAATTAAGAAAAATGTCTCAAATCATTTTTTTTTTAAATTGTGTATACTGTACAGCCCTTTACCAAAACCAATCTTTCAACCTTGGGTATACTGTATAGCCCTTTCCCAATAACCGAGCTTTCAACCCATCTATGACACCATCAGCACCAATATTAGTAAAAGCCCAAATGTATATCGACAGACTTGTCAGGAGGTATGCAAACTACTCATCAAGTGCCAGTTTTCTTGAGGGTCCTTAGCTCGTCTATTATTGCAGGTCATCCGAGATAACCAGGTTCCTCTAAAAAACAATAGGGATAGGTCCAGAAGAGAGGATAGAAGCAAAAGTAGAATATACAGGAGAGGATCATTAATAAGAGACATATAAGCATGGATGGAAAAGTACTTGACCATTGACCACTTTGCCTTAAGCCAAGGCAATAGGTAATCCAAATCTCTTGAGGTTACATTCTACTTAGGGAACTCTGACATTAGAGGGACAAGATCAAAATGAGCACACTGGTAGCTGAAACAGAGGCCTAGGAAGTTTGTGCTTAGTTCAGTAAGCTAGTGTAACTGGTGAACATGTTGAGATCAACTGTTATCCGAATGACTACTAGGACCAACTGGATGATAGGATATGTAGTTAACCTCTCTCGAAGTATTTGTATCTGATGTTGAGTTGATTATATCTGTGAGAAAAGGCACTTGCTATTGTGCCTAGCACTCTATTCCAATAGTTTATGCCTTGTGTTGTTTCAATAGGTATTATGCCTTGTTTTCTTCTTCTGATAGAAGTCCTATTTATTTGCCTTAACCTCAGCATATTTATCATTTTGTCCTCGAAATTGTAAGATGAGGATCTTTCTCACACATGCTAGTGTCAAGGCATAAAAGAGGAATAGCAAGCCTTCACTAAGAGAGACATATCGAAGTTGCCTAAACAAGAGAATGATTGTATACCTGTTGAGCATCATTGGGTATTTATAGCGAAGTATCAACCAGACTGTGAAGTTCAAAAACCCAAACCCATCTGATTGCAAAAGGGCAACAGTCAACATGTGATTGATTGTTTTGAGACTTCTCCTGAGGCCAGGCTCAATTTTTATGAGATACTGATTTCTGATTTGGATTAGTCTTCCTAGCGCCTTGATGCCAAGAATGCTCTTATTAAGTGATCCAAATGAGGAAGCATACCTGGAGAAAACTCCAGCCCTCCTAAGTTGTTTCTTGAGAAGAACAGAGTGTGTGTGCTTAAACAAATCCTAGAGCTTTGTTTGATACTGCCTCAAATTCATGCTGTCTTTGGATCTTTTTAGTCCCCCAATCATCATGCAACTTTTGCCAAAAGAGCATCTAGAGAGGTCTTCCTTACCGTATATGTTGATTAATGTGTTTATTCAATCAGGCAATGATATGAATGGCAGTTAGGCTACTAAAGATCATTTGTCCAAGTATTTGTTACTAAGGACTTCGGTAAAGCTGAGGTGGATCACACTTCCTTTGTTACTTACCTATCTTAAAGATAGTATATCCTAAGTTTACTTGAGAAAATTGGGATGTTGGGGGCTAAACTAGTATATATTCCTCTAGAACAGAATGTCACAAGGGATAGTGACCAGTTCGGTAGTGCCCTCCTTTTTCCTAAATACGAGTATATATTACCATAGGTTGGCAAGTTGCTATCTCAAGCCCTAAAAATGTCATTATGGTGCTAATGCCATATCTTAAGGTATCAAAAAGGTCACTTGAGAAACGCTTAATGCATGTGAAGCATGGGCATGTCAAGATAATTTGAAACCAATTACATGTGAGCCACATCAACAAAAAATCTAGTTCTGATTACCACAATTCCTGTCAGAAGGAACTTAGTCACTAGAGGAGCAAAAGGAAAAAGTAGTAGCCATTAAAATCTTGAAGTATACTAGAGAGTCATGCCCCACACTACTTGTGAGGTTGTGTTGGGCGAAATTTGTGAGAGAATCTGATCTCCAGTCACCCAATGTTCTATGCCAAACTACCTCAATAATGTTCTACTTTTTCATGGTAAACATGATTGTTGGTTTTGCAACTAGAAAGTTCAATTTTGATATGTTAGTCTGAAGACCAGGTTGTTGACTTGTTGACCACGACGCAACATAAGAAGTCGTTCAGGAACTGAACTGTCAAGCCGGGCATGATGGACATCTTCGCTCCGGCTTGACAGAGTATTAGAATATGTTTGAGGCCTCATCATTGTTATTCTCTTTCATGTATTACAGACTCCTCCCTGCTTTGATGAGGGGCCACGTATTCTGATGTAAAGTGCATCACAGATACACCCTAATTTCTCAGCTCAGCAAAAAAAATACAAAATTGTTGTAATATAAATACTAAAATACAGAACTCAATAGTAAGTTTACCAGATGCAGTTTGGAAATCTTTGAAAGGGGAATGAACAACACTACCGAAAAAGATTAGCTCGGTGCATGAATAGCCATGGTGACATGCTGGCTCATATGCATAGATTGTAGTAGTATTAAATAATAGATATGTAACATTACAGGTGTATCTTTTCAAAGGGTCGAGATTAATTCATAACAATATGCTAGAAAGAGGTATACAAATAACTTTGTAAACACATGGCATAGAAATCTATATGGGAAATATAGACAGACACGATATGAAAGAAAAAGGAAGAAAACTGTATGTAATAAAAGATACTAATTTTTTAACCACGTAATTTTTTTTGTAACACAGTTGTGCCAGTTTTTCAAAACGCAAGGTCCTTAGATTAAAAAGTATGTTTTACAGGACAGTTACACACCAGCATTGCTTTATTGGAGTGAACGTTGGGTGGTGAAGAAACAAGGTCTTTGTTACATTAGATATTTCCTGTTTTACTTAAGCATGTTATTTGTTTTGTTATCTTCCTTTATATTTGGACCTCTCTGTAATTGTCTCAGTTATATATATATGAGGGTGCACACGTTGTGCAACCTTGAGCTTTCTGCAATACCTGACTTTGTCAGTGATGGTCGTCCTCCCCTGGGTGCAGGCCGGGGGCGTGGACCTGGTGCTGGACGAGGAGCTCCTCCTGCTGCCCCACCCTCTGCTGCTGCGCGTCCTCAGCAAGGACAGCGCTTGTGTACCTTCTGTGGCCGGTCCAACCATATTGAGGAAAAATATTGGGAAAAGTATGGTAAGCCGGCATGGGCCAATGTTGCGGCTGATTCTTCTGCGTCTGAGGGTGCTACTCAGACACCTGCACCAGAGCCCGCGGGGGCTACTGCGGACTACATCTGTGCTGAGGTGGAGCGTCTTCTCCTTGAGCGTGGTGGTTCCTCTTCTGCTACATCTACGAGTGGAGCACATGCTACCTTTTCTGGTTATGACACTGCCTTCCTGAGCTCCTCCACACCTTCTCCTTCTGGTAATACGAAATGGGTGATAGACTCTGGTGCCTCTGCACATATTTCTGGAAATAAATCTTTATTTACGCATATATCTGCTCCTGCCCGACAGTCCTCTGTTATGCTTGTTGATGGCTCTAAGTCGTCAGTCATTGGAGTTGGTGATATTATGTCTCATTTTCGCCTAAAATCTGCCTTATATGTGCCCAGATTTCCTCTTAACCTGTTATCTGTCAGCAAGATTTTGCGGAGTTTGAATTGTAGCCTGACATTTGTTCCTGGTTCATGCACTTTTCAGGACATTCGCACGAGGATGAAGATTGGTGGGGGGTATGAAGGTGCTGATGGACTTTTTTACTTGGACCAGCTACCTAGATCAGAGAAAGTTGTTGTGGTATCTGCATTATCTGCTTCTGTTTCTGCTCTCCAGTGGCACTACAGGCTGGGCCATCCCTCTTCAGAGAAGCTGCGTAGTTTAGTTCCTGATATTGGCAGCTGTCATTTTCAGTGTGATTCGTGTCAACTAGGGAAACAGACTTGTACTGTGTATCCTAGACGTAGTTCTGTGACCAGTAAAAACATTTTTGATTTAGTTCACTCTGATGTATGGGGTCCATGCAATGTACCAAGTTTGTCTGGTTACAAGTACTTTATTCTGTTTATTGATGATTTTTTGAGGACTACTTGGCTGTTTCTGTTAAAAAGTAGGTCTGAAGTGATGTCTACTATTAAATACTTTTTTGCTGAAATTAAGACTCAGTTTGGCTTGCCTATTAAAACCTTTCGCACGGATAATGCTTTAGAATTTGTTAAGCAAGATGTAGCTGTTTTTTTGTAAATCTGTGGGTACTCTTCATCAAACTTCGTGTGCTTATACCCCACAACAAAATGGTGTGGCTGAGCGAAAGAATAGGCACTTATTAGAAGTTACCAGAACAATAATGATGCATTCTCATGTGCCCCGTTCTTATTGGCCTGAAGCTATCTTGACTGCATGTTTTCTGATTAATAGGATGCCATCGTCTGTTATTGGGAATAAAATTCCCTTCCAAGTTTTGCACCCGGACATCTCCATGTTTCCTGTGCCTCCAAGAATTTTTGGGTGTACCTGTTTTGTTCGGTTGCTTAGACCTACTTCTGATAAGCTATCTCCTCGAGCTGCTAAATGCATTTTTTTGGGCTATTCTCGGACTCAAAAGGGTTACAGATGTTATAATCCCAGCACTCGTAAGTGGTTTACTAGTAATGATGTTGTCTTTTTTGAGGACACACTGTATTATTCTTCAACAGGAGATAGTTTGCAGACTGATATTCTGGCTCCTCCTTTACCTGTTATTGCTGACTGTATGTCTGATCGCACTGACACTGACACTACTGCAAAGCAAGACCCTCCTCTTATTGTTTATCAGCGCAGGAATAAAGCACCTTCCACAAATGTACCCCCCCAAGACAACCAATCTTCTCCTCCAGAAGGTTCTGCTGCACCTGAGGTAAACTCTGATCTTGACATACCTATTGCTCTCCGCAAGGGTACTCATTCTTGTACTTCCCATAGCATTGCTCAGTGTGTGTCGACTGCTCATCTAAATACTCATTCCAGCAATTTTGTATCTGTCTTATCTGTTGTGGCTGTTCCAAAGAATGTTCAGGAAGCTTTGCAAAGTACAGCTTGGACATCTGCTATGAATGATGAGATGATTGCTCTTACTGACAGAGACACTTGGGAGCTGGTGGATCCACCTCCTCAGTGTAAGCCTGTAGGCTGTAGGTGGGTTTATGCAGTCAAATATCAACCTGATGGTACGGTTGAGAGGTTGAAGGCCAGGCTTGTTGCGAAGGGATACACTCAGACTTATGGCATTGATTATTTTGAGACTTTTTCTCCTGTTGCTCGTCTTAACTCTGTCAGGATTCTTTTATCTGTTGCTGTGAATCTAAACTGGCCTCTTATGCAGCTTGATGTGAAAAATGCCTTTCTGTATGGTGATTTACAGGAGGAGGTGTATATGGAGCAACCTCCTGGGTTTGTTGCTCAGGGGGAGTCTCATAAAGTATGCAAGCTCAAAAAGTCTATCTATGGGCTCAAGCAGAGTCCTCGTGCCTGGTTTGATAAGCTGAGCAGGATTATGATTGATTTTGGCTTTCTGAGGTCACAAGTTGACCATTCTGTATTCACAAAAAAGACGTCTGCTGGTATTACTGTTCTGATTGTATATGTTGATGATATTATTATTTCTGGCAGCGACACTCTTGGTATTTAGGCTACTAAAGATCATTTGGGCAAGCATTTTGCTACCAAAGATCTAGGTAGACTCCGGTACTTTCTTGGCATAGAAGTCTCTAGAAATTCTAATGCCTTGGTTCTTTTGCAGAGAAAGTATGTTCTTGATATTCTGCAGGAGATTGGTATGCTTGGTGCGAGACCTTCAGATACTCCTCTTGATCCCAATGTCAATTGGGATGATGATTCTTCTGCTATGTTTTCTGATCATAAAAAATTCAGGAGGCTGATTGGTAAATTGATCTATTTGACTGTTACTCGTCCTGATATTGCTACTGCAGTGGGTCTTCTTAGCAGATACTTCGACAAACCTAGACAATGCCACTGGGATGCTGCATGCCAAGTCTTGAGATACCTAAAAAGATCTCCTGGCAAGGGACTTCATTATAAAAAGAATGGGCACTGTGTTCTTGAAGGATATTCTGATTCTGATTACGCAGGCAGCAAAGTTGATAGAAAATCTATTTCTGGCTATTGTACCTTTGTAGGGGGCAATCTTGTCACTTGGAGGAGCAAGAAACAGAATGTGGTGGCCAGGTCTAGTGTTGAGGCTGAGTACAGGGCAATGGCCCATACTGCTTGTGAGTTGCTATGGGTGCGTTCTCTTCTGAAAGAATTTGGGATTGAGTCTTCATCGGCCATTCCTATGCATTGTGATAACAGAGCTGCCATCTTCATTGCAAATAATCATGTCTATCATGAGCGCACCAAACATATCGAGGTTGATTGCCACTTTATCAGAGAGTCTATTCTTGCTGGCAAGATCTGCACTCCTTTCACGCGATCAGAAGACCAAGTTGTTGATATCTTCACCAAGCTCTTGGCTAAGAAACAATTCTGCATGCTGCTGGACAAGTTGGGCATGATTGACATCTATGCTCCAACTTGAGGGGGAGTGTTACATTAGATATTTCCTGTTTTACTTAAGTATGTTATTTGTTTTGTTATTTTCCTTTATATTTGGACCTCTCTGTAATTGTCTCAGTTATATATATATGAGGGTGCACACGTTGTGCAACCTTGAGCTTTCTGCAATACCTGACTTTGTCACAGTCTTAATAAGGTGAATGTAGCCCAAATGTGTATACTGAGATAGATGTGTCGGAAGACAAAGATCGCTTGAAAACTGACTATTATACAAGGAACAAAAAGGGGGTGGCGAGTATTGATGACAAGTTGTGTGAGGGTTGCCTGAGATGGAACGGAGATGTGCAACACAGACCTACAAACGGGCCTATTTGAAACAATGCTATTGAGTTTGAGTATTGTTTAACGAAGAAGAGGCAGACCTAAATTAACTTGGGGAGAGCTTATAAGGAGGGATTTTGAGTCTTTACATCTTCATCAGAATATGACTAATTAGAAAGCTGATTTGAAAAGAAGAATCTATGTAGCCGACCTAAACATGGTTGAGAATGAGGCTTAGATGATGAATTGTGTCTATTGGATATAGAGCAGATAACAAGTACAGATGTTACAAAGATGGCATATGTTTTACCACCTAGCCATTTTGATGGGTGTTCCAACTAACAAAATTACAAGTAGCCATTCCCATTTGAAAAGTTACAAACCAATGTTAATCAAGAGATCAAGGAGAAAATTTCCCCTATAAGGATACCTGGTTTTCAAGATTAAGAACAACATAGGGATCGCTAGTTCTGAAGTCTCGAATTGCCAATCTGTTTCCTCTAACAACAGTAACTTTGATCATCCCACCAATATCTCCCATGAGCCAGCTCCCTAACAGCAAATTAAAAAAAAAAAATCATTATCACAGGCCTGAATCAGTAATGGATAAAAGGACCCAGGGAGTCTGGGTCACAACAGATTTGTCAGTTATAAATTCTAAAGATTCAAACGAAAAAGAACTTCAGAAAGACCACAGGTTTTGTGCGAGTGTATATAAATATATGCAAGTACGAAAGCCCCAGCATAGCCAGTAAAGAAATTTCCTCAAAGAAACATGTGGAAACAGAAACATGTGCCCATTAGGAATATTCCATTCATTTCTATGGAGGAAAAATACTAAATGTGAGGTATAGACATTACAAATATCAAACATGTCATGTGCAATCTTACAACCAGCAAGTCCAATATCTGAGACACTGAAAGATAAGAGCTTTCACCAAGTAGCAAACTGCATAGAAGCCCTAAGGAGCTTCATTCAAGTAGACATAACTATATGGCCTATCAATTTTCCATTTTCTGGATCACTAACTACTTAAGTTGATCAGTGTATAAGCAATGGAAGGGAGGTAGACGTGAGAAATAGTAACAAGATTATGTCAGTATGTTTAGTAACTCAGCATAACAATGTTGGATACCTAAGATTCCACTATTTCCCATTTTGATCGAAATAAAAATTATCATTAAATGGATAAGGTGTTTTCTTTAATATTTATTTCAACAGTGATTTTCTTTACTCAAGCCTTTATTGTTCCATCGATCATCGTTGTTTCGCATAATCCATGTCAGCTACTAATTTGATAATTTCTTTCTACCTATATCAAATTAATGATAACATCATCAATTTTTTTATATGATCCTATCTTGTGCAGAAGAAACGTACAATTTTCATTCTAGTTCCTGCCATATGTCAAAGAATAAGCTTAAAAGTAGTACTTTGTGTTCCATATATATGTCGAAAAAGTATTACCACATGTTTTGTACAAGCACATGCATTACAAAACCACATGGAGTAAAGTTCAAATATACTCGTTCACAACCATAAATAACGTTGAAAGTTTAAATGTGGCTTTTGTGGAAGAAGTGCACGCTTATTTATATGGACTGGGGGAAGCATGCAAACCAAGATTACACAGTGTGGGACAAAAAAAATAGAGGATAACATAAGTAATGTCATAAGATATAAATAAAGAAAAGACTCCTAAGAAAGAACTAATAACATTGGAATGTATCTCAATACGATTGTGGAGCACCCGTTACAAAACCACATGGAGTAAAGTCCAAATATACTGGTTCAGAACCATATATAATGTGAGAAGCATAGTTTTAAAAAGTGGTATGCGATGTGCGTGCGGAGAGGTCACCCTATGGAGTATATGCGGTATGCGGAAGTATATGCGGTTTGGAATTTTTTTAATAATTAAGTTGTATATATAAAGGAATCACACATTTGCATATTTAATTTGTACATTACATAATTAGACCCTAAAATTTGAGATAGATTCAAATATAAAGTTTCAATGAAGAGTAAAGCACCATTTAGAATGCATTCTAGAATCATTTAAACATAAACTCCAATGAAGCACGTACAAAATGGTTTAACACAAGTACATAGCAATCAATACTAACCAAATCATACAAAAATTGGCCGCATGTCCTTGAGGTAAAAAAAAACACTAAATAAGCATGTGTCTCGTGTACAAAACATACAACAAAATAGTACATCAAGAGAATGTTATTAATAAATATTTGATCTAGTATGGGCCGAGATAACAAATGTCTATCTAAAAATCGCCAACTAATCGGCCTTATAAGCGGCTAAGTATATGCGGACCGCCTATGCGGCCCGTTCGGCCTTTTTTTGAAACACTGGTGAGAAGTAAAGCTAGTGTGGTTTGTTATTGAAGAAGTGCACGCGTATTTGTATGGATAGGGGGGAGCATGCAAACTACGGTTACATGATGTGGGACTAAAAAAAGAGGATAATATAAGTAATGTCCTACAATGAAAATATGAGAAAAAACTAATAACATTGGAAGATATCTCAATACTCCACCTCAAGCTCAAGCATAGATGTCTAACATGCTCAGCTTGCCATAAAACTCCTGAACACGATTTCCAGGGACAACCATTATAAAGGTGTCAGCATCGTGATCTTCCAAGTTCAGGAGAGAGGTAATAATGTTCTTTGTCATCGGAGATCACGCAAAAAGTGGTATTCCACTTTCATATGCTTGGTCTTCTCATGGAATACCAGGTTACTTACAATGAATGTGGTTGCCCTATTATCACGATCAATGGGAATAGGATATTTAATTATGTGTCCAAACTCTGAAAGTAGGGCCATGATCCACAAAAGCTCACAAGTGGATCTAAAAAGAAAATATTCACAAATGGGTCCAAGAGTTGCACCTATGGCTATCACGATCATGTAGGTTTCATTTCTTAGCTCATATAATTTCGAATGATTTTGCACCAAATTAGCATGACCACCGAATTATTTTGTATGTTATGCCATTAGCAATTACACATGCAATCACATTGTTGCCTCCTCTAGCTACAAAAGCATACAACCAAGAACAAATGCTTGAGTTCATCAAAAATTATGCAATATGTCAGTAGTCTCGCATTCTATGAGAATTTAACTTTTAAAAGTAGACTTTGACTTGGAGGTAGATAAAGAGTAGCTCTTCGAACCGGTAGGTCTAGCACTACCACCAACACCAATATCACTGTTTATAACTCTTTCCAACTTTCATGTCATCAGCTACATGCTCTTGTTCTTTCTCAAGTCTGGTCATTTTGTAATGCTTGATGATCTTCAACATCATTTTTGAAAGTGTTCACAATTGTTCCATCTGGTTTACACGCTAGAAATTAATTTTTTTAGTTTTTTTTTATGACCCAGGTTACCCGTAAGGCTTGCGCCGAGCCCAACCGGGGGGGGGTTCTGCTCATACCGCAAGCCTCAGAGCCCCAATTAGTCGTGCAGAGGCCGGCTGCGCTTCGGGAGAAACAATTCCGAACAGCACCTACCAAGAGGATTCGAACCCGGGACCCTTCGTGAGGGGCCCCATGCTACGACCACCTAAGCTACTGCTCGCCGGCTCTTTTTAGTTTTAAGTTGTATTGTTCATTGTTGTAAGTTGTGACTTCCTCAATCCTCACTGGCCATTGCTTAGTATACTATGTCGTACCTAGTGTTCCTAACATCATAGACCATATTTAGTTTGCATCAGTTTGTGCCTTTAAGCATATATCTTATTCCTACAAACTATCGCTATTTAATCCACATTACATTCACCGTTGAATTTGATATTGAAATCCCCATCAAAACTGTGTAGCTTCCTTCACTTAGACATGGGGAGACCCCCCCCCCCACATATTCAATATGAAATTTTATTGCATAAATAAATAGATATACATGAGTAGATCAATCTGGTTTTCATGAATTGATTCGTTCATTTTGGCGTCGAAATGCATCATCATTTTTTTTGTGAATTTCTTTTTACATGCCTACTGAAATGGCGTCGAAAATCGGACGTTTTCTTCCATGAACATTGGCAAGGACTACAGAGTTTCCATGCTGATGGGGACCTAACATTCATATCAAGGACCTCAGACTTATATGACATTTCTTGGGCATAGAAGTTTTAAAATCCAAAAAATGCCACCAGTCTATCTCGAATGAAATACATTTTACTGAAAGAAATTCAGATGAATCCTGCCAGATTAGTTAAAAACCACATGGATTGCCATGGAAAAGTTGTCCAAGTTGATGATGAAGATTTCAGCAATCCTATAACGTATACATGAGTTGAAGGGCTACATATCTATACTATATCATAAGAGTTGTAGAAGGGGTTTGATGTAATTTATAGTATTATTTTTTTTATTACATATATGTCCTTATCTATACTTAATACTATTTCAGAAGAGTCGTAGAGGGAGTTGGATGAAATATAAAGTATTATTTTTATAATTACAAATCATCCCTTATGTAAGCTATGGATAGGGTGGGATATAATTTATTGCAATAATTTTATAAATACAAATAGGCCCTTTAACTCCCTCTATATCATATAGGGAAAAGTGTGAACGGGATTCCATACAACTTTTTCTTTATTTTTTTATTGCAAATTAGTCCTTCTATTCTAATAAGGTTGTCGTGCGATGCATGGATTTATCTCTAGTTTATTTAACGATTACTCATGCAAACATTTCTTATGCAGTGGTGATTGATCATTCAATTAATGAATTCCGCAAAAATATCAAACTAAGATCCCACTAGGAAGTTGTGCATAGAATCTTATGATATTTGGAAGGGATGCCATGGAGAGGCCTTACTAATTCTAAATGGCCGCCCACACACAAACTACAATTGGAAGGATATGATGATCTTGACTGGATAGGAGATGAAACAGGTAGGTAATCAATTTTTAGGTATTGTATCTTCCTTATGATCATTTAGTGGCTCGGAAGTGCAAAAGGTAGATGGTTGTTGCTTCTTCAAGTGTTAAAGTAGAATCCTGAGCTATGGTTCATGCTCACTGAATATAATAATGGGTCTTGTCAGTCCTTAATAAACTAAAAATTCCAACTGACTATCTAATGACCTTGAGTAGCGATAATTAAATTGTCATCCATATATCAAGCAATTTGATGTTTCATGGACAGACACATAGAGGTGCATTGCAACTTTAACTACAAACTTAGTCATGCTAAAGAGCGCAAGTATACCACATGTCCAGACAAGAGATCAGATTGCAGACATTCTCACTAAGACATTGTCTCTCTCCATCTTGCAGTATATGAATACCAAAATGGGCCTACTTAATGTGCACATTCGAGCTTGTAGGGGACTATTGAGATATATATAGGTATTTATAAGCAAATTATTTCTCTCTAGACCTCTATGTAACTTTCGTTACATAATAGGGTTTCCACGCTTCCTAATCTTGTATGAATAAGTGTGGCTTTGTTGTTTGGTGATTAAGTGAAAAGCCTTATTACCAACAAATCCATGTGGCAAATGATCATTCATCAATAAAAGTTAAAAAAAATAACGCACTGTTGTGAGTAGTGACATGAACATGGCACCAAATGTTCATGAGAGTAAGGAGAAATAAATTGGGACTCTTGAAGATAACGGCATTAGGATAGATTGAGGGGCGGTTTTTTTCCCAACTGACATGGTAGACAATTGAAAAGAACCTTAGACAATATTAGGAAATAGGAAAACAAACTTGTTAGTAGAGGGATGGTAAAGATGCCTTTAGAAAGGGAAACGGAAGATGATAGGCAGCAATAGCCATAAGAGGAAAGTTTACATGGTTTAAAGGTAGTCTGAACTGTCTTTACCTTCAAATCCCCCACCTAGTCCGAAGAACCTACAAAGTAACATAGTGTCGAAAGAAGGTTATGCTACAGCTTAGAGATCTCGTGATCTCACTAGTCAAAATTAGATGGGGGAAGTTTAAAACAGTCGGATGTTAGAAGGTATTATTAGTCAAATGGTTTTAAGTTGAATACCATACATTCACATATGGTATCAGAGCATATCCCACGAAGCAAGTGTGAGGACAACCGCACCCTACCAAAAAATACACGTCCAAGCACACAAGAGTAGATGCATGTGAGAGGGCTTCTTCATGTATCTCTTTCCCAATGGCATTGTGCTTCTTCATGTTCGTGCCACGGTATGCACGTGGGTGGTTGTCTGCCCTTATTCCAGATAGCCACCACATTCATGCAATGTCAAAGGATCTAAGTTGCAGCATTGACACGTCGGTATAGAACTTGTTGAGCTTATTCCAGTCTTTTATTCCCTCTATTGTTAGTGTTGTGGCAATCTTGTTTTGATGTCATGAGATAGATGGTTGCTTTCCAGACTTTTCACAAGCTTTTTAATATCTAGCCTGCAAATTCTACACCCGCGCAAGGTTGATATTCATCCAAATTTTATCTTCACCGAGCTACTTTTCATGTCTTCTTCAAGTTGCATATGTTGTTTCTCAAGTGTTGAGATGGTGCTTTTGGTGATCTACTTGGGTTTTCCTTGATGGTGCTTTCATTCCTGTCAAGCCCCCAAGATTCACGCTTCAGATTTATGGATGCAGCACGACAGTCATCATTACCTCGTCGTGTCTGTGCTCGTGCCACGTTTTGCATGTCTGCAGTCTTCAATACTTTGGTCCAGTTGGCTACACTTTTCAGATAATTTGAAGATGCGTTACCGCTAGATTGACATTAGCGGGATGTGTTGATTGCACTTATTCCAATCAAACATTTCTTTCCAGTGAAGATGGCGTAATTGTGGTACTTTGATCGTCTACTCCAGAAGAACTTCTTTAAAACTCCAGTATAGCCTGCAAAACACAACTCCAAAAGAAGCGGCTTTGCTATGGCGCTTGGATTCCATCTTCTACATCTTCTTCATTCTAGTTGCACTTCAGAAGATCTTCTCCAAAGCTCGAGTATAGCCTGCTAAACACAACTCCAAAGGAAGCGTCATCAGATGTTCTTTTATTAGTTGGAGAGTCATTTTAAGGGGCTGAAAATTCTTGTTTAGGGAGTGATATTTATATTTCTTATTTGTTGTATCCTCTAATTGAGTCTAGTACAAAGAAGAAAATGTCCTTTTTCGATGTCGTTTCTGTGGCCACGGAAATAGAAATTTCAACAATTTTTGATGGATTTCGACATACGCACTTTTGGCATTTCGAGGACCAAATGATCAAATTAATTATTGAAATTTTACCAGGAAGATCTACTCGTGTAGATCTACTCAAATATGCAATAATATTTCATATTGGATATATGGGGGTGGGTTCCTCATGTGTGAGTGAAACTAAACTGTTTTGATGGGGATTTTGAGGTCAAACAAGAAGGCAAAATGAATGAATTAAGCCATTATAGTTTTCAAGCACAATATATAGACTTAAAGACACATTTATGGAAACATAACATGATCTAGGATGGTAGGATCACTGGCTAGGATAAGAGGATGTAGTACATAAACAATGTTGCAGTGGTCAGTGAATGAGTATTGCAGAAGCATGAGACAACTATGGTTTATGTATCCAATTGAAGCATGATAGTTGTCATATCCTCCTTGTTGATTTTGCCTATCAACATATTGGCTCCAGTTTAGTTTGTTTTATGCAAGCATAGATGTGTCTCAATGTTAATCTCTATATGCCTACTAGTATGTTTTTCCTAAAAGACTTGCTTATAAATCTGTGTTTCATATAGTGCATGCAGATATATGGGGGCCATGCTTTGTGACAAATCTATCAGTATTTTGATATTTTATTACCTTTATAGATGGTTTTTCTTGAGTTGCTTGGTTATCTTTGCTTAGACATAGAGCACATAGTTTGGATATTGTTAATTTGTTACTGCTTACTTTGCTAAAATTGAAACACAATTTGCTAAGCCTATTAGAATCTTTCGTACTGATAATGTTCTTGAATTCATGCAACATTCTGCGAAGTTTTGTGAAAATATAGGCACTATTCATCAAAGTTATCAAACCTCGTGTTCCTACAGACCACAGTGAAATAGTATCGCTGAAAGGAAAAACCTTCACCTTTAGGAAGTGGCCCGGATGATTCTACTTCATTACCATGTACCCAAGGCATTTTGGCCTAAAGATGCTTCTACGGCTTGTTTTCAAGATAAAACGGATGCCTTCTTCGTTGAATAACCAAGTACCTTACAGTATTATGTATCTAGATGCACCACCTATTTCTTTTCCTCCCAGAATTTTTGGTAGTACCGACTTTGTTTAAAATCTTCATCCTGCATTGACTAACCTTGACCCACACTCAAACAAATGTATTTTGTGAGATACTCCATAACTCAGAAAGGGTACAAGTGTTATGATCGACTACCAAACAGTGGTTTGTGAGTGTGGACGTGGTCTTTTTTTTAAAAAAAACTTAATTCTCTACAACATGCTCGTCATAGTCTACAGATCTCTCGGTAGATGCCCCTCTACCTATTTTTGTTGAGGCTGAATTACATTACAGTCCAACCATTCCCTCTCAGTCCCTCAAGGTGTATCAGCATCGTAGAAAATCCACAACTCCCTCCATGGCCCCTCAATCATCCAATCCTCTCCCTTCGTCAGTAGATCAAAACACACCACATGTAACTTTTAACTTGGATCTTCTGATTGGTTTGCTAAAAGCAATTCGATCATGTACTTTACATCATATATGCAATTTCTATTCTAATGCCAACCTAGGCACCAGCTTTGGCCACTTCACTTCTACTCTCACTGCAATCTTTGTTCCTAAAACTACAGTTGAAGCTCTGCAAAATCCCACCTAGCGCTAAGCAATGGAAGTTGAAATGAGTGCTCTTATTGATCAACATACCTAGGATCTGGTTGATTCTCCTTCTCATATATCCCTGTGGGATGCATATGGGTATTTACTGTTAAAAACCATCCAGATGGTACAATCAAACTACCGAAAGCTCACCTGGTCACCAAAAGCTATACTCATACCTATGGAGTTGACTACATTGAAGCCTTATCTCCTATTTCCCATCTTATTTCTATCGTGTCAATCGTGGTTGGCGCTTATTTCAATTAGATGTAATGAATGATTAGTTGTATAACGATCTAAATGAGGAAGTCTATACGGAGCAACCTTATGGGTTTGTTGTTCCGAGGGAGTATTCTAAAGTTTGCCAGCTTAGAAAAACTATTTATGGTCTCAGGGGGAGTGTTCTAAATTTTTCCAGCTTAGAAACCTATTTATGGTCTGAAAAAAAGCCCGAGCGCATGGTTTGAGAAACTAAGTCAAGTTTTTGTTATTCAATCTTTATACAGAAGACTAATGTTGAGCATGTGATTCCGATTTTGTATGTGGATGATATCATTCTTTCTGGTAGTGACCACGATGGCTACCAAGGATTATCTCAGAAAACACTTTAAACTTTGTTATTTTTTGAGAATTGAAGTCCCAAATTCTTCTTCTGGAGTTTGTCTATCTCAACGCAAATCTCTTCTTGATCTCTTGCAAGAAACTGGCATTCTGAGAGCCAAACCAGTCACTACTCCTTTTGATCCCAACACAAATTAGGATAATAACTCCTCTCCTCCATATTCTGACAATAAGCAATATAGAGGATTAGTTGGTAAACTCATCTACCTAACTTTCACAAGAGTTAATATCACGTCTGCGGTTGGACTTGTTAGAATGTATCTGGACAAATCTCAACAATGTCATTGAAATTTGCCACATTCTCAAGTACTTAAAAGGCTCCCCTAGAAAAGTTCTTCTATACAAGCGACACGGACGCTTAAAAACTATTGACTATTCTGATTTTGACTATACTAGAAGCAGAACTAATCGCAAATCTACCTCTGGTTATTGCACCTTTGTAGGAGGAAATCTGGTTACCTGGTGCAGTAAAAAGCAAACCATCATTGCACTGTCAAGCGCTAAAACAAAGTATAGAGCCATGGCTCAAACCATTTGTGAATCAACATGTGGATTCAAGGTATGTTAAAAGAATTTGACATATGTGATTCTGAATCTATTTTGATGCTTTGTGACATTAAAACATCTATCTTCATTGCAAGTAATCTTACATTTCATAGGCGCACCAAACACATCAAGGTGGACTGTCAATTTGTAAGGGAGTCAATTATGTCCAGACATCTCTGTTCCTTACATCAGGAGTAGGATTAGCATGTTGACATTTTCACAAAGCCACTTCCAAAAACAAGATTTACGGCCATGATGGAAAAGTTGGGCATGTGACATCTATGCTCCAGCTTGAGGGGGGGTGTTAATACATTTAGTGCTTTGTGTTATGTCTTGTTTATATTTTGTGTTATCTGTGTTTTTTCCTCTTTACTCTTTTATCCTATACTGCCCAGCTTTCTAATAATCCTCTCTTATCCTCTTCAGGTTCTGCACATCCCTATCTGCAATCTATGAACCAAATTGACAACAGAGTTCAGCTTTCCATCAGTTGCCTTCCCATATGAGGTTTATGGGCGCCTTTCTAAGATCAACCTGTCATTTTTTTATGCATTAACTATAACGATATCCCCTCTATCATTGTCAAGCATAGTTCAATGCAGGTTCTCCTTTCAAATCACAAATTAAGGTATTGAATTACATGTGGAAACATAACTCGTACATGGTGAACTCTTCCCCTTGTAGAAGTTCAATCAAACTCAAGGTGCATGGTTTACCTAGAACTGTGGACTAATTCGCTGTTTTGAGTTATTTGATTAAGACCCACCCCCATACTTCCACTTTTTCACAAACTCCGGGGCAACTCAGTATCAGATTTCTAAAGTCGACTTATTAGGCTTCCACAAACTTCTTCCTTGGAAATTGTTTGTCAAAGCTACAACCAAAGCTCGGCTTGCATTGGAACTCACAGACTATAATCCAACACGTCTTTTCAAAAAAATAGAGTCGCATTGGCACTCACAGACTATAATCCACTTTAGGGTGCTAATTATGTTAAAGGCTATTAATAATTAGTTTGTTATGTAAATGGGCCTAAGTATCTTAGCCCATACAGTGTGCTTAAGTCCCAAACATGCTTGTGTCCTAAGCATGCTCGAGTCCCAAGCATACTTGAGTCACAAGTTTGTAAGTATCCTCACTTCTCTATATATAGGAATGGGGGCTTTGTTTAATGAAACAACAAACTAATTCGCATCCAAGGAACAAGGTGACCGATACCGCCGCCGTTTCAATAGCTTGGAAATAGGTATTTACCAGTATACCGACAGGAAATACCGATAGATGCAATCCTGGCCGTTTCGACGCAAAAATGAATGAATTAATTCATGAAACTTTACATGTGTAATCTCTACACCTAAATGCAGCATTTTATGCAATAAAATTCTATATTGGGTGTGTAGGGGGGATCCATCATGTGGGAGGTAAGGAATTTGTCCTATTTTGTTGGGATTTCGATGAAGGATTTCAATGAAAAAATGTAGGAATTAAGATATGAAGTTTTACTAGCACAAACCACAAACTTAAATACACACAATTATGCAATAGTATACAATTTACAACATTCGAATAACAGATTTACTTACAACTCACATCAGTTGTATGTTGTGTGGCGCGTTGGTTCTCCATACAGTAATGAGTTGATATTACTGAGATATTGCGGCCATGACATGTGCATCCTATAAAGGCGGTTGTATGTAGTCACATGCTCCTCATACACATCATTATTGGCAAATTGTACAAAGTTCCATGTTGCTCATTCATGTGCAATATTGTATAAGTGTATATTACCCCTTTGTATTATATTCACATTGCTCTTTAGTAAAACATCTTCCATTAAACATAAATAAGTAATTAATTATATCAATACTAATTGTAATATGCTTAGATAAATTGTATGATAATAGTAATTAATAGTGTTGTGAGTAGGTAGATCTAGTGATAATATTGCATATCTACATGATATACTTATTTATGTATGTATAGTTCGCGTAAACATATAAAAATTGGAGTAATACTAGGCTTTGGCGGTAAAAAATACTTTTTTTAGGCAAAAGTGGAAAAAAAAAGTAGGAAAAAGAGATGGAGAGGTTGTTAATGGTAGAAATGAAAGAGATTAGTTAGAATTACCTTGATTTGGGTTGGTATTAGCTCCAATCGACAAAAATCATCCAAATCTACCTTCTTTTCTCCTCCCAATAAGTAACAACAGTCATTCTCACAAAAAAGGGTATACCCGTCATTATACTGCCGGTTTCGGTCGATACAGTGAAGTTAGTAGTGCATTTTGCACCGAAACCATCGAAACGTGGAGGTATTGGCGGTATACATGTCGGTATTATCGGTATTTGCGATCCTACCAGTACGCACGCATGTTTCCGTGTCGGTACCTATCGGTATCGGTATTTCGATCGAAATACCGCCGATAGCGGTGAAAACTCATTCCTTGTTCGCATCCCATCTTATATTTTTCCACATGGTATCAGAGCAAGAGCCCCACAAAATAAGTGTGAGGAAAGTTCATACGCTATCAAAAAAACACGTGCAAGCACATGAAAAATGTGGCAAGATGTGAGAAGGGATATTGAAAATAAACTGACACCACTGGGTTTAGGGGTATCCTTAGGCTAATAAGCAATTGATTTTGAGTTGAACCCACACTTCAACAACCTAATATCAAGAGCAGGCCTAGGCTACAACCTAGGGTGTATATCTAGCCGTCCAGAGTCGACACCTCATTTCAACTTCTTTTGCCTCTCAAAGCAACCATTCTAGTTCTTCTTTCTGACATTAATTCCGGGTGTATTTAGGAGATCCTGGTCAATCTTCTTATTCAAATTTCTTTGTTGAAACCCACTCCATGATCTAGTGAATTTGTCATCTTCGCCCATGGGTGTAAGGTATCTCACTAAGATTCAGCAGTACCTGTCTTAAATTACTCGATCTGTGAGGGCTGTTTGATTCGATTCACTGTTTCTTTCGTCATTTTCCACTGTTGTATTAATCTTTGGTGACACATCCGGTAATTAGTCTGGTGCCACACCCAACAAGGTTGAACCCAAGCTGCTAAACTTACCAAATAGTTCAAATGGGCGAGGACTGCGGGGTCAACTTGCTCCAGACCATGTCCTGAGTGTATGAACGAATTGACATTCACTACAGAGGTCTGACAGAATTCTCTAAGTTGCGAGGAACGCATTGAAAATGGAGAGCGCTGTACCAACCTAAGAGCGATGGCAGTCTTGGCTACTAGGTCGCCCAAAACAGTAGATTTCGTGGACGATAACTATGCCCCGATTGGGTAGACTCGACGGGGTTCAGCTGTGCGGGTTTTCTGAGGGCAAGTTATCTGAGGGCTCCATGACGAGCTCAACCAGTCGTTTCCGTCATGGTTCGAGTCCAATTTTATGTGCCGTTGGCCAACACCAGTCGGCCGGACACGAGCTCGCTTCTATTTAGTGGTGCAGGTCAAGTTCCTTGTCCGAGGTCCTTGTCAGGTGAGGGAGTGGGACGCCGAGAGCGTTCTCCGATCGAGGGAATTCTACTGTCCGTACAGCTGCTATCTTTTTTTCCTAACTTTCTTATTTCAGCTTTTGTCACCCTTCACGGTGCTGCTCGAACGATTTCTTGGGAAAACATAGCTTGCCGCGGAAGACACCGGCAAGGTCAATCTCGCCAGCCGGAGTGGCCAGTAAAGGTCTGGAAGATGAAAACCACAGCGATGGAGAGTAAAGCAAGCAAGAGTAGTCGACTACGGGAAATCTATAGCCAGAATGAAAGCGGACGGACCTGCTTCTAGGGCCGATGCCACCACCACAAGCTTCTGGCCGAGTCGCCCCTGAGCTGTAGTGTGAATTATTCTCGACCCAGTCGCAGGTCCAAGCAGCTACTCTGTTCGCTTCTGCGCTGACTACCTGGCTTCTCCTTTAGTCTTTCCGATGCCGTCCAGGAGTTGCGGCACACGCAGGCACTGGCAGTGACTCTAGGCCTCGGCCATTGTTTCCGAACCGGAACGGACAGATCGGTTCGACAGTGAAACCGGGAGTTGTTCAGATCAACCGTGTGGGGCCTGCCTTTGCCCCGACCGGTCAAAAGAATTTGTGGCCGAGCTCACTTTCTTTCTAATTGATAATTAAAGTCTTGTCCGAAATGAGACTAGGAAGACGGAGGCTGACGTTAGAGTTTCAATCTAGTGGCGATGTTCCAAACATGTTTGCTTTTGTAGGCGGTCTTGTATTTAGTTTTCTAAAACAGTCATTATAAAACGATAAGTTAACCACGTCATCAACAGTGTACATACAGTAAAATCGTTATTAAACTTGTACAAAGGGATATGCATCTATAGCCTTATTTATGTACATATATTCATTGTACTTTCTTTAGTTAGTTGGAGCATCTTCTTAAATCTTGATTATGTTGTATTTGATAATCATCGTATCATAGTTAACAATAAATATACAAATGTATGACTATATGCGGGCAAGCTTTGATTCAAAAGGTTTTGATCTTTGTTTTGGCACTTATTTTCGTTTATGTTATTGTTGGTTTGTATTCTCCGATTAATACTCATATCACATTAAAACCAGTGGTTGAACCACAAGAAACTCACTACTATTGAAGTTAACAACCGGTTTGCGCTTAAAAACATTAGATGTGGTAGTAATGATAAGTGTCGGCATATTCAATAGAAGCATTAAGAGTCATCCACAGTTGATGCATATAATTGTGAGTTGTTGTTGTGTTAACTACATAGAAAAAATCACACTTTTTCTCTCCTCGTGGCAATAGATTGCTTTTGGTTTTTGCATCAACTCATCCTTCTCTCCCTTCTTAGTCTCTCTCGACCCCCCAACCCAAGCACTTCTCACTCTCTCAATCCAACTCTAGTAAATCTTTTCCTCTATTTTTTCTCATAGTTCTCCCTTCCCTCTCCTACATATCTCTATCATCTATCATCAATATTGTCTAGTTGCAATGTACTATTACCATAATGGTCAAATATGTTTTAGTCGTAATACTACAACATTCTAATACTATGCTTTCGTATTGTGCAGAATAAGAGATTGACATTCTCTTCCAAGTTTTAATGATGGCTCATGGTAATTCAAAATTACATTTTCCCTTTTGAAATGGGAACTTCTCATCTAGCATGATCCAAAGGATGTTGTTCTAATACACAGAGCATAGAGTAGTCAATTGTAGTTCAAGTCAAACCATACAGCTTCCATGTGAGGATGCCCTTTATGCATCTTGTAGGGATAGGTCTCATATTGGCATTTTTATCACTCAATCAACGATCGCGACAAGACTATCTCTATAGCTAATTTTGGAATTTGTAACTCTTATTTTATATTTTTCATACCTTTCCACCTATTTAATCCTATCAATCTACCCATTTTCTATGTATCAGGGCTACATAGATAAAATTTATTTCTTTGTGCTAAAGAACATTTCAGAATTTATTTAACTATCTAAAATCTCTTTTTAATAAGTTTCCCAATTGAGTTCATTATAAGTAAAATATTTAATCTCAGTTGGAAATTCAAATGTTTTTATATTTTTCTCAATTATATTAAAATAAAATGAATCGCTAATTCAATTATGTATCCTACTGGAAATCTTAGCTTCACATAAATTCCATTTGCTTGTTTTTTCTCAAAAAACTAATCAAACGGAAGACTTGTGTAACATATCAAAACCTAGAATCTTACATAATCTCGTGATTAGGAGGTTAGTAAGTTTGGTTCCTTAGATTTGACCAAAAAAGTATGAGATTATACCTTAATTTACAAGGTTGATACATATAATATGAATAACTCAATGGTAACCCATAACATATATAGGCTTGAAAACAAATCTAATACATTTAGTGGCATTAGATTCTATTGTCAACATCACATATGTTAATACACTCATATTAACATAATGACCCATATACCCAGCCAGTGTGGCTCAGGTGATTTGGTCCGCCTTGTCCTCCCTGGGGGACCCGGGTTCGAATCCCCCTGAGCGCACTGTAATTACCAACTCCTTGGGTCATCCGGGCTCTGTCACCTGTTTGAGGAGGAGGGGAGCGGGGTCTTCCTAAGACTTAAAAAAAAGCATAATGACCTATATGTGTGCTAACATGTATGGAGTTCATGAAATATGTCACATATACTTCCTTTGCTAACTAATACTCACATAACAGTTATGATATGTTTAATAAGAGCTATAATCTGCTTAATACATGTATTAGAATAACAATTGGAATATTTGTAACATCCCTGACCTGAGTTATGCCATAACCCTGGAAGTTTTTCTTAAGTTATTTATAAACTTGTTTTAATCTTTTGAAAAGTAATTAAGACTCAAGGAGAGATTAATTTTCAAGTTTCAGTTTATTTGCAAACAGTTTGTGCATTATATGATAGTTTGGGTGTAAATTGCAATTTACACAAGATGAGGGGTTCTATTGTAATATGTCACATGTTGAACGTGCCTCAAGTGATTTAGCATCATAAGAAAGATAATTATGCTAAGGGGTGGCTTGTGGAAAGCCTAAGTTCCAAGTTGGGGCTTGTTTGAATAATGTTTGTGCCTTGTGTACCAATTTTAGTGCAAATTGCAATTTACCCAAAATGTAGGGTTGATATGCAAATTACCGCCTCTAGAGTGTCACTACTCTCTCTTAGCATCATCTAGATGAGATAGAAATAAAGAGGCACCGTGTTTGAATCATATTTGAGTGATGGTATTCTTGGTGATGAAAAGACCAAGAAGAGTTGTATAGTTGAAACCCTAAAATGAGTTGTATTGAGTTGTAGAGCTTATATGGGAGCTCCTATCGGCCAAAAAGCCATAAAGTAGGTCCCATATCATTTTGTAAACTCTTGGCAAAGGCCATGACGAGTTAAGCACCTCAAGAAGGTGATGGATATCGGTTTACAACTTTCCTTGGAAAAGTTGTATCGGTTTGTGAATAAAGTGATGTTGGGTTGAAATATCTTGTTCAACAAGATAACTAATGGCTGAAATCTTATCCATAGATTATACCCAAGAGGTTTTCATGTCAAAATAAATATGTGTGCATGCATGGACACGTGTCAACCCATGCATGGACATGTGTCACCTAGTAGTATAAGGTGATGACACCTCTTATACACTCTCTCTCATGAGCCTCAATTATATATATCAGTCCTTTCACCTACTAGTAAAACTTTTCAAATCCTACAACTCTCTTTCTCTTATATATCATTCATAGTAGTTGAGGAGAAAGGAGGAGCTTGAGCCTTAAGCTTAAGGTGAAGCCATGGTCATCTTCAACCTTGGTTGAAGTATGAATCTCGGGTTGTGATTCTTCCTTTCTTTTCTTCTTCATCAAGTTCTTATCTATGGTGATTATTTGCATATAGAGGAGTTTTGAACAAGTCTTGGATCTTTGATAAGTTCATCTTCAACCTTGGGAATGTGAAGCTTTGGATCTTGGAGCTTTGAAGTTGTTCTTGAGGCGGGTTATATAACTTGAACCCAATCATGTTATTATTCACCTTCAATCTCGCTATACTTGTTGATCTACTTTCAATTTCATTTTTTCTTGAATGTTTGATGATTCTATGAGTTCTAATAGTTGCATAGGATTGTTGTCCATGAACTAGAACAATAAGGGACAAAAGTCTAGAGCTTGATGATGATGACATCATCATGGCACAAACTCATATTGGGTTGAAGCACCTCTAACTCGATATAGTAATGAAACCCAATATGGTGATATGAAATCCGTTATACCTTGGAACCCCACACCCCTATATTTTTGTACATTTGGGTTGGTTGAAAAAGGACTAACCAGTTGTCTAGGTATCACACAACACAAGGTAGGTTGATACTCTGAAGGTTTGAAAAGGTATGAGCATAAGGGTCTAACCTGATATGCAAAACCCTACACTTGAGTAACCCGATATAAGTGAAAAACACACACCTCTTGGGTGATATGGTAGTAAGTACACACCTCTTGGATGATGTGGTGATAAGCACACACCTCTTGGATGATATGGTGATAAGCACACACCTCTTGGACGATATGGTGGTAAGCTGTTACGACCCATATCAGGGTTAGTCAATAAATACCTCTATTAGCATGAAACACCTTGATTAGTTCTAAGTATTTTGTTAAACGTCACGGTTAATTAAAATAAGCTAAGTCATGAATCAATAGTTGAGATTTAATCATCCGAGGTATCTAATGACAATTTCAGTATTAATTGTTGAGTTAAGTTAAATGCCAAGATGCAATTGGTGCTTTTATCAGTTGTGACAAGATAATAATTGTGATTTCTTGCTTCGAGATCGTATTGGATTCCATGTGTGAAGTTTTGCAAAAAGAATTACTTCATTCGGACAAGCGAGGTGAGAGATATGGTATTATCAAGACCTAGGGATCTAAGTTGCAAATTTCCAAATACTTTGCTTTATAATTCTGTTTTTCCTTTATTTCTTTTCTCCCTTATCCATTTTCCTCTACCCGATAGCAGAGACCGCAGGAGCGGCGCCCAAGCAGCCGTAGGAAGCTGCTCAATCGGCCGCAACCTAGGAGTGAAGGCAGAGCGATTTGTGGGCGATTTTAACGGAAATCGACCTCCACCCCTTCCTCCTCTATCTTACCCTCATTTCTTCACCTTGCTTGCACCCTAGGACGGCACCCCCAAGCATGGCGTCCAGCCTGCAGCTCGACCTACTGCACAGAGCAGTGCCGGCCAGCAGCACAGCAGCTGCAACGATGGCCAGAGGCCATCTTAGTGCATCAAAGCATCACCAATCGACAACCTTGCCTCCGCCCACTCCTCTTCTTCCTTCCTTTTTCCCCAAGCTCGCCCTAGCGGCACTTCTACCAGTTGGGCGAAGCCTCCGATCTGCAGGAGTAGCAGTAGCAGCGCTGGTCGGCCAGCGTCCAGCAGCTAGGAGCGACGCCACAAAGCCGACGACGTCGCCTCCACTCCTCTTTCCCCTTCTTTGCCTTTCTGCGCCACCTGCACCTTGAAACAGCAGGGGCGGCGCCCCATCTATGAAGCAGCAACCACTGCAATAATGGCCAGGGACCATTTGAGTGAGTAGTAGCCCCGAGCAATGCTGCCCTTAAGTCCGATTCCGAGCTTCTAGCACTTATCCGCAGCCCCAAGCCTCGAGCAGCAAGAAGCCTGATCACCTCGTTCTCGGTCCGGCTGCTGGTCAGGGGTTGCCTGATCGTCTCCAGTGCCAAGTCACATGGTTATGTGAATCGATCATACATAATGACAAAACAGCTCAGCTAAACTTTGCACAACTACTGCAGGCCTTGATGCTCTCAACAACACACTTGCTTATTCGTTAAGGCAAGATTCTAAACACAGATAGAATGTTTCCTTTGTCACTGTATTTACACTATACAACAGTTCACTTCCCAGTCGTATCTATGCAATGGAGTCATCTTACAAAGTGAAAGTTGGAAATGTTTCTTACGACAGAAAAGAGAAATCAATGGCCATTCTAAATGTTTTCATTAATTTCATTCAGGTCTCTATGCCGCTTAGCAATATTGTTATTCTAAGTGATCCAGTTTCTGAGTTTTCAATAAGGAGAAATAATGTAGAAGTATTATCTATCAAAGGAGACTATTCTCGGGAGAAGTTGATGCTTCAAAGGATCAAATCATACATTGTTCTAAACCAGTAGTTGTTAGTCTTTGATTCGGCTTTAATCGAATTCATCTACAATAAGATTTCCGTCTCTGCGCAGGTTGCACGGCGTGCAAATTAAATTGCACGGCGTGCAAAGTTACAGATAGCGGAACGAGTTTCTGCCCAGGTGCACGGCGTGCAGCCCAAGTGCACGGCGTGCACTCTGCTGTAAAGGGCAGAATTAGGCGTGGTTGTGGACGTTTTTCGGTGTATACGAACACACCGAAGTGGGTGAGTAGTAGTTCATTTAGAAATCAATATTTAACTCAATTTAAATGTTTAATTGCTTCTGTATCAATTGATATAACTTCTAAACAGTATAGTTCATACAATAGTGTATGTTAGATTCATTAGAATTGAACTACGTGATATGCTTAATGAAAATGATGAAATTTCCTGTATTATTGTTGCAATGTATTAACTGATTTCAAATATTGATGTTTAGCATTGAAACGGGATGAATGATTCTGAATCCTATTTATTTATGATAAATATATATATGTGCTTTTGTGATGTTTAGATTGTGCAAAATGCATGAAATGTGATGTTACTGTTTAAATGTTTAATTGTTAATCAAGTATAGACCTAGATGCCCTAACACCGTAGAGCCCCTCGTGAGGTCTGCACCTTGGGGTGAAACGACCTACCTAGCGTGTGTCTAGATGGTCGGTGACTCGTGTTCAACAATAATACGTGCGTGTGTCGCGGTGGCACGAGGGCAGAAAAGCAGTGTTCAACAATAATCCGTGCGTGTGTCACGGTGGCACTGGGAAAAGAAAAGAAAACACGGTTATCTAACACCATTCGTGCATGTGTCGCGAAGGTAACCCTGTGAGACTCTCCGCCTGTGTGCTCAGGTTAAAGGAGGAGTCTAGAGTACACTCTTTTGAGAGTGCAGTGAGGCCGTGTGAGCCTGAGAGTCCTGTAGCAGACCAGGACAGCAGTCAGACTTAGCATTTCCCGGGTGTGTCGCTAAGTCTTGTACGGTGGGACCGTAGCATGAACTTGTTGCGGATCTTTATATGCAGGGTACACTGCATATATTTAGGGCATAATAAAATGAATAAATAATCATGTAGGTTCACAGTAAATTTATAGAACTGTTCATTTACCTGAATTACCTGTTGATGATTTAGAATGTGGTTATTAACTGCATATTTGTTATGTATTTAGAATTGTCTTGCTTAGTTCTGCATTTATGTTAATTTCAATTTATAAACCTGATGAGTTGTTTATTGATAGCTAAGTGAAATGCTATTCACTGAGCGAGTAGGCTCATACCTCTACTCAAAACATTTTCAGGTTATCATCAGCAGCAGGAAATCAGAAGGATCGATTTATCCTTACGCCTAGTCGATAGAAGGTTCGTAGTTGGTAGTTAGAGGTCTCTTAGTCCATTCCCCTCGATCCTCGGGACAAGGTGTGAGTGAGAGAGAGAAGGTCTTTAAAGATGTAAATATTCTGTTATGCTTTATTTATGTCAAACAATGTAATATGTTGTAGATTCTGCGTATATTGTTATTCATTTAATAAAGATGCTTCCGCAAATTTGTTTAGTTTCATTTTACAGCATAAATCGGATTATCCTATTAATCTCTTAAAAAGGTTTTAAAAAGTGAAGAGTGGCTGGCTTATGTGTAAATCCCATCCTGTCGCGTCTTAATCTCGTGGTTTGTGGTTAATGTGAGATTGGGGCGTGACAACTCTTGGTATCAGAGCTTTGGTTTGAGTACATAGTTACTCAAGGTCAGGGGACGATAAGAGACCAATAGGATTAGGACTTAGACGTCTTTCTTCTAACTGTGATTTTATAACAGGAAATGTTCTGTTATACTATTGCAGATAGCAGGAAGAGGATGTGGTCACGAGAATCAAGTAATGAGCTTAAGTTGAGTCGATAAGAATCATTAAGATCAAAAGATAAAGTTATAAGTAAGGCAAACAATAGTTGATGTGTTTTAGCTCTGGAAGGTCTGAGTGTTTAGATACCCTGGCCAGGTGTCTGAATACTTAGATTGACCAGTATCAAGCTACTCTGTCTGTTCCTCTCTGGATGCCCTGGCCAGGTATGCAGAAGAAGGATAGGCTAGAGAAGAAAACCCTAGAAATCCTAGGGTTAAGAAATAAGAAAATAATGTAGGAGTAAGAGATTAAATAAAGGATGTGATATAACTCCTACCTTACAATGCTTATTGATTAAAGATCATTAGAAACGCTCTTATATGCATGAATTCAGACTTGCAGTTTGTACAATAAGTATGATCTTTTTATAATACTGTGACATGAAGTGAACTGTTTAATGTTGGTTTCTTTGTATTAAAGTAGACCCGAAACTTTTGTTTAATTGAGTTTGCCATAAGTGGATATTCTTTCCACATGTCTAAGATAAATAGGGGTTGATTAATCCCGAGTAGCTCTTGGCTTCAGGACTACAGGTTCGGCCTGGTCCGGCTGGCAGGATGCGTTACTGGGATCTAATGACTCCTATTAACAAGTAACATAAGAATAGAAGTATAAATGTTCTTAATCTTGAGAATTAGGGCTTGAGAAGCATAGACCCTAAATTGCCCAAATTAGGATTCAAATAACGCATGAATACAGAATTTGATAAATAGAATGTCTCACTAAATGATTTTTAGTATCTTATATGTAACTCTAATTTGGCTAAAATTGGGATATGATTTGGATATATAAAATGTGAACAACATTGGAAGATATCAGAATTTTTGAAGAATGTTTTGACCTGTTCATCGGCTGAGTTTCAAACTCGACCAATCACATTTTCTGAATGATATAGCAGTGTGGTAATTGAATTTTATCTTTTTATTGGTACGTCCAATTGATCCCAAATTTTAATTATGTTTGAAAATAACAAATTTTAGACACTCTATTAATTTGGCGTAATTTTTGGATGACTTTTGATCTCTTCAGTAAGGTGTCGGTCGAGTTGCAACTCGACCGAATCTGCTGCAGACTGCTATATAGCAGCGCACTGTTCGATTTTTAATTAATTATTGGTAACTTGAAATGACCTGAAATTTTTACTGTAGGTTTAAAACTTTATTAGGAACAACATATAAAATTTTCAAAATTTTTGGAGTTTCTGTTTACAGTTTAATAAACGAATTACAGAAACTATTATAAAACTGAATTTTCAGCTGAATGTGATTAAAGTTGAATGCTGGGTTAATATGTTATTGCCCCAAGCAAATCAATTTGATCTATATAATCGACCACACACAATAATGCTATGATATTGATTTAGACCAAAACCCTAGGATGATTAGGGTTGAAGTAGTTTAAAGGGTATCATTAGTGATGTAACCTTGTATGCCAATATCTTTGTTAAATAAAGATCTTGGGATTTGTTCTATGAAAAGTAAACTGGTTTTGATAACGATCTAGGGTTTTGAAGAAGATAACCTGATCGGTACATGAACAACATGAGATGATTTAGAGGAATGAGTAAGACATAAACCTAAAATGTAACAATAAGTAAGTAGCATAGAAATCGGAGTATTATCCGATTATGATCCAAAGATAGTTGATGTAGTTCATGTTTTAAAGACATGGTGTCACTATCTTTATGATGTGACAATAGATTATCACCATGGTAAAGAGAATGTGGTGGATGATGTTTCTAGCAGAAAGTCAAGTTCAACAGCCAATGCATTCTCTATGACAGGTTTCAATAGAGACCTGCTAATAGAAATATGGAAGTTGAACTTAGGCTTAGGGGTAATAACACAGAGTGATTTGATTGTATAGATGTAAGTTAAGCTTACTTCTTATGATCAGATCAAGAAACTATAAAAAGGGTGATAGTGACTTAAGCCATACCATGCATGACCTGATAGGAGAAAAAGAGACTACAGTTTAAGTTTTTATGATGATAAGGTGTTATATTGACATGACATGTTGTGTGTATCTCAAGATAGTGTAAAATTCTTTAAGGGGAAAAGCTGAAAGAAAAGAATTTTTATAGAAGTGTATGTATTGATGTATGCTATGTTTTTAGGAAGACACTAAGAGGTATATGAAATCCAAGAAGTTGAAATGGATGGTCAGATATGCAGAAGAATGTAACTGAGTACGTGGTTAGAAGTAGTGTGTACCAGTAGGTTAAAGCTAAACCCTAGAGACCTATAGCTACCTTGTAATCTTTTTCTATGCCTGAATGAGAATGGGAAATTATCACAATGGATTTTGTGGTAAGATTTCCCAGGACACTTAGAGATTGTGATTCGATATGAATGATTGTGGACAGATTAATTTAGTCTGCTCGCTTTCTTCATATTAAGTCAACCTTTGATGTCTCAAAACTTGACTAAGATATACATGGATGAAATAATTAGGTTGCTTGATAATCCAGTTCCAATCATGTCATTTTGAGATCCTAAGTTCACATCTAGGTTGTGGAAACAGTTGCATCGTACTTCGGGCACAAAGTTAAGATTCGATACAACCTTTTCATCCGCAGACGGATGGTTAGTTTGAGAGAACCATTCAGACTCTTGAGAACATGCTGAGAGCATGTGTTTTGCTTTTCAGTGGAAATGGGAAGAACATTTAAGTCTTATAGAGTTTGCTTAATGTGAATGTTGAGTTTAGAAATACACAACTGATAATGGTTCGGTTTGAATAAAAACCCAGACAGCACAGTTTTGGTAAACCATCAGGTGCATGATTTCAAGATAGTAAGATAGCATTAAAATATGTAAATAAACCTAAATACCTGCTTCCTGTTATGTTAATGTGTGTGATTTGACATTTTACATGATTTGGCACTTTTCATTAAGATATCATTAGAAATTCTCAAGTACTATTAAATACTTGTGTGATGATACGTAAATAACTCTTAATTGAGTTATGTGATGCATAAACCAGGAATTTGGTTAATATGCACGTTCTTCGAGAAAATTTAAGTAATTGAACAATAGTACAGATGGTTTGTTATATGCGAAATAAATAGCTTTTATTGATGTAATAAGATGTTCAATTACATGAATCCGGTATGTATGTGCCAAAATTGATTGAGTTTGGAATATTTATGAATTTTTAATCTGTCTGCATGCATGATATAAACATTACTCGGTAATTACAATGATTTGAAATATATTGTTCTGCCAATTGTAGAATGATACCGTATTGTGATTTGAATTGAAATCTAATAGATGAGATAATGGAAACCCTAAGAGTAGGGTGTTGCCATGTGGTTAGTGAATGAGGAAACCCTAAGAGTAGGGTGTTGGCATGTGATGAATGAACAAGGCAAATGAAACCCTGAGGATAGGGTGTACGATGAATCAAGTATTTTGATATTAATTTTCATTATGAGATGTGATGATTTTAACAGTTAAATTGCATGATTTTAACTTAGCACCAGATTGACATGTATTCTGTTTATTTAAGAATTTTAGTCTGTTTGCATGAATAGTATAAAAATTTCTTAGTAATTACCATAAAGTGAGATACTGTTATAACGATTCAGGAAAGACAAAGTTTTGTGGGTTGGTCTGGGATCAGATCAGATGTGTTCTAGGTTAAGGGACTTATACAGATGTTGATCAGAGGATCAAGAAACTCAAGAATCGTGAGATACCTTAGAAAAGGTTTTGTGGAGAAACTACAACCTAGAGGGAGTCATGTGAGAATTTTAGGTCAGATATGTGTAACAAGTTTCCTTTTCTCTTTTAGGAATTTCGGGACGAAATTCTTATAAGGGAGGGAGATTGTTACGACCCATATCAGGGTTAGTCAATAAATACCTCTATTAGCATGAAACACCTTGATTAGTTCTAAGTATTTTGTTAAACATCACGGTTAATTAAAATAAGCTAAGTCATGAATCAATAGTTGAGATTTAATCATCCGAGGTATCTAATGACAATTTCAGTATTAATTGTTGAGTTAAGTTAAATGCCAAGATGCAATTGGTGCTTTTATCAGTTGTGACAAGATAATAATTGTGATTTCTTGCTTCGAGATCGTATTGGATTCCATGTGTGAAGTTTTGCAAAAAGAATTACTTCATTCGGACAAGCGAGGTGAGAGATATGGTATTATCAAGACCTAGGGATCTAAGTTGCAAATTTCCAAATACTTTGCTTTATAATTCTGTTTTTCCTTTATTTCTTTTCTCCCTTATCCATTTTCCTCTACCCGATAGCAGAGACCGCAGGAGCGGCGCCCAAGCAGCCGTAGGAAGCTGCTCAATCGGCCGCAACCTAGGAGTGAAGGCAGAGCGATTTGTGGGCGATTTTAACGGAAATCGACCTCCACCCCTTCCTCCTCTATCTTACCCTCATTTCTTCACCTTGCTTGCACCCTAGGACGGCACCCCCAAGCATGGCGTCCAGCCTGCAGCTCGACCTACTGCACAGAGCAGTGCCGGCCAGCAGCACAGCAGCTGCAACGATGGCCAGAGGCCATCTTAGTGCATCAAAGCATCACCAATCGACAACCTTGCCTCCGCCCACTCCTCTTCTTCCTTCCTTTTTCCCCAAGCTCGCCCTAGCGGCACTTCTACCAGTTGGGCGAAGCCTCCGATCTGCAGGAGTAGCAGTAGCAGCGCTGGTCGGCCAGCGTCCAGCAGCTAGGAGCGACGCCACAAAGCCGACGACGTCGCCTCCACTCCTCTTTCCCCTTCTTTGCCTTTCTGCGCCACCTGCACCTTGAAACAGCAGGGGCGGCGCCCCATCTATGAAGCGGCAACCACTGCAATAATGGCCAGGGACCATTTGAGTGAGTAGTAGCCCCGAGCAATGCTGCCCTTAAGTCCAATTCCGAGCTTCTAGCACTTATCCGCAGCCCCAAGCCTCGAGCAGCAAGAAGCCTGATCACCTCGTTCCCGGTCCGGCTGCTGGTCAGGGGTTGCCTGATCGTCTCCAGTGCCAAGTCACATGGTTATGTGAATCGATCATACATAATGACAAAACAGCTCAGCTAAACTTTGCACAACTACTGCAGGCCTTGATGCTCTCAACAACACACTTGCTTATTCGTTAAGGCAAGATTCTAAACACAGATAGAATGTTTCCTTTGTCACTGTATTTACACTATACAATAGTTCACTTCCCAGTCGTATCTATGCAATGGAGTCATCTTACAAAGTGAAAGTTGGAAATGTTTCTTACGACAGAAAAGAGAAATCAATGGCCATTCTAAATGTTTTCATTAATTTCATTCAGGTCTCTATGCCGCTTAGCAATATTGTTATTCTAAGTGATCCAGTTTCTGAGTTTTCAATAAGGAGAAATAATGTAGAAGTATTATCTATCAAAGGAGACTATTCTCGGGAGAAGTTGATGCTTCAAAGGATCAAATCATACATTGTTCTAAACCAGTAGTTGTTAGTCTTTGATTCGGCTTTAATCGAATTCATCTACAATAAGATTTCCGTCTCTGCGCAGGTTGCACGGCGTGCAAATTAAATTGCACGGCGTGCAAAGTTACAGATAGCGGAACGAGTTTCTGCCCAGGTGCACGGCGTGCAGCCCAAGTGCACGGCGTGCACTCTGCTGTAAAGGGCAGAATTAGGCGTGGTTGTGGACGTTTTTCGGTGTATACGAACACACCGAAGTGGGTGAGTAGTAGTTCATTTAGAAATCAATATTTAACTCAATTTAAATGTTTAATTGCTTCTGTATCAATTGATATAACTTCTAAACAGTATAGTTCATACAATAGTGTATGTTAGATTCATTAGAATTGAACTACGTGATATGCTTAATGAAAATGATGAAATTTCCTGTATTATTGTTGCAATGTATTAACTGATTTCAAATATTGATGTTTAGCATTGAAACTGGATGAATGATTCTGAATCCTATTTATTTATGATAAATATATATATGTGCTTTTGTGATGTTTAGATTGTGCAAAATGCATGAAATGTGATGTTACTGTTTAAATGTTTAATTGTTAATCAAGTATAGACCTAGATGCCCTAACACCGTAGAGCCCCTCGTGAGGTCTGCACCTTGGGGTGAAACGACCTACCTAGCGTGTGTCTAGATGGTCGGTGACTCGTGTTCAACAATAATCCGTGCGTGTGTCGCGGTGGCACGAGGGCAGAAAAGCAGTGTTCAACAATAATCCGTGCGTGTGTCACGGTGGCACTGGGAAAAGAAAAGAAAACACGGTTATCTAACACCATTCATGCATGTGTCGCGAAGGTAACCCTGTGAGACTCTCCGCCTGTGTGCTCAGGTTAAAGGAGGAGTCTAGAGTACACTCTTTTGAGAGTGCAGTGAGGCCGTGTGAGCCTGAGAGTCCTGTAGCAGACCAGGACAGCAGTCAGACTTAGCATTTCCCGGGTGTGTCGCTAAGTCTTGTACGGTGGGACCGTAGCATGAACTTGTTGCGGATCTTTATATGCAGGGTACACTGCATATATTTAGGGCATAATAAAATGAATAAATAATCATGTAGGTTCACAGTAAATTTATAGAACTGTTCATTTACCTGAATTACCTGTTGATGATTTAGAATGTGGTTATTAACTGCATATTTGTTATGTATTTAGAATTGTCTTGCTTAGTTCTGCATTTATGTTAATTTCAATTTATAAACCTGATGAGTTGTTTATTGATAGCTAAGTGAAATGCTATTCACTGAGCGAGTAGGCTCATACCTCTACTCAAAACATTTTCAGGTTATCATCAGCAGCAGGAAATCAGAAGGATCGATTTATCCTTACGCCTAGTCGATAGAAGGTTCGTAGTTGGTAGTTAGAGGTCTCTTAGTCCATTCCCCTCGATCCTCGAGACAAGGTGTGAGTGAGAGAGAGAAGGTCTTTAAAGATGTAAATATTCTGTTATGCTTTATTTATGTCAAACAATGTAATATGTTGTAGATTCTGCGTATATTGTTATTCATTTAATAAAGATGCTTCCGCAAATTTGTTTAGTTTCATTTTACAGCATAAATCGGATTATCCTATTAATCTCTTAAAAAGGTTTTAAAAAGTGAAGAGTGGCTGGCTTATGTGTAAATCCCATCCTGTCGCGTCTTAATCTCGTGGTTTGTGGTTAATGTGAGATTGGGGCGTGACATAAGCACACACCTCTTGGACTATATGGTGGTAAGTACACACCTCTTGGATGATATGGTGGTAAGCACACACCTCTTAGACGATATGGTGGTAAGTCACACACCTCTTGGACAATATGGTAGTAAGCATACACCTCTAGCCCAATATGGTGGAAGCACCTCAAAACCAATATGGAGGTAAGCACCTCAAATCCGATATACTTGATTGAGTAACACATGAAGTGTGTTATGTCAAATGATACATTAAGATGTAAAGAGTGTAATGCATTTTGATAAGTATAGGCCAATGTACCTTGAGAAAAGGGTTGAGCCAACTTAATAAAGTATGATGTAATCAATATCGTAGTGAGGATGAGAGAGAAACACATACTTTGTGTGACACCTCATCATGCTAAATGAGATTACTCAAAATACAAAACACGATCAACTACTAATTAATCACATAGTAAAAAATGTGGGATAATTAAAACCAATTCCAAAAATGTAAATAAACTCTAGAACATTTACAAAAGGTTCATCATGTAATAAGTATTTACATATGGGTTCAAAGACCTCAGTCACATCCTGCATATAAAAGATATTTTACATGTACATGCCATATATTTACAAACATTGGCATACTACCAAAATCTCGTGTTGATACGAGTATATCATCTAGAAAACACATCTCATATCCAGACCCGAGAGTACAGGGACGACACTAGGACTCTACTACTAACATATACAACTAACCAACCTTTTGAATCTATTGATCACCAGGTTGGTTCTCTTCTACAACGTGACCTCGACCTCGTTGCCTGTGACCACCTAAAAAAATGTTGTAACGTCCCAGGATTTCAGGCCTCAGATAACATGATCTTAAAAGGAATGATTGGACTACCCATATCACCAAGGTGCACCTCCTTTTCCGGGAGCTCATCACTAAAGAACTCCATAGTTAAGTGTGCTTGACTTGGAGTAGTACTAGGATGGATGACCAGTCGGGAAGTTGACCCGACTTGCGTGTGAGTGAGGATAAAGCACGCAGTTAAGACTAGTGGTGGTCTCTGGGGCCATTTGTCATTCCTGAAACTCTACTAGAGCCTAGGGTATGGGCCCAGACATTACAAATGGTATCAGAGCCAACTCCCCTCCAGTAGGTGGGGCCCACATGGGCATGTGGCATGCTAGTCTTTGAGTCGTGCGGTCCACCAATGTTGGAAAGGGCTATCCAAGTTGATGGAGCCGCCTGTGCGCTGGTAGTGTCCAGGCATGTTGGAAAGGGCTATCCGAGTTTATGGAGCCATCCTTGCATTGGTAACCATGATCGCGTGCTGGGTGTACATGTGACATCTGGGTCTGCACTGAAATGGGGATAGATTATGAGGCCATATAGTTGTGCCTTGACGAGGACGTCAAGAGTCTAAGTGGGGGAGATTGTAACGTCCCAGGTTTTCAGGCCTCAGATAACATGATCTTAAAAGGAATGGTTGGACTACCCATATCACCAAGGTGCACCTCCTTTTCCGGAAGCCCATCACTAAAGAACTCTATAGTTAAGCGTGCTTGGCTTGGAGTAGTACTAGGATGGGTGACTAGTCGGGAAGTTGACCCCGACTTACATGTGAGTGAGGATAAAGTGTGTAGTTAAGGCTAGTGGTGGTCTGTGGGGCCATTCATCATTCCTGAAACTCTACTAGAGCCTAGGGTATGGGCCCATGCGTTACAAATGTGGTGACCCACGGGTGAGACCCAGTCCCAGCGAGAGATATAACTCTCTCCAACATATATTGATTATAACATATTAATTAACAGTAAATACATTGAGCTGTTAGGGTATTGAATAAGCAATATGTTCAGATTGAACAGTTTAAGCATACTAAGTAGTTAAGCAAATAAGTTGTAACATCGAGTAGAATTACACAGTTTTCATAAGTCTACATCATGTAAGAACTATATAGTGTAAATACAAGACAAGGGTTAATCAACCAACGTGATACACATTAAACCTTAGCAATTATACTACACATCTGGTATTATATCTTTTAATATTATGCCCTGGGGAGTTTCAGTCGTACCATTCAAAGTCCAACTAACCACTGCGAAGTGCTATTCAGTTCCGTATAAGATATAGGAGTGTCGGTATCCTAAGATCTCTTCCCCTCAGACAGTATAAGTAAACTACAGTTGCATATGAGTCAAACTGCCAACAGTGACATATAGTCAACTGATAACAACTAGTCAGTTCTTTGTACAAGTTATGACACTAGAAAATAGGGTATACAAAACCCTCTAATCCGAGGTACAACCACAGTTGTCCTCAATCACATCAAATGTCAGAGGCATGACCATAGCCATCCTTCATAACCTGCAATTGTAGATGACAAGGATATATCCTCAACTTGCCACCCCCACATACTCAACAGTATGCGCTCTGAGTTTCCCTTGGGAATACTCATTTCACCATCCAGTAAGTTTTGACACTAAAGATTGCTCTATGGCACAAGGCTCTACATGATTAAGGTTACACTTGATTAATTACTGCCAATTGAATGCATTAAGGCTTTATCATACAAGTGGACATTGAAACCTTAATTCTTTTCTAACAAGAGTATATGTATAACAACTTCAATAGATATAAAACATTTTAGATATAAATCTTAATCAAAGTGCCACATGCTATCATTCATTGCAAATTAATGGACCACACTTATCATCATACTATTACAAGATACCAATATCTTATCGCAAGTTCCACGATTTTAACCCTAATTAGAACATGAAGAGGATTTCACCTCAATCATGGCTAGGGCTGTCAATGGGGAGGGTATTATCCGTTTACCCTTACCCATACCCTGGAGGGTAAGGGTAAGGGTAAAGATTTTTATTACCCTTTATCCATTTACCCGTTCCCCGTTTCCCCGCTATACTATAAGGGGAGGGTAAGGTATAGACATTATCCATACCCTTTTACCCGCACGTGATATAAAGGTTACACAAATATAAATATTCTAAAGGGGTTTGTATGTAAATGTTTAACCCTAATTCTTTTATACTATCATTGGAAAATGACTTGGTGTTGTGCTTGTAATACTTTCTTGTTGAGAGAAAAACATATATATCTTGCGGAAAATGAGGTGTTGGTGAAACACTTATTTGTTATGCATACTTATGCAAAGGAAAAAAAATAATTTATGCATAAAAATTGTTATTGTGTGAATTGACTTAACTTTACACGGAGAATAATATGATTTTGAATTGGATATAATGTTTTATATGTTGTTATCAATAAATTAGATATAAAATTATTAAAAATCAACACACAATGTGTTTAAAATTCTTTTTTGTCAAAATTACCCGCTTACCCTTTACCCTCCCCGTTTACCCTGTGGAGAAGAGGGTAAGGGTAAGGGGAGGGTAAGGGGATTGCTGAGAAGGATAGTTACCCTTACCCTTACCCGCTACCCAAAGAGGGTAAGGGTAAGGGTAAGACCTTACCCTCCCCATACCCTCCCCATTGACAGCCCTAATCATGGCTTTAAACATGCCCAAAGGTCACTAAGACCGTCACATTATTCATAGTAAGGTTATCATCATCATTCCATGCCTTAAACAAGTCTCATAAGATCATTAGCACATATGTGTCCATAGATATTAACATGGCAAGGCACTATGATATTCAAATAGTACTACATTGTGGTTTCAACACAAGAAGAGTGTAATTCATTATCACATTAATCATTCAAGAGGTATTATTATAACCAATTAACATCATATAATTACATTAAGGTTAGGTATAACAAGCTAGATCACACAGGAGTTACACATCTTGTTACAAACCCAATTTTTGGGTTCTTTGGGTGAGAAATGTAATTTCTACTATTAAAGATATTTAAACAAAAAAATGATATAATTTGTTTTGAATAAATGTATTTCGTTTACAATAGCCTTGTTGGTTTTTTTGTGGGCTTTATTGGCTATTGGGCCCAATAACAAGGAAAAGACAAAGGAAACTCCATTATTGATAAGAAATGGAGAAAAGAAAGATGTAGAAACCTCTAGAAGGCAAAAGTATATAATCCAAAGGTGGATTTCGTGCCTCTTGGGTTCCTTGGGTTCCAAGGAGTCCAAAGTTGCAAAGATAATGCAACAAGAAAAGAAAATATCAATTAAGTATTTCTTTATTAAGAAAGAAATTGAAAACAATGATAAAATGTGGAAAATAAGTGGAAAGATGTATAATTAAGTTATCCTTGGTGGATTTTCGTATCCATGAGGTTTCTAATATTAGAAGGAATTTCAATAAGGAAAATCAAAAGAGAGATAAAGAGAAATCCTCAAAAATAGATGTTTTAATCAAGAATTAAGTAAGATAATGAGAAATAATGGATATAGATGCATCTAGAAGGATAATGAGTATCCACTAAAAAGGATTTTGAAATATTAGAGTTTCTTGGGGTCCAAGGAGCCCCAATGGAGCAAAAGAAAGAGAAAATACTAATAAATACAAAATAAGAGGATAATGTGCTACATAGTTAATGACTTTTTGATATTATCAAAAAAGAGATGTTAATTACTTTAAGAAAGTTGATTTTCGTGGCCAAAGGATTAAAAGTGAAGCATGATGATGATGAAAGAGATGATTTTCAAATTCCTTAATGACCAAGGATCATGGATAAACAAGGAATTACTAAAAAGAGACAAAATACTTCTTAATCAAAGGAAAATTGTTTTCCTAATAGGAAAAGACTTGTTTGCTTTGTGGGCAAGCATGGTAAGGGTGTGGCTACCCTCCCCTATATAAGGGTAGAGCCCATGGTCGAGTTGAAGGGAGTTCCACACATCCCTCTTTCTATTCTCCTTCTTCCTTACGTACAAACCCTAATCGAGAGGAGTAAAGCTTTTCCTGAAGAAGCAAGGGGTTGTGGAGGAGTTGCGATGGAGGTTTGCCACTCCTACGACATCATGGGATGTTTGGGTGATTGTCCCCTCACCCTAGTTGTAAGCAGTAGCAGGAGCACAGCTTCGTATGGTGGCTGCAAGTTGTAGGTATGCCCAGCCAATCCTGCCCACCTTAGCCCCATCTTGGGACTTCTGTAGACCCAGTAGAGAGCAGCGGAGGTAGGGAAGCAGTCCTTGCTACGCTTCCGACCTAGAGGAAGGAGGGAGAAGACCCCACGCGCAGCTGAAGCCAACGGCCGCTAGGGATCAGAGGTAGAAGATGACCTAAGGGTCGTTGGACAGTTCTACCCCTCCGCGTTTTAAAGAACGGGCTGCTTAAGTGGGAGGCAAAGATTTTATTACATTATAATCTCAAACGAGCCCCGTTGCATGGAGAAGGAGGACGTGTCAGCTCCTGATTGGTCCAAGTAAGTTATTATTGCAAAAATCGTATCTTTTTATTGGTAGCTCGGATGGGTGTGTATAAAATATGAAAGTTGCTCGAAAAAATGAGAGGAATCCATTAAAAATAGATTTAGAAGCTAATTCCTCTTACAATTTGAAAAGTAGTGGAAGTTATCAACTTTAATGCTTTAATAATTAAGAAACCCTACTTTGAGACGATTAATGTATTTAGTAGGGTTTAATGGATGATTAAAGTTTATATTAACATGTTAATTGTAAAAAGGTACATTAAGAACAAAAAGGATGAACTTTGCATGTAATTGGTTTAATTTAGAATTCCATGTGCATAAACGAGCTTTAATGGGCCTTGAAACCCTAATGTTAGCAATTGTGACTCTTAATGGCTTTAATTGTTCAAATTCATGAATAAGCTGAGATATGATGGTTCTAAGATAATTCGAGTATAAAAGTTCCTAATTGTGTATAAATACCCTTAATATGGTAATTAGGATTTTCTAATGGATAAAGGAGGAATTAATGATAAATAGAGTTCATATGTGAATTAGATCATAATGAACTATGAGTTGTTAATCCAGAAGGAACCAAAGATGATAATTAGGCCTAATGATCTTGTCATGAATTAAAAGGATAAAAATGGTAGTTTTAATGTAAGAGAGCATAATGGACTTAATTGATGTTTAATTGTGCCTTTTATTCGAATTAAGGTTATATGTTGTTAAAAGGCAACCTTAATATCTTTCATGAGGAATATATGAGAAAATTAGGGTTTGTGAGTAATTGCATAAAGTTAGGGTTTAAAAGAGTAAAAATGAAGAGAAACCCTAATTGCAATTAAAACCCTAAAAGTGGACTAGAAACCCTAGGAAGCGAGCTAGGTTTAATAGATCTTGATGGCATGTTTAATGATAGGAAATTGTATGCATATTTCAGGATCTCTTTGTGTGCTTGCTTGCCTATTGGATTTCTTGCATTGATTGGATTACTTCTGTCTCAAATCAGCATGACAAGTATGTGGTTAATTATGGTTAATCACATTAGTTTTTCTGAAGGTTTTCCAGATGGTTAATCACATTGAATGCAATCTATCAGTTTGGATGTTCATACTTGCAAATTATAAAGTCACTATGATTATCACAATTGTAAAATAAGTGTGTATTCTCGCACCTACATGCCACCCTGATGGATGATGCAAAAAGGTCAAGCCTAGGAGGGAAGACCAATGGACACCATGAGTGGTGACCCCAGACACCAAGCTCGGGAATGAGAAGGTGGTCTATGTTGCATGACTAATGGGCACCATGAGAGGTGACCCCAGGCACCAAGCTTGAGATTGAGAAGGTGGCCTTAAGTCAATGGCAAAAGAGAAACCCTAGAGGGGGTATTCCAGGGTTAGGGCAAAAGCGGTGGAGAATGATACATTGAAAACGTAAATTGGCTTGTTAATTACCTTGATTGTGATAATTAGATTGTTAGCCATATTTGTGAAATTTTGGTTGTCCCCACATACTGGCATATTCTTATATGCTGACTGACGTTTTGTTTGTCAGAATTTTAGGTACAACGCTAAAAAGCACAAACAGTAAAGTGACACAATGTGAAAATAAGAAATAAAGTGTAAGGAGGATTAGTTAGAAGAGATTAAAGCTGTGGATAAAAATAGATTTCCAAAGTTTTTAAAAGGTATGCAAAGTTTTATTTTATACCAGATTTCATTAGTTTAGTAGAATTTCATAATTATTAATGATTAATTGTTGAACCTTTGATCCTATTAATTGGGATAATGGCTCTGACCTTCCGGTCTCCCTTAATTGGGGGTTACCGGGAGGCGGGGTTGTTACATTTGGTATCAGAGCATAGGTTCCTCATTTAATCTTTACTAATTATTAAATTTTACAAACTATGTAGAACCCAAGGGAGTTATTAGAGGATTTTATGAAAGAAAGAGGTGTCTAGAAAAGGATCACGTTCGGGGGCTGGCAAGATTTTCCTCCGCACCGCTAGTCGGAATATGAGGAATCCCGGATTAGTGTGACTGCCTGGCCAATGTCTCAGGATTTGACTCAAAATAAGATACCTTTAGGACTCTCTCATCTTGTTCATCCCTTCTAAACTCAAATACTGTTAAGGACCTTAAGGATTAGGGTTTTCTCTCTTTTCCTCACCCTCTTGAGGTATGGGTAAAGTTGATAAGGTTTAAAGAATCCTCCACCAAACTAATGAAAAACATGTAAATAAGATGTCATGGACATAAGCTTAATAGTTTAAGCATAAACTAAAGAATAGATACATGCTTAGGTCATATGACATATGTTGTCATGCCCTCAGGAGAGACTTGAGGTTAGGCCTCCTTGTCAGGAGGATGAGTGGAGAAAGCTAGTCTTGGTGGTAGAGACCTCCATCATAAGTAGATACCTGACACATCCTCTGAGGATGATGCTAACCCTAACCCTAAGTGAAGGTTAGAGAGAGAGATGACCCGATGAGCTAGATGTCATGGTAGATCATGTGGGTGTGTGGACGTGATTTTGGATACCCATGACGATATGAGCCGTGTGAGGTTGGATGACCTAGTACCTTTGGCGACCCAACCCTGGAAAGGGTTGTGCATGTTAGAGCGAAGGATAGCTCCTTCATCCATGAGGTTAGAGAAGGACCTATATAAACCCTATGGGCCTATGCAAGTAGGGCATAGCATGTACCCAGAGTACGTCAGTAGTGCTGACAGTAAGCTAAAACCCTGGCTGGGGGAGTATGAGGGATAACTTATGAGATAAGCATAAAGAGCTATGGATAATCTTGAGTGAACATAAGTTTGAACATAGGCTTCACCCATGTAGGGGTATGCTTGTGAGATTGACCCACCTTCATGGAGGGAGGACCCCTAGTAGTAAGGTTGGTTGTGGAGTTAGCTCTAGAGAGAGAGCAGACCCAAGCAATAAGGTTGGCTTAGACTCCGAGATATGAGGAACAGTGGGGAGTTGAGGATGATGTGACCTAAGTGGATGGTTGTGGTTGCCTCATGCATGATCCCTAGAGGCTAAGGATATCTTAGTTGCCTTTAGAGGAACTAAACCCTAGAGGGAGGATGAGGCTGCTGGTACCCATGTGCCTATGGTATATGTGTTTACCTTCTGAGTTAGGAAGAAGAGTTCCTTAGACCCGGAGGAGGTTTAAGTAACCAGTAGCGAGGCCTTATACCTAGATGGCTGTCTCTGAGGAGGACTCCACTCAGAAATGTTGTTCATGTGGAAGGATCATGGGAAGTGCATGTCATACCATGTACATGCTTGGCTAGTGGATAAATAGTTGAGCAGACAGTGAACATCAGAAAAGTGAACCTAGGAGAAGTAGTGTACCTCATGCTCATGATGAGATTTTAGTTTCTGTAGATTCGAGCATGGTACTCCTCATGTTTAGAGGAAAGGGAAACCCCTTAAGTTTAGGGTACATTTGATGAACCCCTCACAGTTAAGTTGGTGACATGGGAAGGTTTGTTCTTGGTCCAATGTTGAGGAATGAGAACAAGTATGACCTAGCATGGTTTAGTAGGTGGTCTTCTTGTGCCTTACTAGCTTGCTAGGGTTAAGCATACTCATGTGGATGTAAACCCTAGACCTAAGCACTTTTGTGACCTTTTTTTATCAAGGTTTGGTTTCCTCCCATCCTAGGAGAGGGACCCTTTTGTAGGGTGTATTCCAGTTTTGTTGGTTTTGAGGTAACCTAAAGAGGTCTCAATAGGATCTTGAGAAGCTAAGTGAAAAGTACATGGCATGAGAATGAACATGTAGACCCATAGATAACCATCTCTAAGTGCATGTGGATGTGTTACCATGGAGGTAACCGGTATGGGGCCTGACCAAGGTAGGTAGGTCGCCATGACCCCTATGAAAGGATGAAAGTCAACCCAGGAATGCAGAGAGAGATGATGGAGACTTGGGTAAGGTTCTGAGTTGGACATGCACTATACCTGAATCCTAAGTATATCCTAGGGTCAGGTAGGGAAAAGACCGATGGAAGTAGGAGTTGCCTAATTCCCTAGTTGCACATGACCATAGGGTCGGGAGGTAACAACTATCATTGTCTGAGGGCCATGGGTTAGGAGATTGATCACCTTCATGAACTCATGGGACCCAAAGGGCAGATGAGTAGGGCACTCTTTGGATGCATAAGGGAAGAGGGATGGCCCTAAAAGTGTCGGCACCCTACAGACCTAGAGGAGATGACCAAGGAGTGTGTGGTGGCCCAAGTAGGTTTGAGACCAGTTTTCCATGGAAGTAACTTTGATATCGAGATGATTGTGATGTTGAGACATAAGTTGCACATTTTAACTTAGATTTGAAGGTGTACTGGCAAGGTGGGATGTACCATCTCTACTCTTGGAATAGGAAGAACTTTGTATTTGGACTGCAGCCAAATGCTTATTTCCTCTTATTATGGGAGTGAGAGATAGGACAATACGCATGCCACACACTAAGGATAAGGATGATGTGAGTTGGAACGTTGCTATGAGGTATGAGGACAGAGATGATAACATACCCTTGTGGAGTGAACAATATGTGTATGGTTTACAAATAGTAAGATAAATAAGGTAGTCATCTTATGATGATGTTTGTATCATGATCTATGAGTTATACAATGTTGAGTTCAAAAACCAAGAGGATGAGCTCTGGGTTTTCTTGATGAAGATAGACTTAGAGTTTGAGATGAGAGGATAAGTGGAATGCGAGGAGGTGTATGTTTTCAACTTTTCCTTATAAGGATGTGAAGTGGTTGAGATGCAGCTGCTTAGTTAGCTAGAGGCTAGAAGAGGTTCTTAGGTTAACCCTAAGTTTGAAAAAGGAGAGATGTTTGGGCTAACACTCAGAGGTAACAAGATCTGTTGAATAAGTTAGTAGTTGTTCAGTTAGCCAACTTAGACCTTGATGCAAGAAAAGGATGGTGGTAGGACCTCAGATGCACTTCTCTAGAAAAGAAGGTGATGAAACCCCGATTAGAGTGGTTTAGGGTTTCTGAGGAATCAATCTTGAGGAATCATGACATCCAAGAGATCATGATTTTAAGATCACCATACACTGTGGTACTACGAAGATAGTAAGTGGCATGCTTAAGATGAAGTTGCATGTGACTTGTCACCATGCATGCCAGGAGGTGAAGGATGAACACCAATAACCCAGTGTATTGGTATAGAGGATAAAGAGTCCCCGAGAGGGAATGGGAGTTTATCACTATGGATGTTGTGGTAAGTCTCCCCTAGACCAAGGAAGGGCAAGATGCAACATGGGTTATGGTAGATCGCCTTACCTAGATGACATGAGAAAGAAAGAATGCTGTCAAGGGATGGATCTGGTTGAACTACATATGAGAGAGAGATGGTTCAACTACACCATGATGTGAGTTCAAAAGTTTTTTTTTAACCTAAAGATTCACTTCCATGAGGTGGAAGTAAATGAACTCGATGTTAGTACGATTTATCACCCCTAACTAATGGTTAGTATAATCCAGACTAGAGGGTCTGATAAGAGCATGTGTGCTTGTTTAGGGTGATACATGGAGACAGTTCTTATCCCCTATAAGATGTGATGATAACCACCATAGCTAGTGTCGGGATGTAAAGAAGCTATGTAAGGGAGGTCGTGTCGGTTACCACTTCATTAAGATGATATTGGTGAAGAGACCTTGTGAAGGTCAGTGAGACCACAGTGGGTGTAGATGAAGTCGCTTTGATCATACGATGGTTGAGAAAGCCCAGGGGCGACATGAGTCGTGAGATGATGTAAAGTGGACTGACATGAAGCTCACTATGGGAGAGTATGTGATGTGAAAATCCGACCCCTCTGAGTTATAGCTAAGAGAGAGTTGAGTCCCGACTACATGGTCCATTTGAGATGGATTGGTGGAGATGGTTGTGTTTAGCCTTACCCCTCAGGATAACATGATGTATAATGTGTTCCATGAGTCTGATCTAGAGCACTATGTGAGGTACCCAAGCCATGTGCTGAGCCCTGAACCTATTCAGCTTTATGAGAGGCTGAAATGTCCTGAGTCACCTATGAGGGTATGATATACCGAGGTAATAAAGAACTCAAATGGAAGAATATGAAATGATGAAGGTTCTTGGAAAGCACCATGGAAAGGGTGAGGCCACATGGGAGCCATGATGGGCATAAGAAAGGCTTATCCTGCTTGTTTGTGTGCCTGGTGGAATTTTGAGGGCAAAATTCCTATAAGAGGGGAAGGATGTTACAACCCCAATTTTTGGGTTCTTTGGGTGAGAAATGTAATTTCTCTTAATAAAGATATTTGAACAAATAATGATATAATTTATTTTGAATAAATGTATTTCGTTTACAATAGCCTTATTGGTTGTTTTGTGGGCTTTATTGGCTATTGGGCCCAATAACAAGGAAAAGACAAAGGAAACTCCATTATTAATAAGAAATGGAGAAAAGAAAGATGTAGAAACCTCTAGAAGGCAAAAGTATATAATCCAAAGGTGGATTCCGTGCCTCTTGGGTTCCTTGGGTTCCAAGGAGTCCAAAGTTGCAAAGATAATGCAACAAGAAAAGAAAAGATCAATTAAGAATTTATTTATTAAGAAAGAAATTGAAAATAATGATAAAATGTGGAAAATAAGTGAAAAGAGGTATAATTAAGTTATCCTTGGTGGATTTTCGTATCCATGACGTTTCTAATATTAGAAGGAATTCCAATAAGGAAAATAAAAAGAGAGATAAAGAGAAATCCTCAAAAAGATATATTTTAATCAAGAAATAAGTAAGATAATGAGAAATAATGGATATAGATGCATCTAGAAGGATAATGAGTATCCACTAAAAAGGATTTCAAAATATTAGAGTTTCTTGGGGTCCAAGGAGCCCCAATGGAGAAAAAGAAAGAGAAAATACCAATAAATACAAAATAAGAGGATAATGTGCTACATAGTTAATGGCTTTTTGATATTATCAAAAAAGAGATGTTAATTGCTTTAAGAAAGTTGATTTTCATGGCCAAAGGATTAAAAGTGAAGCATGATGATGATGAAATAGATGATTTTCAAATTCCTTAATGACCAAGGATCATGGATAAACAAGGAATTACTAAAAAGAGAGAAAATACTTCTTAATTAAAGGGAAATTGTTTTCCTATTAGGAAAAAACTTGTTTGCTTCGTGGGCAAGCATGGTAAGGGCGTGGCTACCCTCCCCTATATAAGGGTAGAGCCCAGGGCCGAGTTGAAGGGAGTTCCACGCATCCCTCTTTCTCTTTTCCTTCTTCCTTACGTACAAACCCTAATCGAGAGGAGTAAAGATTTTCCTGAAGAAGCGAGGGGCTGTGGAGGAGTTGCAATGGAGGTTTGCCACTCCCACGACATCATGGGATGTTTGGGTGATTATCCCCTCACCCTAGCTGTACACAGTAGCAGCAACACGACTGCATATGGTGGCTGCAAGTTGCAGGTCTACCCAGCCAATCTCGCCCACCTTGGCCCCGTCTTGGGACTTCTTTAGACCCAACAGAGAGTGGCGGAGGTAGGGAAGCAGTCCCTGCTATGCTTCCGGCCTTGAGGGAGGAGGGAGAAGACCCCACACGCAGTTGAAGCCGGCGGCCGCTAGGGATCGGAGGTAGAAGACGACCTAAGGGTCGCTGGATAGTTCTACCCCTCTGAGTTTTAAAGAACAGGCTGCTTAAGTGGGGGGCAAAGATGTCATTACATTATAATCTCAAACGAGCCGTGTTGCATGGAGGAGGATGTGTCAGCTCCTGATTGGTCCAAGTAAGTTATTATTACAAAAACCGTATCTTTTTATTGGTAGCTCAGATGGGTGCGCATAAAATATGAAAGTTGCTCGGAAAAATGAGAGGAATCCATTAAAAATAGATTTAGAAGCCTGTTTCTCTTATAATCCGAAAAGTAGTGGAAGTTATCAACTTTAATGCTTTAATAATTAAGAAACCCTATTTTGAGATGATTAATGTATTTAGTAGGGTTTAATGGATGATTAAAGTTGATATTAACATGTTAATTGTAAAAAGGTACATTAAGAACAAAAAGGATGAACTTTGCACATAATTGGTTTAATTTAGAATTCCATGTGCATAAACGAGCTTTAATGGGCCTTGAAACCCTAATGTTAGTAATTGTGAGTCTTAATGGCTTTAATTGTTCAAATTCATAAATAAGTCGAGATATGATGGTTCTAAGCTAATTTGAGTATAAAAGTTACTAATTGTGGATAAATACCCTTAATATGGTAATTAGGGTTTTCTAATGGATAAAGGAGGAATTAATGATAAATAGAGTTCATATGTGAATTAGATCATAATGAACTATGAGTTGTTAATCCGGAAGGAACCAAAGATGATAATTAGGCCTAATGATCTTGTCATGAATTAAAAGTATAAAAATGGTAGTTTCAATGTTAGAGAGCATAATTGTTACGACCCCACCTCCTGATAACCCCCAATTAAGGGAGACCGAGAAGTCGAAGCCGCACCCATAACTTTCGGATCAAAGGTTCGGCAAATAACCAAGAATAATTATCAAATTTTAACAGACTATACTGAAAAGCTATAAGAAAATAAATTTTGCATACCTTTTTGAAAACTTGGATCTCTAAGCTTCTATCCACTTAAGGAGTCTACTCTAACTAATCCTCCTTGTGTTTTACTTCATGCATTTCACAATATGACGATTTACGATTTGTCCTTTTGGCTTGCCCTAAAACGCCGACAAACAAAACATCGGTCAGCCGAAGCTGGTATGTGGGGGAAACAATAATCATGCAATTATCTATAACAACGTAATCATTCAATTAATCATTTAACAATCAAGATTACGTTTTAAATATAACTCCGCGATCTAAGAGTACCCTATACTCTATGTTGTCCCCATTAAACCCCTCATGATCCACCTATAAGTGAACCAATTTCTAGGGTTGAGTCACATGGCACTACTCGTAAGTAGCCCACTCCTTAACTCATGGCAGGCTAATGAGTCTCATGGCACTACACGTAGGTAGCCCAGTTTCTAACTCTCGGTAACCCAGACCTTGCTCTAGGATTACCCCTTTTTCCTTAGCCTTTTCAAAGCAATAGAGGTGGACTCGGATCTAGTCAGCTATACTTGCACATTTATAGTGATAATCATAGTCACTTTATAGTTGCATGAAATAAATAAACATCCAACAGTTATTTTCAAGCAACCGATTAAAACTTCAGGAATCGCCGTGAAACTAAAGAGATTATTCATAAGCGTAACCACATACCTACTTTGATGAGTCATGCAGATTATTCAACATATACTTCATGTATATACAATCAAGCCAATCAACAGATCCAAGCAAGTAAATCAATCATCACATAATTCCTAAAAAGAATATGTACTCTATTTATTACACACTTTATCAAGAATCTACTTTATTGACCTGGATTCTCTTTCTAGGGTTTCTAATCCGCATTAAGGTTTCATTAATATTCATTAGGGTTTCTTAGATCAATTTCTCAAACTTTATCCCTTTTAGGTTAACAAACCCTAAAATATCCTTTTCCATTTATATGAACCTTAATTGCTCAACTATCCATTTTAATAGTCACTACTACAGAAACAACATTCAATGTCACTTTTCTGGGCGTCGGTTATTTAAAAAAACTACCTATAACATTACACGTTGACTATTTAGTAAATCCGACGTCTATATTCAAAGACCAGCCAGACACGGGTACCACTTTATATTCAGTGTCGGCTGCATAACAAACAACCGACGCCTAAAATCGTCCGCGAAATCCAATTTTCGAGCGAAACAAATTTGGCACATACAGCGTCGGTTTTTTACCAAAAAACTGCTGCCTATATAAGATGAAAAATTGCACGAAAAGTTCCATCTTAGGTGTCGGTTATTCGTTGATAACCGATGCCGATAATGGTTCCCACCATACTATTTAGGGCAAAATTTGTCTAATTGGACGTCGCTTATTTAAGTAGAACCGACGCCGAAAACGTTAGGTGTCGGTTGTATTTTATAACCGACGCCTTTTACCAACTTAATAGACCCTCGAACGGCCACTGTCCCCTTTCTTCTGTTTCATTGCTAGAATTTCTCTCCGGTGCTGCTGCCGCCCGACTGCAACCCCCACCCGCCACTGCTGCTGCTTGTGCGCCGCCGTCGCTCCGCCGCCGCTCCCTGCTCCTTCTGCGCCTCCGTCTCCGGTCCTAGTCGCCGCGCCCTGTGGCTACCTGCCTGCCCTACGTTGGCGGTCCTGGAGCTCGCCGCGCTTGCCCTGCACCGGCGGTTCTTTGCTCGACCTCACCTCGCCGCCGACCTGTCGACCTCACCTCGCCCTGCTCGCTTGCCCAGGTACCTGCCGACCTACCCAGGTGGCACCCAGGCGTGCCTAGGCGTCCAGGCGTTCACCTAGGGTCCCAAACCCAGGCGCCCAGCCTAGTTAGGCCTCTGGGATGCCTGGGCGATGCTTGGGCTGCGCCAAGGCACAATGCTGCTGTGTATTTTTTTTTAAAATTAAGTTATTTACTGATTTGTGTTTATTTATGTACTGATTTGTATTTATTTATGTATTGTTTCAGGAATTAATCGATCATCTACTTCTGCCCGCCGTCTCCCTGCCCGTCGCCTGCTCACCTGCCTGCTTGCCTGCCTACTCGCCTACCCTCCGTCTCGCCCAAACAGAGGTAAACCTTGTTTTATTACACTGCTTGATCTTTAATCACATAGACTTACTCAACATTGCTACTTGTATGATCCTAGTGATTAAAAGCACTCTTTCCTGGTCCCTTCAGTAACTAATGTTCCCTTGAGATGAGTGTTAATTGATCTTGTTTGCTTACTTTCCTTGTAATGCCATCTTTTATGTGCTATGACATAGTCACCTTTAGAGTATTAAAATGATGCAACTTGTACACTTATTAAATTTGAATCTATAAATCCTATGAATTGATATCACCCCACAAAATCAGTAGTCACTATTATGTCTTATACACTCTAGATCTAATACTCTTATGCTATTTTAACACCATGAGACATTTTTTGCTCATTCTAGTGGATTATTATGACCTATGATGACCTAACATGAAACCATGCTCTTAAAGATATGATTTACATATCTATTATTGTGTTTGTTGGCCTAGAAACCCGTCAAAGATTTACTCATTAGGAGTAAATCTTGGATAGTCCCCGGTTTGGGACTGTTCTTGAACACCTAATCTCACTTAGGATGTAAGTGTATAATGTGTATTGGGTTTTCGAGAAAATTTCGGCAACATTTCCTCGTTTGTTCTCTAAGTACATATGTACTTAGAGAACATCGGGGAAATGCTGCTGAAATTTTCTCGAAAACCCAATACACAATATACACTTACTAGTGAGATTAGGTGTTCAAGGATGGGATAGGTGGTATACATTTATTATATATAAGAATGACATCACATGTGTTTGTTGGCCTAGAAACCCGTCCAAGATTTACTCATTAGGAGTAAATATTGGATAGTCCCCGGTTTGGGACTGTTCTTGAACACCTAATCTCACTTAGGATGTAAGTGTATAATGTGTATTGGGTTTTCGAGAAAATTTCGGCAGCATTTCCCCGTTTGTTCTCTAAGTACATATGTACTTAGTGAACAACGGGGAAATGCTGCCGAAATTTTCTCGAAAACCCAATACACATTATACACTTACTAGTGAGATTAGGTGTTCACGTATGGGATAGGTGGTACACATTTATTATATATAAGAATGACATCACATGTGTTTGTTGGCCTAGAAACCCGTCCAAGATTTACTCATTAGGAGTAAATATTGGATAGTCCCCGGTTTGGGACTATTCTTGAACACCTAATCTCACTTAGGATGTAAGTGTATAATGTGTATTGGGTTTTCGAGAAAATTTCGGTAGTATTTCCCCGTTTGTTCTCTAAGTACATATGTACTTAGAGAACAACGGGGAAATGCTGCCGAAATTTTCCTGAAAACCCAATACACATTATACACTTACTAGTGAGATTAGGTGTTCAAGGATGGGATAGGTGGTACACATTTATTATATATAAGAATGACATCACATGTGTTTGTTGGCCTAGACACGTATGTTTATATTTTTTATTGATAAAAGATCACAATTTTAGAGGCATGTATGTTTATATTTTTTTATTGAAGCTAAATGTTTGCTTTTTTAATATCAATATCATTTTCAGATTTGATTTTTCATTATCTTCTAGTTAATACAAACGCTAAATGTTTGCCTTTTTCTAGTTAATACAAATGCTAAATGTTTGCCTTTTTATAGTTAATACAAATGCTAAATGTTTGCCTTTTTAATGACATTTTCAGATGGCTGACCATGATGAGCATGAAGTCCATGATGAGCATGTTGTCCATGACAAGCATGGCGAGGATATCAATGTAAGTTCTAAAAATCATATCCTATATTTCTATAAAATTCATTATCTGCTAGTTATGTCATATATCCCATATTTCTATATTGTGCTAATTAAGTGTGTTTATTTTTGTCAAATTTTAGGTTGATGATGCACATGTACCCACTGAAGCACTGGAGCAACTTGATGCGCAACACCAAACACTTAACAAGAAAAGGGGCATCACTCTGTTGAAGAAGTTAATAGCGCTGAGTGGCAGTGGATCCAAATTGGTTGTTGAGTTTGATAATGGAGGAAATGCAATTGGAGTGAACCGCAATAATTTTGTAAACTATCTTGGGTGTGTCACTCAAAGCCATTGTGGTGTTAAGTATGATAATTGGCATAAAGTTCCTCAGGCGAAGAAAGACTTGATATGGAAGGATTTATGCGTGAGTTATTATTATTTGCAATTCTATTTTGTAGATTACAAATTATATTATTTGCAATTCTATTTTTGGATACTAGTTAATAAGAATTCTATTTTACAGAATATGTTTGCATTGGATGAGAAGCTGCATCGTAAAAGCGTGATGCAATGCGCTGGAAAGATGCTTAGGAACTATAGGACAAATCTAAACATAGAATACATAAAAGATGGTGATAAGAAGAAAAAATCAGCCCTTGAGCAGTGGAACTTCTTGGACAAAGAAGATTGGGTCAATTTTGTTGCTTCAAGAAAATCTGAAGAATTTAAGGTATTAGGCGTCACTCCCAATTTAATTAATATATGTTGTATTCACCTATTCAAGATTAACATTTATTTCTACTACCCAAATCATTAATGTGCATACTAACTAGGCCTTCAGTGACGCGCAAAAAGCAAGGCATGCACTGAATGTGCATGACCACACTATGGGTCCAAAGGGCTATGCAAGCGTTCGCTAAAGACTACAGGCAGAGTCTGCGGCTACTCAGGAGTCTACTGCTACTCAGGAGTCTGCCACACCCATGCCTCACCATGATATCTGGATAGCTGGGAGGCAAAACAAGAAGGGTGAAATAAAGAAGCCCGTAACTGCTGAGGCGGCTGCGAAAATGGTAAAATATAACTCTTAGAGAAATCGTTTGAATATTGAGGTGTTAACTAATCATGTGTGTTGATGGTGATTAGCGGGAGCTGCACGAGCAGAGAAAACAAGGCACATTCATCCCTCAGGGCATAAGGGATGAATTGATAGTTGCTCTGGGTAACCCAGAGCATCCTGGACGTGTTAGGGGTGCAGGCGCTGGTATGGGCATCAAAGCATTCTTTGGGCCATCCCAGCGCAAACCTAGAGCAGGACTTTCACAAGAAGAGGTAACCTATTCTTTTTTTAGAATGTTACTGCAAAAGGGAATTCAATAAAAAGAAGCTAATGTTTCTTTTATCCATGTATAGGAGAATAAGAGAGTCGAGGATATAGTTGCTAAGAAGGTCAATGATATAGTTGCTGAGAAGGTCAAGGAAGAAATAGTACGGTGGCAGTCATCTCAGGCTTCCAATCAGCCTATGGCGACCCACTCTTCTCCTGATGTACAGACTACGAGTAATCATGGAGACCCATCGTCTAGCACGTCTCCTGTAAGTATTGTTTATGACATTGTAGCTAGTCTTTTCAAGATGATATGTTTTCAAGATGATATGTATTTATGTATAATATTCTTTACGTAAATTTGTAGGCATTGAAGCCATGCCACTTAAGAATGCAAGACTATGTTGTTGCAGAGGCACGGGCTTACCCGTCCCTTCCTGGGGCAACGTTTCATGGGACTCCAATGTCGTAGGGCTACGTTCGTGTGAGCCCGATGTGCGTATTACCCGATTGGAGGGAAGCTACATTGCCATATGCCCACCCATATATTGATACACTTGGTGAGGCAGAAGGCGGGGTGATATTGTGGCCCAAAGTAGATGTCGTCTACACTACTGAAATCGTAAGATAAATTTACAATACTTTAGATTGTTAATGTGTATATATGAGGTCAACTGATCTGAAATTATATATACAGGTTAAAAAGAAGACACCCGGAGCACCTAGGTCTCCACCTCCACTTCCTGCATTACCAAGTTGGGTTCCAACTGACCCAAAATACCCGTTAGGTCCTGCTTGTAGGGGAATGACATGTTGGCTACGGGCACATAATATACATTGCCCTATAGTTGTTTCTTTAGAAGAAGATTATGCAGGTCAATCATACGATAGCTCTTTATTTATACAAGATATTATTGAGCTGTTTATGTATGATTGGCTGAATACATCAATGATAGAGACATGGATAAGGTGAGATCTTGTTTATACATCCATATACCTTGTGTAAGACCTGGTGATCTGGTTTCTTATATATTAATGCATACGTAATACATGTTTTGCAGCTACTTGGTCGAAGATCAATGCAAACAATTTGCATTTGATCATGTGGGATTTTTGATTCCATCATTGATTAGTATGGTAGCTAAAGATCCTGATAGTGTTCAACAATACTGTATAGATACTTTTAAAATTTTCGATCAGCAAAACAAGACGATAATAATAGCTCCATTCAATGTCAAGTAAGTTTACTTTATTTATAATTTGGACTTAAGAAAATTCCATTTTTATTGTGCATTTTGAGTTATTAATTTTTAACTTTTTTACCTATAGCGCTAGACATTGGGAGTTACTAGTTATTGTCCCCGAGACGTTCACTGTTTATTATCTAGATCCTGCGGGAAGTACATTGAACATTAAAATTGGACACATATTGAGAATGCCATTATTCTGGTGAGAAATATTTCATTTTTATATCCGTTAACATATGTTATTACATTACTATTTAATTATGCAATTTACTGTGTTACATTAACATGTAGGGGTTTAGATGCATTCAAAAATGCTGGAGGAAATGTCCCAAAGAGAAAGAACCAGCCAATAATTTGGGAGAACGTAAAAGTAAGTTCCCGACTCCAATGTATATATTATTTATGTGAATTGTGCTTAGTTGTATTTTTTAATATTTTGTATGTTTCAATTTATTGTGCGCTACACAAGACAACGGCTGGGCATGCGCATACTATGTGATGCGATTTATGTAGATGATTATCCGACATGCCGCATTGGATATTAATAGCATACATGAGGTATTATATATAGTCTCATTAGTTAGTATGAAATATATCAATCTTATTTTTATATTATTACTTATATATATACATCATTCTCTTTGCAGGTGTTTAAAACTGACCACACTATAGGTAAACGCTTAAAAAATGTAAATGCTCCATATACGATGGAAGCATTAAATGAAGTAAGAGAAGAGTGGGCAAAAGCCATACAAGCAGTGGCGATTGTAAGATATAATTGGGATGCTGATAGCGATCCTGAATGATATTTTGTAAATGAATATTTCTGAATGTTTATACATGTATTTGAATGTTTCTACATGTGTGAATGTGAAATTGAATTGATGTCTGAATGTATCTACTTGTGTGAAAAATTATTTGTTAATTTTGCAGGTTTGTGGCATGTTTGTAGGCTGATATCAATGGATGCCGTAAACTTGCAGTTCAGGAAACTGAACTGCAGGTTCTCATCCTTCTGACCAGCCACAGCAGGCCTGCAAACTGATAAGAAAAAAAAATTAAAGTATAGGCGTCGGTTATTTATAGAACACCGTCATCAAAGTCCTACAATATCGGTTATTGGATAAAAACCGACGCCTAATATGACAAACAACCCGACCGTGCAGGAAAGCACGGCCGTGGTGGAAAAGGCATTGCATATTCGTATAAAACCGACACCTATAGTACGAAAGACGGCCGTGCAGCGAAGCACGACCGTGTCGTCTGGGAGTATGGCGTCGGGTGTTCAGTTGTTAACCGACGCAGAAAGTGCCCTAGTCGGTGCTCTTTTTTGTGGCGCAAACCCTATAGACGTCGGCCAACTATATATAACCGACGCCTATATATCATATAGGTGTCGGTTAGAAAACCGACGCCGAAGAGTTCGACCTTTAGCAGCGCCCACATAGGCGTCGCTTGAAAACCGTCGCCAAAGGGGGTTAAATAACTAACGCCAAAGGCGTGTTCTGTAGTAGTGAGTCTTTTATAACCAAATTGACTTAGGATCATCACATCCCTATTTATTCATGGATTTGAACCATTAAAACAATTAAAAGACATATTCATCTAAATTAGGGTCTTCAAGCTCATTAATGCATAATCATGCACGAAACCCTAAATTAAGCCAATAATATAAAAAGATCATCTTTTTAGATTCTATTTTCACTTTTATTAACAACAGGTTAATATCAACTTGAATTATCCAAATAACATCATTAAGTCCATTTATCATCAAATCTAAGGGTTTTTCTTTAATTAAATCATTAAAGATGATAACTTTATGCCCTTTTCCAAATTTCAAGAACATAAACTCTAAATTAGACTAATCATGTGCAAAGTTCTTCCTTTTTTAACATAATGTACCATTTTACATTTAACATGTTAATATCAACTCTTATGATCCATTAACCCTATTAAACACATTAATCATCTCAAAATAGAGTTTCTTAATCATTAAAGTATTAAAGATGATTACTTCCATTAATTTTCGGATTGCAATTAGAATCAGACTTCAAACATAATTTCTTTGGGTTCCTCTCGTTCTGAGGATCAATTTTCATATAAAACTTGTTTTAATCTGAGCTACGGTTTATTAGATATGATTTTCGCAAATAAGGAATACCTTTGGCCAATCAATGAGCGCCACGTCACTCCTTGTTCCCATGCACGCGCCTTGCTTTGCAATTAGAGTTGATTGACCATTTTGCCCTTGATAAGTTAGACGAGTCTTCTGCCCGCGGAGGGGCAAACTTGTCCAACATGCACCGATCGTCTTCAAGCTCTGGCTGCCGTCGAGCGCAGCCCTAGGCACGATCTGGGCGGCTCGTACTCTCCTTCTGGGACCATGCAAGCAGCCGATGGACCTTGCCCTAGCCCCGCAGACTTCAGCCGCACCTGGGGCGCCGCCCAGTGCGCGGCCGAGGTGGCTAGGTCAAAAGCAAACCACCCCCGACCTGCAGTAGGTGAAGCAGCTGTTCGGCTACTGCTGTGCTTTGGTTGAAGTGTGGCCATGATCATAACGCATCTCAAGGGCTCCGTGGAGCATCCAGAGGTCGATTCCACCCACTATGGCCGTCTCATGACTACCTGATCCCGTTGCTCATCTTGTCTAGGGTTTACGATCAAAACAAGAAGAAGAAGAGGAAGAAAGGGGTGTACGTGGGATCTCTCCCTCCTCGACTCTGCCCAAAGCTCTTTCTCCTTTTATAGAGGGTGAAACAAAGTCTTAAGATGGCTATTCTCGATTTGCCAAGTCCCTTTCCTATTAGGGAGTTTATATTCCTTCATGAAAAAGCAACCTTTCTCTCTCTCTTCTTTGGATATCCCCTATTATATGGATATTCGAAATTTCCTCTTCATTTTCTTTATACTTGCTCTTTTTAACCCATTGGCCACGAATTTTTATTTTCCTTTAGTAGAAACCATTTCCTTTTTATCAATATCACGAAATTCATTAATAATGAATCACATTATCCTCTTATTTTACCTATTTAGTATTTTCTCTTTCATTCCTCTTTATTGGGACTCCTTGGATCCCAATACACTCTATTATTTCGAAATTCTTTTTATTGGATACTTATTATCCTTCTAGATGCATCATTATGCATTATTTCACATTATATTGTTTATTTCTCATTTAATTATCTCTTTTTGAGGATTTCTTTTTATTTCTCTCTTATTTTCCTCATTGGCATTCCTTTTAATATTAGTAACATCATGGATACGAAAATTCCCCAAGAAATCTCATTTATGCCTCTTTCCACTCATTTTCCACATTTTATCATCATTTTCAATTTATTTCTTAATAAAGAAATACTTCATTAAACTTTTCTTTTATTATTGCTCTCTTTTTGGAACCTTGGACTCCTTGGTACCCAAGGAACCCAAGAGGCATGAAATCCTATTTGGATTTGCCTTCTAGAGGTTTCTACATATTTCTTTTCTTAAAAATTCAATTATCCATTTACTAATTGAATTTCCTTGTTATTTGGGCCCAATAGCCAATAAAGCCCACAACACAAGCATCAAGGCTATTGTACACGAAATCCATTTATTTGAAGCAAATTATATCATTATTTGTTCAAACATCTTTAATATGAGAAATTACATTTCTCACCCAATAACCCAAGATTTGGGGTTGTAACAATAATGGACTTAATTGATGTTTAATTGTGCCTTTTATCTAAATTGAGGTTATATGCTGTTAAAAGGTAACCTTAATATCTTTCATGAGGAATAGATGAGATAATTAGGGTTTGTGAGTAATTGCATAAAGTTAGGGTTTAAAAGAGTAAAAATGAAGAGGAACCCTAATTACAATTGAAAGCCTAAAAATGGACTAGAAACCCTAGGAAGTGAGCTAGGTTTAATAGATCTTGATGGCATGATCAATGATAGGAAATTGTATGCATATTTTAGGATCTATGTATGTGCTTGCTTGCCTATTGGATTTCTTGCATTGATTGGATTAATTCTATCTCAAATCAGCATGACAGGTATGTGGCTAATTATGGTTAATCACATTAGTTTTCCCGAAGGTTTTCCAGATGCTTAATCGCATTGAATGCAATCTATCAGTTTGGATGTTCATACTTGCAAATTATAAAGTCACTATGATTATCACAATTGTAAAATAAGTGTGTATTCTCGCACCTACATGCCACCCTGATGGATGATGCAAAAAGGTCAAGCCCAGGAGGGAAGACCAATGGGCGCCATGAGTGGTGAACCCAAACACCAAGCTCGAGAATGAGAAGGTGGTCTATGTTGCATGACTAATGGGTACCATGAGAGGTGACCCCAGGCACCAAGCTCGGGATTGAGAAGGTGGCCTTAAGTCAATGGCAAAATAGAAACCCTAGAGGGGGTATTCTATGGTTAGGGCAAAAGCGATGGAGAATGCTGTATTGAAAACGTAAATTGGCTTGTTAATTACCTTGATTGTGATAATTAGATTGTTAGCCATATTTGTGAAATTTTGGTTGTCCCCACATACCGAATATTCTTATATGCTGACTGACATTTTGTTTGTCGTCGTTTTAGGTACTACCCTAAAAAAAACAGTAAAGTGACACATTGTGAAAATAAGAAATAAAGTGTAAGGAGGATTAGTTAGAAGAGATTCAAGCTGTGGATATAAATAGATTTCCAAAGTTTTTAAAAGGTATGCAAAGTTTTATTTTATACCAGATTTCATTAGTTCGGTAGAATTTCATAATTATTACTAATTAATTGTTGAACCTTTGATCTTGTTAATTGGGATAATGGCTCTGACCTTCGGGTCTCCCTTAATTGGGGGCTACTGGGAGGCAGGGTCGTTACACATCCACTTATTATAGTGATTTATCAAATATAACTATATGATGGCAAAGGTAAGACTACAAATTAATGGTATTAAACCATCAAATTTTCATCACTAGGTCCCACATATAATACCATGTGATTTATTTTAATCCATTGGATGTGGAAGCATCCAATACTATTCATTGGATCAGGTTCATTGCTCAAGGTTATCAATTGAAGTATAGGTCTAACCATTAGATCAATTGAACCAAGGAACCATTGGTTCAAGGTTTAGCCAAATCTACAATTACATTCTTAACTCATCATATATGGTGATGACCTGATCCACCATTTATTGTGATCATTAGGTCACCATTGGTTGTTAGATCAGTAATACATTCAGTTAACACCATCAAATATTAAGCTAATGTCATCATCGATTGATAACATCATTAGAATACTTAGTGGATGATAATTAAATGCCTAATTGAGCCAAAACCTGACCTAAGAGGGGTGAACATAGGTTTTCACCATAAGTTTGACATCCTTGATCATGAACATCAGTTTCCAAGATTGCAACACCATTGGTTGTTGAATGGTATGACCATCGGTTGTGTGATAGGGAAGGAAATAGCTTGAAAATGCTAATTTGAACCATCAACTGTTTTATACTTAGCACCATAGGTTGTTGCTATCAACCTGTCCCAGATCATGTTACACCTTAGGAAGGTCATACACATGTTTACAAGTTCATATAGAATTGGAAAAGAACAGGGAACACCACAAAAATTCGAAATTCTAAACAAGCATGGTTTCTTTATGCTTAGATCATCACATGAAAGCATACACATGAACTAACAAGCTTCTAGTAAGTAATATAAGTGAAGAATGTTATATAACTCGCCTATATAGAGTAGGTCAGATCTCAAACAGCAAGAATCTCAGACAAATAAGGCAAGAAACACCTAGATTCCGATATGAACTTGGCCAAATAGGCACTTCTCTCTACAAGGCAGCAAAACCCTAGAAAAAGAAACAAGAAGGATATATTTTTGAGTTCTAGAGCCACTTTCACCATGGAACAACAGGGTTCTGACCTGGAGAAATATAGGAGAAAGAAGTGCAAAGAAATAAATGTAGGAAATAAGTAATACTTACACTTTTAGGTCAAGATCACTAGGAAGGAGATTTAGGAACCCCTAAAGGAAGTCAATTACAACCCTAGATCCTTTTCCCAAGAAGGTCCCCCACTTTCTTCTTCCTTGGATAGGAAAATTTGTAGCAAAATAGAGGGAGAATGAGATTGGGAGAAGGAGGGAAGTGGTGGAGATAAAATGGATTGTTTTGGTGCTTAGGGATAAGTATATGAAACTTTAAGATAAAGAAAAAGAAAAAGTTGAAGTTCTAGTATCTATCCAAGTGTCCATGGACTTAATTTATTAAGAATATACAAGAACACACACAAGTAGCTCCCCCACCATCTGTATAGACCCATTTATATTTCCTTTATCAAATTTCCCAGCCAATCAAATAATTCATTAGTTGATAGCTACTAAAGGTAGCTCATCCATGAAGGGGTGAACCCTAAAATATCCTTGAGGAAAACACCTTCAAACCATGGCTCAACTAGGAGCCCCATGTATCAAAATACTCAAGAATTATAATATAAAATCTAAGGAACATAATGTATGTGACAAATTGCAAAGGAAACCCCTCAATTGGGTAAATTGTAGAAAAGTCCAAAATGTACATAAAATTGCATAACTTGCTCAAACTGTGTCCAAATTGGACCAAATTTGAAACTTAAGCTTGTATTATGATTTAAAAGCATATTAAAAGGTTATATTAGGGTTATAAGCATTCAATTATGGTAATTAAGCTTATTCAACTCATTAAGCAAGTTCAGGGGCCTTACAATTATAAACCCCTAACAAGGATTTCTCCCCGAAATCCTTCGCAAAAAGAGATGGGTATTTTCTACGCATATCATTCTCTAGTTCCCATGTATATTCCTCTATGCCATGGTGATTACACAAAACTTTCACTAGTATTATATCTTTTCGCTTTAGCTTTTTCACCCTTCTATCCAGGATCAAAACATGACCCTCAACATAGGAGATATCCTCATCTAACTCAACCTCTACTGGTTGGATTGTCTGGTCAGTATCTGGATGGCATTTCCTAAATAGAGTGATGTGAAATACATTATTGTGAGAACCCGTTACACTAAATGAGATTACTCAAAACATAAAATGCAATCAATCACTAATCAATCACATACCCAAAAACATGGGTAAATTAAAACCGATTTCAAAGTCAGCACCTGCTCAGAAACATTTGCATAAGAGCCCAAAATATTTCTTATATACATACTATGCCAAGAATCTGATACAAATTGTTCTATCATCTTAGCCACCACATATATACACAGGAAAACAATATTCGTATATGCCACACAAAAAAGCATTAATATGCTAACAAAAGTCTGATTCGTTTGAAACACATATACAAACTTTTTCTTGCCCAGACTTGAGAGTATAAGGACAACTCTAGGAGACACTAGACATCTAATCAACTTTCTCAAAGATTCATTTCTATAGCTCCTCTTTGATGCCACATGTTTGTTTTCGTCACTTCTGATTACCCAAAAAAATGTGGCGAACCACAAGGGTGAGACCCATGTCCCAGCAAGAGATATAACCTCCTACAACGTTTATTGATTACAACATTTTTAAGTAATTAAACAGTGAAGCAGTTTAATCAGATATAACAAATAAGATCAGCAGTACTGATGATTGACAAAATACATAAAGGAGCAGATAATAACTATCATCATTAGCCAGACTATCATTCTTTATCTTGTTGCCAATATAAGAAATTCAGTAGCATATGCACATCTAGCATCATGAGCAAGTCTAGTAACATAGCATATCTAACAACATGAGCATGTCTAATTGGTTGAACATATCAACATCATAAGAAGAACTAACAACATAAGCACAACTATCTGGATAAGCATGATTAGCAGTATATGCATCTCTAGTTATAAAGGCATTAGTATATTTGACAACATAAGTATGTTTACAACATGAGCATAACTACAACATAAGCATATCTATTATCTCTTATTATACTATACATGATATCAGAGAAAAGAAAGTAAACAAGGGTTTTCATCCAATATGAAGCATTGTGTATAACCCTAAACAGATATGCTACACGACTATCTTACATCTTTTATTATGCCCTGAGGAAATTGAGGATACCACTCAAAATCCAACTGACCACTGCTAAGTCGAAATCAGTGTTATACAAGATCTAGGAAGAGTTGGACTCCTAAGATCTTCTCTGCCCCCAGTCAGTATGGGTCCGACACAGTGACACATAAGGTCAAGCTGCTAACAACCTAGTCCGTCCTTGGTACAGGTCATGACACTAGTGAAAGGAGGTGGGTACGCATACCCTACCATCTGAGGTACAACCGCAGTTGTCCTCCAATCTCATCCCATATATAATCACGACCGCAGTCATTCTCAAACTGAGGGCTAGGTATGACCGCAGTCATCCTCCCTGAACACTTAAATTCAGGATGACAAGCACCCTGCATACTCATCAGTATGCACTCCGAGTTTCCCTTAGGAATACTCATTTTACCATATGACAAGCTCTGACAATCAGATGGATATATGGCACAGGGCACTACATGATTAGAGTTTCACTTGATTAGTTATTCCAATTGGGTGAATTAAGGTTGCATCAAACAAGTGTACATACAAACCCTAATTCACTTCTAACAAGCATATAAATATCACAACTTCAAAAGATATAAAAGGTGTGAAACATAATTTCACATCTCATCATCACATGGTATTATTCACTTGCCATTCATGAGACCACACTAGTCATCATACTATCACAAGATATACATCCTTTCCACAATATCACAGGGTGTCAACCCTTATCAACACAAGAGGATTACACCTTATTTAGGGCTAAACCATGCCCAAAGGTCATTAAGACCATCATACTATCACATGATATAAATCCTTTTCAAAATATCACAGAGTATCAACCCTTATCAACACAAGAGGATTACGCCTCATTTAGGGCTCAACCATGCCCAAAGGTCCTTAAGACCATCATACTATACCCTACAAGATCATCATTATCTTTGCATGCCTTATAACAAGGCTCAACAACATCACTTACATATAATACACCAGATCAACACAATATTGCATTAATGAGCTAGGAGATATTCATAAACAATCATAGCAGGGTTATATTAACATCAAGAACATTCCTTTATTACATCAACATGCAAGGAATCTAGATATGATTAACCCTCATCATATTCATAATGCACATGTTTAGCATAAGAAAGTATCAACCATGTGTCTATGATAACCACCAATTAACACATTAGGGTTATGATAATATTAAGGAGATTATTCCACCATCATTCCATCATATAAGAATGTTAAACACGAATACTCATCTTTATCTATTTACATTAGAGTTAGGTTAAACATGACAAATTATATCAATATTACTAATCAACACTTATACCCAAACCCTAACTCATGGCATCCCCATTGGATCATGGATGCATAAGGTGAAGCATCACCATAACATTCCATACTATTCTCAAGTATGAACCCACACATAAATTAAGGTGTAACCATCGAGTTATAGAATACTAGGGTTTCAACAACAATAATAGAGTACCCCATGATTGAATTAGTCATTCAAGGACTATTCATACCCAATTACCATCATTTAATTATATTAAAGCTAGGTATAACAAGCTATACGTCATTAGGGTTACATATCAACACAATATGGTTATCATCCCTTCTATTCATATGAGTGAATTGGTAATACTATCTTATTAAGGGTAACCCTCCAATTGTTCCATCATCATTCAACCCATATCACCATACCACAATGTCACCCAAAACCATTGGATGTTTAAAAGGTAAGACCATTGGTTGTTTACATAAGTAAACACCTTAGATAAAACACCTATGAAGTCCTTGATTTGTGCTCTAGAAAGAGTCACCATTTAACCCTAGACATCCCTTTATTAACAACACAAAAAGTTCCATTGAGAGTTGGGTAAAATCCACAATCGACAGTTCATTTAAAACAAGCCATCCATTGTCAACAAGTAAGCTCCTTAAGTTGATCATATAAAGAAAACCATCTAAATCACATTATTAAGACCAACATATTACATTAGCCATAATTCCATTTTATTGGAGGAATAAACAGTAGATCTTGACCATTGGGTCAAGTTCATATGTTAAAACCATCAATTACAGTATAGGTCCGACCATTGCATTAAGTGACCCAAGAAACCATTGGTCTAAGGCTTAATTGATGCTACAACTACAATGATTAACTTACCATAGGTTGTAGAGACCTTATCCACCATTATTAGTGATCATTAAATCACCATAAGTTGTTAGATCAATACTATATTCATTAGTCAACATTAAATATTAAGCTAATGTCATCATTGATTGATCACATCAGCAAGGTACTTAATGATTGATCATTAAACTTCTAATTGATACAAAACCTAACCTAAGGGGGTGACCATAGGTTGTCACCATCATTTGACACCTTTTATCACGACCATCAGTTGTCATGAAGACAACACCATAGGGTTGTTGCAATGGTAACATCATCGGGTCATGGATTTATATAAGAAATCAGCTTTAAACCCTAAAATTGACCCTTGGTTGATAGGTTCTTAGCACCATAGGTTGTCAGACCAACCTGATCCAAGTCATATTATACCTTAGTAATAAAGTACACATGATCACAGGTTCATCTAGAACTGAAATCAGAACAGGGAACATTATAAAATCGAAATCCAAGTCAAGCATAGCTTTTTAGTGCATGAATCATCATTTTCAAGCAAGAACATGAGCTAGCAAGCTTATGGTAAGCAATAAATGCTGAGAAAGTTATAAAACTTGCCTCTAATGAGAAGATGAAACCCCACACAGAATAAATCTCGATCAGGTAGGGTAGAAAATCCAAGAATAAGCTATGAATTCGTCCATCTAGCACCTTTCTTCATCAAATGAGCAAACCCTAAGCATAAGGAGCAAGAAAGGTAGGGTTTTAGAGCTTTACAGTAATTTCTACCATGGAACAACAAGGTTCCAACCTGGAGGAAGGTATCAGGAAGGAGAAGAGAAAAATAAATGGAGAAGGAAGGAAGAAAATAACTTTCCTTGGTCAAAATCCCTAGAAGATGACCTTGGAAACCCTAGGTAGGGCTAAATGGAGCTCTAAGAGACCTTCTTCTCCAAAAAGAGGTTGTATTCTACCTTAGAACACTTGGTTCCACAGAAAAAAAGAGGGTAGTCATTGATCTAGGTTAAAGGAAAGAAAAAGCAAGCATAGTTTCGAACTTGGGCAAGGAAGAGGTAAATATAGCCCATGGATAAGGATGGGAGCAAGCATGAGGTGTAAAAGTAGCTTCCCCATGTTTCTATGGCCTTAAACTATTAAGAATATATAATCACACACACAAGAAGCTCCCCCACCGTCCTTATAGACCTGCTTAGATTTCCTTTTTCGAATTTCCCAGCCAATCACATAATTCCTTAGTTGATAGCTACTAAAGGTAGCTCCTCCGTGAAGGGGTAAATCCTAAAATACCCTTGGAGAAAACACCTTCAAACCAAGGTTTAAATATGTGTCCCGTGTATTAACAAGCTCAAGAATGATGATATAATATCCAAGGAACATAATGCAAGTGATAAATTGCAAAGAACACCTCTCAATTGGGTAAATTGCATAAAAGTCCAAAATGTGCATTAAATTGCATAACTTGCTCAAACAATGTCCAAATTGGACCAAATTTGAAACTTAAGCTTTTATTATGATTTAAAAGCATATCAAAAGGTTATATTAGGGTTATAAGAATTCAATTATGATCATTAAGCTCATTAAAATCATTAAGAAAGTTTAGGGGCCTTACAATTATGCAATCTATGTAGTTCTGGTGGTAGCTCCAACTTATATGCTACCTTTCCAACACGAGATAGGATAGGGTATGGTCCCATAAATATAGGAGCCAACTTACCCTTTTTCCAAACCTCAGTACACCTTTCCAAGGAGAAACCTTAAGATATACTCTATCTCCCACTTGGAACTCAAGTGGTCTATGTCAGTTATCTACATAAGATTTCTGCCTGTCCTAGGCTGCTTTCAACTGTTGTTGTATCACTTTAATATTTTCTGTAGTCTGTTGTATTAGCTCAGGACCCAAAAGTTGATATTCATCTGTCTCATACCAGCAAGGAGGAGACCGACATCATCTCCCATACAGAGCCTGAGAAGGGGCCATATCTATGCTTCTTTGATAGCTATTGTTGTATGCAAATTCTATCAGATTTAGATGTACATCCAAACTACTAAGAAATTGCAGCACACATGCCCTCAAGAGATCCTCTAAAGTCTAAATAGTCCTTTCAGACTGGCCATCAGTATGCGGATGAAAAGTTGTGCTGAATCTCTGATGTGTTCCCATTGTTGAATGCAGACGCTCCCAAAAATGACTTGTAAACTGTGGACTTCTGTCCGAAACTATAGTCACTGGAATTCCATGCATACAGACTATCTCATCAACATATATTTGTGACAATTTTTTTGCTATAAATGTTGTCTTAGCTGGCAGAAAATGAGCTGATTTAGTCAGTCTATCTACTATCACCCATATGGAATCATGACCCTTGGCTATCCTAGGAAGACCAACCACAAAGTACATAGTAATATGATCCCATTTCTACTGTGGTATTGGCAAGGGTTGTAAAGTCATTGTAGGCTTCTGGTGCTCAACCTTCACCTACTGACAAACTGGATATTTGGCAATGAACTCTGCCACATCACGCTTTAGACCTGGCCACCAATACATGTCTTTCAAGTTTTGGTACATCTTGGTATTTCTAGGATGGATTGCATACATGGAGGAGTGAGCCTCCTCAAGTACCATCTTCCTCAACCCATCAACATTAGGAATTACTGTCCTATTATGGTAACAAACTGTATCATCATCTACCTCATGAAAGCCATCATACTTTTCACTACCAATCCCTGATCGGATATTCTGTATCACAGTATCAATCTGTTGTGCATCATGAATCTACTATTTCAAGGTAGGTTTCACTTGTAACTGTACCAATAATCCTACCAACAAGGAAACTTCTAGCTGTACATTCATCTAGCAAAGAGACACTAGCATATATCTCTTATGGAACATCAAGGAATTTAATTGTGCATTATCTACCGTTGATGATGAAGATAACTTTCTACTCAATGCATCATCTACCACATTAGCTTTCCCTAGATGGTAATATATTGTGCAATCATAATCCTTAATCAGCTCCACCCATCTCCTCTACCTCATATTCAGCTCCTGTTTTGAGAAGATAAACTGTAGATTCTTATAGTTAGTGAAGATCTGACACTTTTCTCCATAAAGATAGTATCTCTAAATCTTTAAGGCATGGACCACCGCTGCAAGCTCTAGGTCATGTGTTGGGTAATTCTCCTCATGTTTCTTAAGATATCATGAAGCAAAAGAAATCACATTTTTATCCTGCATTAACATGCATACCAACCCATTCTTTGAATCATCACAAAAGACAATATAGCCTTTTCCTTGCTCTGACAGTACTAACACCGGTACACTAGTCAACTTTTATTTCAAAAGCTGGTAAGAACGTTGACACTTGTCATTCCAATCAAAAGGAACATCCTTCCTAGTTAACCTAGTTAGTGGTAACACTATAGAACTGAATTCTTTGATGAACCTCCTGTAGTAACCTGCCAGACCTAGGAAACTACAGATTTCTATTGGTGTCTTTGGTTGTTCCCATTCTAGAATAGATTCAACTTTCTTTGGATCAACACGAACGCCTTTTGAAGATATTACATGGCCCTGAAAAGACACTTTAGATAACCGTAATTCACATTTGTTGAACTTAGCATATAGTTGATGTTGCCTCAACAAAGTCAATTCCTGGCGAAGGTGTTGCTCATTCTATTGACTATCCTTGGAGTATATCATCTATGAACACAACCACACACCGATCAATATAAGGTCCAAACACCCTATTCATTAGATCCATAAAAGATGTAGGTGCATTGGTTAGCCCAAATGGCATAACCACAAACTCATGATGACCATACCTAGTCCTAAAAGCTGACTTGGGTATGTCATCAGCCTTAATTCTCAACTGATGGTAACCTGACCTCAGGTCTATCTTTGAAAACATAGTGGCACCTCTCAACTGATAAAACAGATCATCAATCCTCGGCAAATGATACTTATTCTTTATTGTCACCTTGTTCAACTGTCTGTAGTCTATACACAACCTCATTGAACCATCCTTATTTTTAACAAACAACGCGGGAGCACCCCAAGGGGAAGTGCTCGGCCTGATAAAACCCTTCTCTAACAGTTTTTGTAACTATTTCTTTAACTCATGCATCTCTACCGGTGCCATTCTATATGATGACTGTGATATGGGTTGTGTTCCAGGAGCAAGATTGATCTCAAACTCAATCTCTCTAGGAGGAGGAATGCTAGGAAATTCCTCAGGAAAGACATCCTCAAATTCTCACACCACTAGTACCTGCTGGATACTAGGACCTACTGCCTTGGTATCCACAACATGAGCTAAGAAAGCCTCACATCCTTGTCTCATCAACCACTCAACTGTCATAACTAACATCAAACATGTAGGAAGAATCTTCCTATCACCCTGGAAAATCTACTGTACATTTCCATCATGGAACATCGCCACCTTAGTACTACAGTCCAAGACTATCCTGTATTTTTTCAAGGTATCCATTCCTAGGATTACATCAAAATCATGCATGTAAAGTGGCAAAAGATCCACTTGAATGTTGTGTCCAAAAAAATAAAGAACATAAGAAGGGCACACTTCCTGCAAATTGGCAGAATCAATCAAAGGAGTCTCTATCCGCAGGCTATCAGATCTAAGACTAACATGTAGATAACAACTATCTATTACCTCTATGGTGATAAAAGAGTGTGTTGCACCTGGGTCTACTAACACATATATGAAATAAGAAGTAGACAAATCAGAATAAAATAACTCCATCTAACTTGTCACGACTCGTGGTTTGACCACTGCTTCTGGTTGGGTCATGACATACAACCTTGTTGTCACCTGCTTCTGGTCACGTCCTTTGCTTACTTGTCCAGAGGATTCTGCCTGGGATGCCTGACCACGTCCTTTTCCATTGCCACTACTAAACTATCATTGTTGTGGACCTTGTTGACTTTGCCTTGGCTGCTGAGTCACCTCCTCATCTTTCATAGGGAAATAAGGTCTTGTATACCCCACTTGCCCACACTTGTAACATGTTTTAGTGTCCTAATATGGCCTAAATGGCCCTGTCACTAAAACTGATGAGATATTGTGGGTTCCCATTGGTGGAAAACTGTGACCTCTACCCTGACTCGAGGTCCACTGTGATGGTGCATGTGATCTTGGTTCAGTGAAGGTTGACCTTGGTTGCGACTGTCGCGGGAAAAACCTCAGCTTCTTAAAGCCTCCAGATGATTAGCCTTGAAACTTCATAGCTCGCTTCTTAGCATTAGCTTCACTCTTCTCTATGGAAGACCTCTAAATCCTCCTTACGGATTCCACAAAGGTGGAAAACCTCTCCCTATTTTCTAGGGCTGATGTTGTTGTAGTCAACTCAGTACTTAGGCCCTTTTCGAACCTATGAATCCTTTCTTTGTCAGTGGCTTCCATGTGTGGGAAGAACCTCAAAAGCTCCACAAACTTTGACTCATACTCATTAATAGTCATAGCCCCCTGAAGAATCTTCTCAAACTGAGATATCTTCTCATCTAGATAGGTCTCTAGAAAAAATCAGCTAACAAATTCCCTCTGAAACTCCTCCCATCCTATCACAACTCCTGGCCTTTTCTCCTCTTTTATGGCCCACTAGTGGCCAACACTACTGTAACATCCCTGACCTGGGTTATGAGCTAACCCTAGGTGTTTTGCCTAAATATGTAATTAAATCCTTGTGATTAACTTTGGGCATGTAATTAAGTTTCTCAGAAACATATATTTCAGTTTTTGCTCCTTTTTATATAAAGTTGTAGCATTGTTTTGTTATACAGGGACCTATGTGCAAATTACCCAGTTAGAAGGGTTAACTTGCAAATTGCACATGTTGAGATGTTCCTATGATGTTGAGACATCATGAGAATGATGATGGTAAAGTTTGAGAGATTTCCCAAGCTTGGGCACCAAGGTGCAGCTGTGGAAGCAATCCCTGTGCTTGAAAACCCTAAAATTGGAGAAAAGTGCAGTTTACCCAATTTGAGGGATTCAACTTGTAAAATACATCATATAAAATATCTTTTAAGACTCTTGTCATCATTTAGAGAAAAAATGATGAAGAGGTCACTTTAATTGAATAATCATATAATGAAAAACACCTTTATGATTGAATAATCAAGGTGTATGTGCTATAGCCCTTTTATGTGTATGCTTAACTAATAGGTTGATCTTCTTTGCCCTCATTTCTTGACCTTAGAAGAAGGTTTGTCCTTAGAATTAATATGAAGGGACGAACATAGAAGGATGGAGGGACTTAGTTGAAAATATGGAGAACTTATGAGCTTGTGTTGAAAATCTCACCCCAAGTATATATACTCTCCACCTCTCTAAGCAAGGGAACTTTCCCTTCGTTTCCTTCACTGTTCTATTCACCCAAACTGACTAAAGAGGATCTGTGGATCTCAGGAGGACGACCAAGGAGGGCAAGGTAGGTTTGAATCCTCCCTTTTGCTTAAGTTCATGGTTAGAACTCGAATTCAAGGTCAAATTGATGGCTAGCTCACGTAGCTCTACCTTTCTAGCCATCTCTTCTCGACTTTCCTTGGAAGGATCACCTTGGCCGACCTGTGGAAACTCAAGGACGCCATTAAAATCTTGGAGCTCGAAAGCTTGGAGCTCAAGGAGCAAGCTTTAGGCGGGTTTTATAACTCTAAACCCATGCTTTGTTATATACATCCTGTTTATGCTTTTAGATGATAGTTCTTCTTCTTCTCTACCTTCCTTTGCTACCTTGCAAGCAAATCCGTGAGAAATCCTTGCTGTTCTTGAGCTAGTAGATGAAGACGTTATTTTCAAAGTTAATCCACTACTTTTCACTTTACCAAACGGTCTCCACAAATTGCCCTCTCGGTTTGCAAGACCGTGTGGTGAGCAAACGGTCTCAAGACCGTGTAAGGGCAAACGGTCTTCAAGACCGTTTAGCCGCGTTGACCGAGCGTGGACCGTATACTATTTCTGTTCATATTTATGTAGGCTAATCACCCACAAAATTTGAGATGATAACTCCAAAGGAATCGTGAGATATGGCCCTTTTAATCAACAACTTTAATTGAATTTACTCCTGATTTCCAATCTGGTGAAATCGCCCTTTTTGGGAAAACGGTCTCAAGACCGTGTAAGAACGTTGACTAAGCATTTACCGTATGAAATTACTGTTCATAATAATGTTGATTAACAACTCACCAAATTTTATGGGCTAATTCCAAACGAGATAAGAGTTGAAAGATGATTACTAAGGCAAACCCTAATTGAAATCAGTACTGAAATCTCAATGAATAACTTACTGTTTTTGGGTTGATTGACCCAAACGGTCTCAAGACCGTTTGGGGATCAATCAAACAGTCTCAAGACCGTGTGGGGAATCACCCAAGACCGTGTGGAGGTCTGGGTTCAAGTATAGTTGACCAATTGAAAGTACAAAGATACCAAATTACATTGCAATTAAGTATTGATATGATAATCAACTCAATAGATCCAACCTTGAAGAATTTACACTAGAATACAAAAGTTGGATGGGCAAACGGTCTCAAGACTGTTTGGAACTCATCCAAACGGTCTCAAGACCGTGTGGTGACAACCCAAGACCGTTTGGAGGTCTAGGGTTAAGGTAATTTGATCAATTGAGGGCCCAATTGCAATAGGTTATTGAATTAATCAAAACACTGATTTGAGACTCAATCAAGGTTCAACTCCTATCAAATCACATTAGATTTTGATGAAATCTTGGGCAAACGGTCTCGAGACCGTGTGGAGTTCATCCACACGATCTCAAGACCGTTTGGGCCAAGTTTGGGCCCAATTGGAACTCAATTGAAGGGTTCAACCTTGTGTTGATTCACATTGTTGAGTGTTGATGGTTGAACGTTGATGGACCTTAATTAAACCAACTTCAACCCTAATTGGATAACAATTGAGGGTCAATTGAGTGACAAATTGGTTAAGTATAACCCTAATTAACTCAATCTATAAGTGGTTACCAAGGCTTTGACCATTTGGAGGCTTCAACATTAATAATCATAATCGATTGAAATCATTGAACCATGTTGGAGGTCCAAACGGTTTGAGACCAAGTGGACCAAACGGTCTCAAGACCGTTTGAGGTCTCACGGTCTCAAGACCGTTTGAGGTCTCACGGTCTCAAGACCGTTTGAGACCTCACGGTCTCAAGACCGTTTGAGGTCACACGGTCTCAAGACCGTGTGAGGCCACATGGTCTCAAGACCGTGTAAGGCCACATGGTCTCAAGACCGTGTGAGGCCTCACGGTCTCAAGAATGATTGGACTCAAACGATCTCAAGATCGAGAGACACCAAACGGTCTCAAACCGTGTAAGCCCTCTCGGTCTTGAAGTCAAACTTGTTAAACGGTCTACACCCTCACACGGTTTAGGAAAACGACCTTGAATGTAACACCCCTGACCTGGGTTATGAACTAACCCTAGAAGTTTTGCCTAAATATGTAATTATTATACTTGCGAACACTCCCTGGCATGAAATTAAGTTCCTCAGGAACATTTACTTTCAATTTTGCTCCTTTTTGTATAAAGTTGTAGCATTGTGTTGTATGCAGGGACCTATGTGCAAATTACCCAGTTTAAGGGTTGAACTTGCAAATTTCACAAGATGAGATGTTCTTTTGATGTTAAGACATCATGAAGATGTCTATGATAAAGTTTGAGGGATTTCCCAAGCTTGAGCACCAAGGTGCAGCTGTGGAAGCAATCCCCATGCTCAGAAACCCTAATTTGGGGTAAAGTGCAATTTACCCAAATTGAGGGGTCCAACTTGTAATTTTCACCATCTAGAACATCTTTTATGACTCTTGTCATCATTTAGAGTAGAAATGATGAAGGAGATACATCATTCACTAATCAGATGAGAAAAATGATCTTTGTGATAGAAATCACCTAAAATGGGTACAAAACCCTTTCATGTATGTACCCTAGTTGAAGGTTGGATTCCTTTACCCTTAGATCTTGAGTTTTCTTGAGATTTGCATAAGATTAGATGGGCCTGGACGTGCCCTTGAGCAAGGAGGGACCTAGATGTGAATTTTGAGTTTGAAAGAAGAAATAGGCTAAAGCTATAAAAGCTCTTTCCCTTGCAAACGAGCAAACGACCTTGCTCCTGTTTCATTCACTCCCTCTCATTCTCAAACGTCAAAGCCTTGCTCTGGAGCTCAGGAGAAACGACCAAGGGTGCAAGGTAGGTTTGGATTCCCCTTCTTGCCCAAATTCCATGGTTAGAATTCGGATTCAAGGGCAAATTCATGGCTAGCTTACTTAATTCTATCTTTTTAGCCATCTTTTCTCAACCTTCCTTGGAGGATTAACCTTGGCCGACCTGTGGAGCTTCTAGGACGCCATTAAAGGCTTGGAGCTCGAAAGCTTGGAGCTCAAGGAGCAAGCTTTAGGCGGGTTTTATAACTCTAAACTTTATGCTTTGATTATACATCTTTTCTATGCATATAGTTGATAGATCTTCTTCTTCCCTATCTTCCCTTGCATCCTTGCAAGCAAAAATGTGAAGAACTGCTACTGTTCTTAAGGTGGAAGATAAGGGCGTTAATTCTTATGCTTATCCACAGATTTTTACTTTATCAAACGACCTCCACCTATTGCTCAAAACGGTTTCAAACCGTTTGGTGGGCAAACGGTTTCAGGGTCGTTTGAGGGCAAACGGTCTTCAAGACCGTTTGGTCCCGTTGACCAAGTGAAGACCGTTTGGGAATCTTGTTCATAATTATGTAGGTTAATCACCCACAAAATTTGAGAGGTTAACTCCAAAGGAATCGTGAGATATGAGCAAATCAATTAGCAAAACGAATTGAATTAAATTCTGATTTGCAATCTGTTTAATTTGCCCTTTTTGGGCAAACGGTCTCAAGACCGTTTAAGATGGTTGACTAAATGTTGACCGTTTGGGATTACTGTTCATAATGATGTTAATTAACGACTCACCAAATTTTATGGATTAATTCCAAACGAGTCATGAGTTGAAGGATGATTAATAGGGCAAACCCTAATTGAAATTAGTGCTGAATCTCCAATGAGTTAAGTTGAGATTTTGGGTTGATTAGCCCAAACGGTTTCAAGACCGTTTGGGAATCACCCAAACGGTCTCAAGACCGTTTGGGGGTCACCCCAAGACCGTTTGGAGGTCTGGGGTCAAGTATAGTTGATCATCACATCAATACTTAATTGCAATATGATTTGGTGCCTTTGGACCTTCAATTGATCAACTATACTTGACCCCAGACCTCCAAACGGTCTTGGGGTGACCCCCAAACGGTCTTGAGACCGTTTGGGTGATTCCCAAACGGTCTTGAAACCGTTTGGGCTAATCAACCCAAAATCTCAACTTAACTCATTGGAGATTCAGCACTAATTTCAATTAGGGTTTGCCCTATTAATCATCCTTCAACTCATGACTCGTTTGGAATTAATCCATAAAATTTGGTGAGTCGTTAATTAACATTATTATGAACAGTAATCCCAAACGGTCAATGTTTAGTCAACCATCTTAAACGGTCTTGAGACCGTTTGCCCAAAAAGGGCAAATTAAACAGATTGCAAATCAGAATTTAATTCAATTCGTTTTGCTAATTGATTTGCTCATATCTCACGATTCCTTTGGAGTTAACCTCTCAAATTTTGTGGGTGATTAACATACATAATTATGAACAAGATTCCCAAACGGTCTTCACTTGGTCAACGGGACCAAACGGTCTTGAAGACCGTTTGCCCTCAAACGACCCTGAAACCGTTTGTCCACCAAACGGTTTGAAACCGTTTTGAGCAATAGGTGGAGGTCGTTTGATAAAGTAAAAATCTGTGGATAAGCATAAGAATTAACGCCCTTATCTTCCACCTTAAGAACAGTAGCAGTTCTTCACGTTTTTGCTTGCAAGGATGCAAGGGAAGATAGGGAAGAAGAAGATCTATCAACTATATGCATAGAAAAGATGTATAATCAAAGCATAAAGTTTAGAGTTATAAAACCCGCCTAAAGCTTGCTCCTTGAGCTCCAAGCTTTCGAGCTCCAAGCCTTTAATGGCGTCCTAGAAGCTCCACAGGTCGGCCAAGGTTAATCCTCCAAGGAAGGTTGAGAAAAGATGGCTAAAAAGATAGAATTAAGTAAGCTAGCCATGAATTTGCCCTTGAATCCGAATTCTAACCATGGAATTTGGGCAAGAAGGGGAATCCAAACCTACCTTGCACCCTTGGTCGTTTCTCCTGAGCTCCAGAGCAAGGCTTGGCCGTTTGAGAATGAGAGGGAGTGAATGAAACAGGAGCAAGGTCGTTTGCTCGTTTGCAAGGGAAAGAGCTTTTATAGCTTTAGCCTATTTCTTCTTTCAAACTCAAAATTCACATCTAGGTCCCTCCTTGCTCAAGGGCACGTCCAGGCCCATCTAATCTTATGCAAATCTCAAGAAAACTCAAGATCTAAGGGTAAAGGAATCCAACCTTCAACTAGGGTACATACATGAAAGGGTTTTGTACCCATTTTAGGTGATTTCTATCACAAAGATCATTTTTCTCATCTGATTAGTGAATGATGTATCTCCTTCATCATTTCTACTCTAAATGATGACAAGAGTCATAAAAGATGTTCTAGATGGTGAAAATTACAAGTTGGACCCCTCAATTTGGGTAAATTGCACTTTACCCCAAATTAGGGTTTCTGAGCATGGGGATTGCTTCCACAGCTGCACCTTGGTGCTCAAGCTTGGGAAATCCCTCAAACTTTATCATAGACATATTCATGATGTCTTAACATCAAAAGAACATCTCATCTTGTGAAATTTGCAAGTTCAACCCTTAAACTGGGTAATTTGCACATAGGTCCCTGCATACAACACAATGCTACAACTTTATACAAAAAGGAGCAAAATTGAAAGTAAATGTTCCTGAGGAACTTAATTTCATGCCAGGGAGTGTTCGCAAGTATAATAATTACATATTTAGGCAAAACTTCTAGGGTTAGTTCATAACCCAGGTCAGGGGTGTTACAAATCATAAACCCCTAACAAGGATTTCGTCCCCGAAATCTTAGACAAAAGGAGGAACAGAGTATTCATTAATCATGCCCTCAAGTCTCCACATATTATCTTAATATTATGGAGGTATCATGAATTCTTTCATTCCACACAAGGCTCTTTTCACTAATTCAACCTTACCAATGTTTATGCAGAGCATAAACCCCTAACATATGATGTCCATATTATTGGGAAGAAGAAGCATAAAAGAACATACTTCTATCATTACCCAAGAATATTTATCAAAAGGAACAACATATATATCATACAAGGATAATCTACTCAGTAATCCTTTACAACTCTATGTAATTGGGATAGTTCACATAGTTCTTCTTATTAATTGGAAATGCCACATAGCTTTTCCCTTTTTGATTGGGAATGACACATAGCTCTTCCATTTTTAATTGGGAATGACACATAGCTCTTCCATTTTTAATTGGGAATGACACATAGCTCTTCCATTTTTAATTGGGAATGACACATAGCTCTTCCCTTTTTGTTGGTTTGGGAATGACACATAGCTCTTCCCTTTTTGTCGGTTTGGGAATGACACATAGCTTTTCCCTTTTTGTTGGGGATGACACATAGCTTTCCCCCTTTTTGATTGGGAATGACACATAGCTTTTCCCTTTTTGTTGGGGATGACACATAGCTTTCCCCTTTGGGAATGACACATAGCTCTTCCCTTTGGGAATGACACATAGCTCTTCCCTTTGGTTGTTTGGGAATGACACATAGCTCTTCCCTTTGGATTAAATCATATTTCTTTCTTCATGATACTCATTAGATTGTATCAGAATGATTGCTTGATCAGGGCAATCAAAAAGATATCCATCTAGGAGTTTCCATACTCACTTTATCATCAATATCTGTATACCTGGCCAGGGTTTACAAATACTGAGATCAAGTAGTATGCACTTACATACTGTCTCATTCCTCACTTTTTATATCTTTATACACACAAGATTTTCCATTTCTATATTTCCTCCGGGCATCACTTATAAATCTCATCTTTTGACATACAGATAAGAGAGATTATTAAACATTTTAAGGAACATTGAGTGAGATATAAGTTCTCATCTCTTTTGTGTCCTTATAAAACTAGTCAAAATAATTTCAAAGACAACTATTTTCACGTTTTTAATCACATAGAAACATGAAAATGAAATATCAGAATGGCTTTATTTCCTCTGACCTGCTCGGGACGTCTGTCCACGTCCTCTATTGTCACTAGAAAACTGCCTCCTTTGTGATCCTTGCTGACTCTGCCCCTGAGGTTGGGTCATCATTGGATTCCCGTCTGGACAATCTTTTACCAGATGTCCCGGTTGTCTGCATTGATAACAGATTCTAGGTATAGCATAAGGTCGGTGAGGTCCAGACACCGATGTTGATGCTATGATGGAGGCCTTATTTGGAATATAACTAAGATCCCCATCCCTACTTGGAGACCACTCAGTCTGAGAACTAGTTCTGGATGGTGGAGGGTTAGGTGTAGAGGATCTAGACTTCTTAAAGTCCATAGATGAAGAACCCTGGAATTGTGGATATCTTTTCTGGGTTTGCCTCTTCTCAACCACAGATCTCTCTATCCTTCGGACTGATTCAACGAAGGTAGAGAATCTGTCTCGATTCTCTAAGGCAGACACTGGGGTAGACATGTCAGCATTCAAACCCCTCTCGAATCTCCTGATTCTCTCTTCTTCTGTGGCAGCCATGTGCGGACAAAACCGCAATAGCTCCATGAACTTAGCTTCATACTCGCTAATGTTCATCATACCCTGTCTCAGTCTCTCAAACTGAGATATTTTCTCATCTAGGAAGGTCTTCAGGAAATATCTTTGGACAAATTCCCATCGAAAGTCTTCCCATGAGATTTCTATTCCAGGTCTCTTCTGCTCTTCCATGGTCCACCAGTGACCAGCACTTCCTTTGAGAAGATAGACAGCATGTCTAACCTTCTCAGCTTCAGGGATGTTCAGGATCCTGAAAGCCTTCTCCAGCTCTGTCAACCACAGCTCAGCATCTGCGGGGTTAGCAGTCCCATGGTATTCGGTAGCTCCGACACGACGTAGTCGCTCGAACGTCTTCCCAATACTTTGGCTCTCTGGTTGGACAGGTGCCCTAGGTGCAGGCATAGGCAACCTGTCGGTTATATGTGTTATGGCAGTCATAAACTGCCCAAACACAGTCGGGACTGCTGGATTACCCATATCAGCTGGGTCAAACTGGGGTGGCTCTCTAAGTTGTCCTGGTACAGGCTGTTCCACCTCTGGTACTCTTGCACCGCCTTGAGGTGCATTGGCACTATTTCCTTCCACATACTCATTATGTGGCTCTGACATCTTAAGTATCTTCTTCTCCCGAGGAGTAGAAGACTCTATTAGATAAGGAAGGAATACTAAAGATAGACTCGACTTCCTATGTCCTATGCCTCTGTAGACTCGGCGAACCTAGAGCTCTGATACCACTTAATTGTGGGCTCCGATCTCCAAACCACGAATTAATCTCGATTTAAACATGTGCGGAAGCATTCGGTAAACAGCGGAAGACCAAAAATCACGAGAAATTAAAACTTTTTGAGACAAGCGCTTGAAACCTTAAACCTTTTCCATAGAAAAAGGATTTTACTGTTTACATCACTGACAATTACTTCTTGAGTAATTATATACAACATGATACAAAACTTCTCAAGAATTCATACTCAAAACACTCCAGGACCTGAGAGTACAGAGGACACATAAGACTGACTCTATACTACACCATGAAGCAGGCTAGATCTCCACCTGAGATAACTACTGCTCCTGATGCTGCTGGGATTGGTCACCTGAGTTCTTGTTCCTCCGTCTTCGACGACCACCTAAAAAGTAGAAGTCTACGGGGTGAGACAATTATACATAATTGCCCCAGCGAGAGTTATAACTCTCCACTAGAAGCTTTATAAGCAAAGCAGGGAATAACTAAGCAATAAAAGCCTTCAAGGTATTCACTAGCAGTTTAATGATAAGCAGAGTTCAATCAATATCAAAATATGAGAACCTCTATGCTATTCAAAGTAATATCAATCAAATAACTCGTAGATAACTCTAACAGATATACTACGCTGTTGATTATGTTTTTAAGGGAGTGCAGGGATGTATCTCACCTCTTCGACTGTGTGGTGGGGAATGATGGACTACATGAATCTACATCAACTCCTCTCACCATTTCTCTTTTAGTGAAGGAATGACGGACTACAAGAATCTACATCAATTCCTCTCACTATTTCTCTTAATCAGTTAGGTACATTCAGTATTCTTATCATCTTACAATAACACAGCTATATATGAGAATACTTAAAATGTAACAGGCCTAACTTTTCACAATCATCAGTTATTTCATCTCAAGTCATCTGTCAAGCATGACTTTGATAACATTTATGGCTCTTACAGCCCATAAATTACAAAAGATGTCACTCACAGTGCATCAACAAGGGTTACTATTCATAAAGCTTAAGACATGCTTTCAATGAATATATCATGGCATTCCATACCTGGATATGCCCATTATCTTATAACAATCTGCAAAGTTCATTAGTATAACATGGCATTCCCTACCTGGTTATGCCTATCATCTCATAACAACATGCATGGTTCATTCAACAGATAATAGTAAACAATTCAACCATTAAGGGTGCATTCTCAATTATGGTTTCACATGAAATTACCCTCAACTAGGGATTCACATGGAATCACACTCAACTAGGGATTCACATGGAGTCACCCTCAACTATTGATCAATTGAAGGTCCAAAGGCACCAAATCATATTGCAATTAAGTATTGATGTGATGATCAACTCAATAGATCAAACCTTGATGAATTTTCACTAGAGTCCAAAGGATGGATGGGCAAACGGTCTCAAGACCGTTTGGAACTCATCCAAACGGTCTCAAGACCGTTTGGTGTCAACCCAAGACCGTTTGGAGGTCTAGGGTTAAGGTAATTTGATCAATTGAGGCCCAATTACAATGGGTTATTGAAACAATCAAATTGCTGTTTTCTAAATATAGATCTTGTTGAGTTTTGGGTTGAAGGACCCAAACGGTCTCAAGACTGTTTGGGGTTCCTCCAAACGGTCCTAAGATCGTTTGGGCACAACCCAAGACCGTTTGAAGGTCTAGGGTTGAGTTAATCTAATGGTTTGAGGGTCCAATTGTAGGAAATTGATGCATTGTTGAAAATTGCTGATTTTGACCTAATTGGACTTCAACCTTAGTCAAAACGACTTGGATTTTGGTCAAACTTTGGGCAAACGGTCTCAAGACCGTTTGGATGATGTCCAAACGACCTCAAGACCGTTTGGGCCAAGTTTGAGCCCAATTGGAGGTCAATTGATAGGTTCAACCTTGAATTGTTTCACATTGTTGAACATTGATGACCAATCAACGTGAAACCCTAATTGAGAACGATTGAACCCTAATTGGTTTACAATGGAGGGTCAATTTGATGTCTAAGTGGTTAAGGCTAACCTTAATTGGCTCAATTTATAAGTGGTTAGCATACCTTTAGCCAATTGAGGGCTTCAACATACATATCCTTGAACTTTGGTGACCTTTGAACCCTTTTGGAGGACCAAACGGTTTGAGCCCATTTGGACCAAACGGTCTCAAGACCGTTTGAGACCAAACGGTCTCAAGACCGTTTGGGGCCAAACGGTCTCAAGACCGTTTGGGCTCAAACGACCTCAAGACCGTTTGAGCTCAAACGACCTCAAGGTCGATTGGTCCAAACGACCTTAAACCGATTGAAGTTCCAAACGGTTTGGAAGTCAACCCTTCCAAACGGTCTTCACCTCCAAACGGTCTCAAGACCGTTTGGATCCAAACGGTCCCAAGACCGTTTGGGGTCAAACGGTCTCAAGACCGTTTGAGTGGTTGAAACCGTTTGAAGGTTGAAACCGTTTGAAGATTGGTGATGGTTTGTACTTAACCATTTGATGATGTAATCAGTTCAATGGTGATCCAATCTAAACCCTAATGGTAACCTAGATCATTAAGGGACTATGTGATTAGTGAGTTAACCCATGATGGTGATCATGTGGCAAATTACCAAAATACCCTTGAGGGGTCTAAAGGGATAAAACCTTGTACTAATCAAACCCTAATCACATGATGTTGATGTTTTTGCTTATGTTAGTCAAGGAGACTTATCTCAACCTGATCTAGAGTGGTGTTGCCACCATTTACTAGTAAGAGGAGAGAGAAAGTATTTTCTAGAGAGAGAAAGTATCCTAGAGAGAGAAAGTACCCTTTTTAAGGTGGAAACTCTGGTGAGATACTTCAATTACTTATGAGTGTGCATGTTTAGGGAATGACCCACCTATGTGAGGTCATGGGAACCCTATTTATAATATCTAATGGATCTTAATCCTAATTAAGAGCCTTAATGATGATGTTTCTCTTACATAATGATGTAATGAGTACAATTCACCATGGAGTGAATAGTAAACCCTAAGTTTAGGGTGAAGACATGAAAGATGAATAGTAAACCCTAATTCAATTGAATAAAACCCTAATTGATGACTAGTTGAGGGTGATTCCATGTGAATCCCTAGTTGAGGGTGACTCCATGTGAATCCCTAGTTGAGTGTGACTCCATGTGAATCCCTAGTTGAGGGTGATTCCATGTGAATCCCTAGTTGAGGGTGACTCCATGTGAATCCCTAGTTGAGTGTGATTCCATGTGAATCCCTAGTTGAGGGTAATTTCATGTGAAACCATAATTGAGAATGCACCCTTAATGGTTGAATTGTTTACTATTATCTGTTGAATGAACCATGCAGGTTGTTATGAGATGATAGGCATAACCAGGTAGGGAATGCCATGTTATACTAATGAACTTTGCAGATTGTTATAAGATAATGGGCATATCCAGGTATGGAATGCCATGATATATTCATTGAAAGCATGTCTTAAGCTTTATGAATAGTAACCCTTGTTGATGCACTGTGAGTGACATCTTTTGTAATTTATGGGCTGTAAGAGCCATAAATGTTATCAAAGTCATGCTTGACAGATGACTTGAGATGAAATAACTGATGATTGTGAAAAGTTAGGCCTGCTACATTTTAAGTATTCTCATATATAGCTGTGTTATTGTAAGATGATAATAATACTGAATGTACCTAACTGATTAAGAGAAATAGTGAGAGGAATTGATGTAGATTCTTGTAGTCTGTCATTCCTTCACTAAAAGAGAAATGGTGAGAGGAGTTGATGTAGATTCATGTAGTCCATCATTCCCCACCACACAGTCGAAGAGGTGAGATACATCCCTGCACTCCCTTAAAAACATAATCAACAGCGTAGTATATCTGTTAGAGTTATCTACGAGTTATTTGATTGATATTACTTTGAATAGCATAGAGGTTCTCATATTTTGATATTGATTGAACTCTGCTTATCATTAAACTGCTAGTGAATACCTTGAAGGCTTTTATTGCTTAGTTATTCCCTGCTTTGCTTATAAAGCTTCTAGTGGAGAGTTATAACTCTCGCTGGGGCAATTATGTATAATTGTCTCACCCCGTAGACTTCTACTTTTTAGGTGGTCGTCGAAGACGGAGGAACAAGAACTCAGGTGACCAATCCCAGCAGCATCAGGAGCAGTAGTTATCTCAGGTGGAGATCTAGCCTGCTTCATGGTGTAGTATAGAGTCAGTCTTATGTGTCCTCTGTACTCTCAGGTCCTGGAGTGTTTTGAGTATGAATTCTTGAGAAGTTTTGTATCATGTTGTATATAATTACTCAAGAAGTAATTGTCAGTGATGTAAACAGTAAAATCCTTTTTCTATGGAAAAGGTTTGAGGTTTCAAGCGCTTGTCTCAAAAAGTTTTAATTTCTCGTGATTTTTGGTCTTCCGCTGTTTACCGAATGCTTCCGCACATGTTTAAATCGAGATTAATTCGTGGTTTGGAGATCGGAGCCCACATTGAAGGTCACACGGTCTTGGAGTCAACCCTAGCAAATGGTCAACTCATCCAAACGGTTTCAAACCGTTTGGAGGTTGAAGGTTGAAACCGTTTGAGGTTTTCAAAGGCTGTTTTCACTTAATCACTTGAAGATGTAAATGGTTCAATGATGCTCAAATATAAACCCTAATGGTAACCTAGGACATTAGGGGACTAAGTGACTAAAGAATTAACCCATGATGGTGATCAATGGGGTGAATTACCAAAATACCCTTGAGGGGTTCAATTGAGTAAAACCTTGTTCAAATCAAACCCTAATCACATGATAGTGATGTTTTGGCTTATGTTAGCCCATGAGGACTTAACCCAACCTGATCTAGAGAGGTGTTATCACCATCTACTAGTATGAGGAGAGAGAAAGTATCTTAAGAGAGAGAAAGTACCTTAATAGAGAGAAAGTACCCTTTTAGGGTGGAAACTCAAGTAAAGAACCTTCAATACACATGAATGTGCATGATTAGGGTATGATCCACCTATGTGAGATCATGGAAACCCTAATTATAATATATGATGAATCTTAAGCTAATATGAGAGCATCAATGATGATGTTCCTCATACATGATGATGTTATGAGTTCAATTCACCATGTGATGTGAATAGTAAACCCTAATTCAAGGGTAATGACATGTGATGTGAATAGTAAACCCTAATTCAAGGGTAATGACATGTGATGTGAATAGTAAACCCTAATTCAAGGGTAATGACATGTGATGTGAATAGTAAACCCTAATTCAAAGGTGATGACATGTTATATGAGTATTAAACTCTATTTGATAAGAATCAAAGAACTTAGCTCTTATGACAAGAGTGGAAAGTATAATCATTGTTTTGAATTACCTTTATTAGTTGAATTAACCATGCAGGTTCTGATATGGAGGTGATCATATCCAGGTATGGATGATGATACTATATTCATTAAAGGCATATTGATAGCTTTATGAATAAGTAAAGTATCTTAATGCCTTGTCAATGGCATTCTATGATAATAATGGGCTGTGAAAGCCATGAATACCATCAAGGTCATGCTTTAGAGATGACTTGTGATGAGTATAATGAGAAATGATGATTGATGTGAGTTAGGCTTGTTACATTTAGTATTCTCCTTTTATAGTTGTTATGCTATTGTTATTGTGTGAAGAACAATGTGTGATGTTAAATGAATACTGAATGTACCTAACTAATCAAGTATAATGTAGAGCCCTGATCATAGACCCATCATTGTCAGAGATCAAATGATGGTGAAACAGGTTTTCCTAAGGGAACTCCTGGATCACATACTATTGAGTATGTGGGGTATATGGATGTGTAGAACCTTACATCCTAGTGTAGGAATTTGATGTAGATATGTAATCCGTCAATCCTTCACTACAATCCCATACCATATCAGTAGTAGGTAAACATGAAACCTCCTAATGACAAAGAGAACATAGATATCCGTATCAGTGGAGATAAACATGAAATCTCCTGATGACGAAGAGAGTACAGAACGCCACTGTAACTCTAAAATAGCGAAGGACCAGTTTACCCTGGTGAGCTATAATAGTTGAGACACAAGATGTCCTACAAGTGATCCTCTTACTGACTGAGGAAGGTGAAGTTCATGAGAATCCGGCTCTCTTAATGACCTATGTATGATACTGATGTGACTTCTTAGCAATCAGTTGGAGTATGAGTGGTATGCCTCATCTCCACAGGGCATAATTTTGTTTGTAAAACATAATCAACCGCGTAGTATACTTGTTAGAGATAACTACGAGTTAGTTGATTGATGATACACTGTAATAGTGCTTATATTCTTCATGTCTCATAAATTTTGAGCTCTTGTTTATAGCTACAACTGCTATTGAATACTTTGAAAGCTTTACTGCTTAAGATATTCTTTGATGTTATAATAAAGCTTCTGGCGGAGAGTTATAACTCTCGCTGGGACAATTATGTAAAATTGTCTCACGCCGTAGACTTCAACTTTTTAGGTGGACGTCGGAGACGGAGGAACCGGTCTACAGGTGACCAGTCCCAGCAACAGCAGCAGCACCAGGAGCAGTAATAAATCTCAGGTGGAGATTTAGCCTGCCATGTGGTGTAGTTAGAGTCAGTCCTATGTGTCCTCTGTACTCTCAAGTCTTGGAGTCTTTTGTTATGAGTTCTTGAGATTTTGTATCTTGATGTATATAATTACTCAAGAAGTAATTATCATGAGATGTAAACAGTTTATCTCTTGTTATGAAAGAAGCTTTTAATGGATTCAAGCTCTTGTTTCGAAAAGTTTTAATTTCCCGTGATTTTTGTCTTCCGCTGTTAATCGAATTGCTTCCGCTAAGTTTGAATCGTGTTTATATCGTGGTTTGGAGATCAGAGCCCACAATTAGTGGTATCAGAGCTCTAGTTCAGTTGAGTCTACAGAGGCATAGGACTTAGGATGTTGAGTCTATCTTTAGTACTCTTTCCCTATCTAATAGAATCTTCTACTCCTCAGGAGAAGAAGATACATAAGGATGGCTGAGCCTCATGATGAGTACGTGGCAGAGAGTAGTGCTAGTACACCTCAAGGCGGTGCAAGGGTTCCAAGAATAGAACAGCCTGCACCAGAGTCCCCAAGAGAGCCACCCCAGTTTGACCCAGCCGACATGGGTAACCCAGCTGTACAGACAATGTTCGGGCTGTTCATGACTGCCATGACACACATAACCGACAGGATGCCCATGCCTACACCTAGGGCACCTGTCCAGTCTGAAGCACAAGGTATCGGTAAGACGTTCGAACGACTTCGTCGTGTCGGAGCTACCAAGTACTTTGAGACTGCCGACCCCGCAGATGCTGACCTATGGTTGACAGAGTTGGAGAAGGCTTTCAGGATTCTTATTATCCCGGAAGCTGAGAAGGTTAGACATGCTGTCTATCTTCTCAAAGGCAGTGCTGGTCACTGGTGGAACATGGAAGAGCAGAAGAGACCTGGAATAGAGTTCTCATGGGAAGAGTTTCGTCAGGAATTTATCAATAGATATTTTCCAAAGACCTTCCTAGATGAGAATATCTCTCAGTTTGAGAGACTAAGGCAGGGTATGATGAACATCAGCGAGTATGAAGCTAAGTTCATGGAGTTGCTGCGGTTCTGTCTGCACATGGCTGCCACAAATGAGGAAAGAATCAGGAGATTCGAGAAGGGTTTGAATGCTGACATGTCAACCCTTGTGTCTGCCTTAGAAAACCGAGAGAGATTCTCTACCTTTGTTGAGTCAGTCCGAAGGATAGAGAGATCTGTGGTTGAGAAGAGGAAAACCCAGAAAAGATATCCACAGTTCCAGGGTTCTTCATCTAGGGATTTCAAGAAACCTAGATTCTCTGTACCTAACCCTCCACCACCCAGATCGAGTTCTCAAACTCAATGGTCACCAAGCAGAGGTAGAGGACGGAGTCAACCGCTTCAAGGGACTCACAGTTCTGCATCAATGTCAGTTACTGGACCACCCCGACCACAACAACAGGAGAGGAGATGCTACAAATGTGGTAAGGTGGGACACTTGATGAAGGATTGCCGTTCTAGGCCTGTCAGTGTGACACACCCTCCGAGACAGAATCAACAAGGATCTCAGAGAATGCAATCTCAAGGAGCAGCTCGAGGACGTGGACAAGCATCTCAAGCTGGATCATCAGCACCACCTCAACACCAGGCGACAACGAGGTTCTATGCTATGAACCCACCAGATGCAGTGGTCAATCCACGGGTAGTGGCAGGTCAGATGAAACTTTTATATCCTGATATGTCTACATCCTGTGTGGTATCTGTTCTGATTGACCCGGGTGCTACGCACTCTTTCATCACTCATAGAGTGATTCGTAACTGCAATGTGACTGTTAGTCATAGGGCAGATAGTTTGTTGTTGGAGACTCCGTTGAGTGGGTCTGCCATTTTGCAGGAAGTATGCTCTCCTTGCATCCTCTTCTTTTCTGACCATCGCATTCAAGTGGATCTTATACCGCTTGATATGCAAGGATTTGATATAATCCTCTGGATGGATACCTTAGAAAGGTATAGAGTTGTCTTGGATTGTGAGTCCAAGTTGGCTGTGTTTGCTGATGAAAGCAACACATGGATCTTTCAAGGAGAAAGAAAGATTCTACCCACCTGTCTTGTGTCAGCTATGGTTGCTGATAAGTTGTTGAGGCAAGGATGTTATGCATTCTTAGCCCATGTGGTAGATGTTACCAAGGAAAGGTCCAATCCTGCTGAAGTTCCCATAGTCAGGAAATTCGAGGATGTGTTTCCTGAAGAACTTCCTGGTATACCACCACCTCGGGAGATTGATTTTGAAATCAATCTGATCCCAGATACGAAACCCATAGCCCAGACTCCGTATAGGATGGCGCCTGCCGAGATGGCAGAACTCAAGAAACAGCTTCAAGAGTTACTTGAGAAGGGTTTTATCCGACCAAGCACTTCACCTTGGGGTGCTCCGGTCTTGTTTGTTAAAAAGAAAGATGGGTCAATGCGGTTGTGCATCGACTACAGACAACTCAATAAAGTAACAATAAAGAATAAGTACCCTCTGCCGAGGATTGAAGATCTCTTTGACCAGTTGCGTGGTGCAACCGTCTTTTCCAAAATAGACTTGAGGTATGGATATCATCAACTTCGTATTAAGGATAGTGACATATCCAAGTCTGCCTTTAGGACAAGGTATGGTCACTATGAGTTCACGGTTATGTCGTTTGGACTAACCAATGCACCAGCTGCATTTATGGAACTCATGAATAGAGTTTTTCAACCTTTCCTTGATCAGTGTGTTGTCGTCTTCATAGATGACATTCTGATCTATAGTAAGGATGCTCAGCAGCATGAGCAGCATCTTCGCCAAGCTTTGACCTTGCTAAGAGAACACAAGCTGTATGCTAAGTTTAGCAAGTGTGAGTTTTGGCTGCCGGAGGTATCTTTTCTTAGACATGTGATATCTGCCTCGGGAATTCGTGTTGACCCTACAAAGGTAGAATCTGTTCTACAGTGGGAACAACTGAAGACACCGACAGAGATTCGAAGTTTCTTGGGGTTAGCTGGCTATTATCGAAGGTTCATTAAGAACTTTAGTTCTATAGCCTTACCTTTGACCAAGTTGACCCGGAAAGATGTTCCTTTTTATTGGAGTGATAAGTGTCAACAGTCTTTCCAGTTGTTGAAGGAGAGGTTGACAAGTGCACCTGTGCTTGTACTACCTGAACAAGGAAAAGGATATGTAGTTTTCTGTGATGCTTCCAAGAATGGACTAGGATGTGTGTTGATGCAGGATAAACAAGTAATTTCTTTTGCTTCCCGACAGCTTAAGAAACACGAGGAGAATTATCCAACACACGATCTGGAGTTAGCTGTTGTGGTTCATGCCTTGAAGATCTGGAGACATTATCTCTACGGAGAAACATTCCAGATTTTCACAGACCACAAGAACCTTAAGTATATCTTCTCTCAGCATGAGCTTAACATGAGGCAACGTCGTTGGATGGAGTTAATCAAGGACTACGATTGTACAATTGATTACCATCCGGGTAAGGCCAATGTTGTTGCAGATGCCTTGAGTAGGAAATCAGCAACATCAACCATGAATAGAGCACAACTAAACTCTTTAGTATGCTCTAGGAGAGATATGCTTATCTCTTTAAGGCAAGACAATGTACAGTTGAAGGTGTCATTGTTAGCCGGGTTGTTAGCTGAGATGCATATTAAACCTACCCTAAGAGAGCAGATTAAGGAAGCACAGCTAGGTGATGCTGCAGTTCAACAGATTAGATCTGAGTATGGAAATGAGAAGCGAGATGGTTTCCATGACTCAGATGACCTAGTAGCTTGTTATAATGGAAGGATGATTGTGCCGGATGTGGATAACTTGAGGAAGTTAGTCCTGGAAGAAGCTCATTCTTCCATGTATGCTATGCATCCAGGGAGCACCAAGATGTATCGGAATTTGAAAGATCTGTATTGGTGGCCTGGAATGAAGAAGGATGTTGCAGAGTTTGTTCTGAGGTGTCCCGTGTGTCAGCAAGTTAAAGCTGAACACCAGAAGCCTGCAGGAACAATGCAACCTTTACCCATACCACAGTGGAAGTGGGACCATGTGACCATGGACTTTGTTGTTGGCCTACCCAGAACAAGCAAAGGACATGATTCCATTTGGGTAGTTGTTGATAGGTTGACAAAGACAACACATTTCTTACCTGTCAAAACAACCTATTCTGCTGAAAGGTTATCACAGTTATATGTGGAAGAGATAGTGCGTTTGCACGGAACTCCGATCACAATAGTTTCTGACAGAGGTCCTCAGTTTACAAGTCATTTTTGGGAACAGTTACACAGAGCCTTAGGCACAAAGCTAAGGTTTAGTACGGCCTTTCATCCACAGACTGATGGACAGTCAGAAAGAACAATACAAAACTTAGAAGACCTGTTGAGAGCATGTGTTCTCCAGTTTACCGGGAGTTGGGATCTACACCTAAGCTTAATAGAGTTTGCCTATAACAATAGCTATCAGCATAGTATTGATATGGAACCATATGAAGCCTTATATGGTAGATGTTGTAGATCACCTTTGTGTTGGTTTGAGACTGGTGAGCGTCAGTTGTTAGGTCCTCATCTTGTACAGCAGACCACAGAAAAGATTAAAGTAATACAACAACATGTTAAGACTACACAGGATATGCAGAGATCTTATGCTGACAAGCGTCGTAGACCCTTAGAGTTCCAGGTTGGAGACAGAGTGTATCTCAAAGTCTCGCCTTGGAAAGGGGTCCTTCGTTTTGGAAGGAAAGGGAAGTTAGCTCCTAGATATATGGGGCCTTATCCAATCATTAAACGAATTGGAAAAGTAGCATATAGACTAGAGCTGCCACTAGAGTTACAGAGATTACACCCTGTGTTTCACATTTCTATGCTGAAGAAATGTTACCCAGACACTGAGTCAATTCTACGACCTATGGAGGTAGAATTGAATGAAGATGTATCTTATGAGGAGGGACCAGTGTCAATCCTTGATAATATAATTAAAAGGTTAAAGAAGAAAGATATAAGTCTTATGAAAGTCCTCTGGAACCACCGTGGTGTTGAAGAAGCCACTTGGGAATTAGAGGATGAGATGAGAAGGAAGTATCCTGCCCTTTTCTCTTAGTATGTTTTATCGATTTCGGGGACGAAATCCTTGTAAGGGGTGGATAATTTGTAACATCCCTGACCTGGGTTATGAGCTAACCCTAGGTTTTTTGCCTAAATATGTAATTAAATCCTTGTGATTAACTTTGGACATGTAATTAAGTTTCTCAGAAACATATATTTCAGTTTTTGCTCCTTTTTATATAAAGTTGTAGCATTATTTTGTTATACATGGACCTATGTGCAAATTACCCAGTTAGAAGGGTTAACTTGCAAATTGCACATGTTGAGATGTTCCTATGATGTTGAGACATCATGAGAATGATGATGGTAAAGTTTGAGGGATTTCCCAAGCTTGGGCACCAAGGTGCAGCTGTGGAAGCAATCCCTGTGCTTGAAAACCCTAAAATTGGAGAAAAGTGCAATTTACCCAATTTGAGGGATTCAACTTGTAAAATACATCATCTAAAATATCTTTTAAGACTCTTGTCATCATTTAGAGAAAAAATGATGAAGAGGTCACTTTAATTAAATAATCATATAATGAAAAACACCTTTATGATTGAATAATCAAGGTGTATGTGCTATAGCCCTTTTATGTGTATGCTTAACTAATAGGTTGATCTTCTTTGCCCTCATTTCTTGACCTTACAATAAGGTTTGTCCTTAGAATTAATATGAAGGGACGAACATAGAAGGATGGAGGGACTTAGTTGAAAATATGGAGAACTTATGAGCTTGTGTTGAAAATCTCACCCCAAGTATATATACTCTCCACCTCTCTAAGCAAGGGAACTTTCCCTTCATTTCCTTCACTGTTCTATTCACCCAAACCAACTAAAGAGGAGCTGTGGAGCTCAGGAGGACGACCAAGGAGGGCAAGGTAGGTTTGAATCCTCCCTTTTGCTTAAGTTCATGGTTAGAACTCGAATTCAAGGTCAAATTGATGGCTAGCTCACGTAGCTCTACCTTTCTAGCCATCTCTTCTCGACTTTCCTTGGAAGGATCACCTTAGCCAACCTGTGGAAACTCAAGGACGCCATTAAAAGCTTGAATCTCGAAATCTTGGAGCTCAAGGAGAAAGCTTTAGGTGGGTTTTATAACTCTAAACCCATGCTTTGTTATATGCATCCTGTTTATGCTTTTAGATGATAGTTCTTCTTCTTCTCTACCTTCCTTTGCTACCTTGCAAAAAAATCCGTGAGAAATACTTTCTGTTCTTGAGATAGGATATGAAGACGTTATTTCCAAAGTTAATCCACTACTTTTCACTTTACCAAACGGTCTCCACAAATTGCCCTCTCGGTTTGCAAGACCGTGTGGTGAGCAAACGGTCTCAAGACCGTGTAAGGGCAAACGGTCTTCAAGACCGTCTAGCCGCAGTGACCGAGCATGGACCGTATTAGATTTCTGTTCATAATTATGTAGGCTAATCACCCACAAAATTTGAGATGATAACTCCAAAGGAATCTTGAGATATGGCCTTGTTAATCAACAACTTTAATTGAATTTACTCCTGATTTCCAATCTGGTGAAATCGCCCTTTTTGGGAAAACGGTCTCAAGACCGTGTAAGAACGTTGACTAAGCGTTGACCGTATGAAATTACTGTTCATAATAATGTTGATTAACAACTCACCAAATTTTATGGGCTAATTCCAAATGAGCTAAGAGTTGAAAGATGATTACTAAGGAAAACCCTAATTGAAATCAGTACTGAAATCTCAATGAATAACTTACTGTTTTTGGGTTGATTGACCCAAACGGTACCGTTTGGGGATCAATCCAACGGTCTCAAGACCGTGTGGGGAATCACCCAAGACCGTGTGGAGGTCTGGGGTCAAGTGTAGTTGACCAATTGAAAGTACAAAGATACCAAATTACATTGCAATTAAGTATTGATATGATAATCAACTCAATAGATCCAACCTTGAAGAATTTACACTAGAATACAAAAGTTGGATGGGCAAACGGTCTCAAGACCGTTTGGAACTCATCCAACAGGTCTCACGACCGTGTGGTGACAACCCAAGACCGTTTGGAGGTCTAGGGTTAAGGTAATTTGATCAATTGAGGGCCCAATTGCAATAGGTTATTGAATTAATCAAAACACTGATTTGAGACTCAATCAAGGTTCAACTCCTATCAAATCACATTAGATTTTGATGAAATCTTGGGCAAACGGTCTCAAGACCGTGTAGAGTTCATCCACACGATCTCAAGACCGTTTGGGCCAAGTTTGGGCCCAATTGGAGCTCAATTGAAGGGTTCAACCTTGTGTTGATTCACATTGTTGAGTGTTGATGGTTGAACGTTGATGGACCTTAATTAAACCAACTTCAACCCTAATTGGATAACAATTGAGGGTCAATTGAGTGACCAATTGGTTAAGTATAACCCTAATTAACTCAATCTATAAGTGGTTACCATGGCTTTGACCTTTTGGAGGCTTCAACATTAATAATCATAATCGATTGAAATCATTGAACCATGTTGGAGGTCCAAACGGTTTGAGACCAAGTGGACCAAACGGTCTCAAGACCGTTTGAGGTCTCACGGTCTCAAGACCGTTTGAGACCTCATGGTCTCAAGACCGTTTGAGGTCACACGGTCTCAAGACCGTGTGAGGCCACACGGTCTCAAGACCGTGTGAAGCCTCACAGTCTCAAGAATGATTGGACTCAAACGATCTCAAGATCGAGAGACACCAAACGGTCTCAAACCGTGTAAGCCCTCTCGGTCTTGAAGTCAAACTTGTTAAACAGTCTACACCCTCACACAGTTTAGGCAAATGACCTTGAAGGTCACACGGTCTTGGAGTCAACCCTAGCAAATGGTCAACTCATCCAAACGGTTTCAAACCGTTTGGAGGTTGAAGGTTGAAACCGTTTGAGGTTTTCAAAGGATGTTTTCACTTAATCACTTGAAGATGTAAATGGTTCAATGATGCTCAAATCTAAACCCTAATGGTAACCTAGGACATTAGGGGACTAAGTGACTAATGAATTAACCCATGATGGTGATCAATGGGGTGAATTACCAAAATACCCTTGAGGGGTTCAATTGAGTAAAACCTTGTTCAAATCAAACCCTAATCACATGATAGTGATGTTTTGGCTTATGTTAGCCCATGAGGACTTAACCCAACCTGATCTAGAGAGGTGTTATCACCTTCTACTAGTATGAGGAGAGAGAAAGTATCTTAAGAGAGAGAAAGTACCTTAAGAGAGAGAGAAAGTACCCTTTTAGGGTGGAAACTCAAGTAAAGAACCTTCAATACACATGAATGTGCATGATTAGGGTATGATCCACCTATGTGAGATCATGGAAACCCTAATTATAATATATGATGAATCTTAAGCTAATCTGAGAGCATCAATGATGATGTTCCTCATACATGATGATGTTATGAGTTCAATTCACCATGTGATGTGAATAGTAAACCCTAATTCAAGGGTAATGACATGTGATGTGAATAGTAAACCCTAATTCAAGGGTAATGACATGTGATGTGAATAGTAAACCCTAATTCAAGGGTAATGACATGTGATGTGAATAGTAAACCCTAATTCAAAGGTGATGACATGTTATATGAGTATTAAACTCTATTTGATAAGAATCAAAGAACTTAGCTCTTATGACAAGAGTGGAAAGTATAATCATTGTTTTGAATTACCTTTATTAGTTGAATTAACCATGCAGGTTCTGATATGGAGGTGATCATATCCAGGTATGGATGATGATACTATATTCATTAAAGGCATATTGATAGCTTTATGAATAAGTAAAGTATCTTGATGCCTTGTCAATGGCATTCTATGATAATAATGGGCTGTGAAAGCCATGAATACCATCAAGGTCATGCTTTAGAGATGACTTGTGATGAGTATAATGAGAAATGATGATTGATGTGAGTTAGGCTTGTTACATTTAGTATTCTCCTTTTATAGCTGTTATGCTACTGTTATTGTTTGAAGAACAATGTGTGATGTTAAATGAATACTGAATGTACCTAACTAATCAAGTATAATGTAGAGCCCTGATCATAGACCCATCATTGTCAGAGATCAAATGATGGTGAAACAGGTTTTCCTAAGGGAACTCCTGGATCACATACTATTGAGTATGTGGGGTATATGGATGTGTAGAACCTTACATCCTAGTGTAGGAATTTGATGTAGATATGTAATCCGTCAATCCTTCACTACAATCCCATACCGTATCAGTAGTAGGTAAACATGAAACCTCCTGATGACAAAGAGAACATAGATATCCGTATCAGTGGAGATAAACATGAAATCTCCTGATGACAAAGAGAGTACAGAACGCCACTGTAACTCTAAAATAGCGAAGGACCAGTTTACCCTGGTGAGCTATAATAGTAGAGACACAAGATGTTCTATAAGTGATCCTCTTACTGACTGAGGAAGGTGAAGGTCATGAGAATCCGGCTCTCTTAATGACCTATGTATGATACTGATGTGACTTCTTAGCAATCAGTTGGAGTATGAGTGGTATGCCTCATCTCCACATGGCATAATTTTGTTTGTAAAACATAATCAACCGCGTAGTATACTTGTTAGAGATAACTACGAGTTAGTTGATTGATGATACACTGCAATAGTGCTTATATTCTTCATGTCTCATAAATGTTGAGCTCTTGTTTATAGCTGCAACTGCTATTGAATACTTTGAAAGCTTTACTGCTTAAGATATTCTTTGATGTTATAATAAAGCTTCTGGCGGAGAGTTATAACTCTCGCTGGGACAATTATGTAAAATTGTATCACCCCGTAGACTTCAACTTTTTAGGTGGACGTCGAAGACGGAGGAACCGGTCTACAGGTGACCAGTCCCAGCAACAGCAGCAGCACCAGGAGCAGTAATAAATCTCAGGTGGAGATTTAGCCTGCCATGTGGTGTAGTTAGAGTCAGTCCTATGTGTCCTCTGTACTCTCAGGTCTTAGAGTCTTTTGTTATGAGTTCTTGAGATTTTGTATCTTGATGTATATAATTACTCAAGAAGTAATTATCATGAGATGTAAACAGTTTATCTCTTGTTATGAAAGAAGCTTTTAATGGATTCAAGCTCTTGTTTCGAAAAGTTTTAATTTCCCGTGATTTTTGTCTTCCGCTGTTAATCGAATCGCTTCCACTAAGTTTGAATCGTGTTTATATCGTGGTTTGGAGATCAGAGCCCACAACTACCCTTCAACAGGTATACCACATGCTTAACTTTGTCTTCTTCAACGATGTTTAGGATTTTGAATGCTTTTTCCAGCTCAGTCAACCACATGTCAACGTCTGCTGGATCAAAAGTACCTGCATATTCAATTGCCCCAACAAGTCTAAGACGTTCAAATATCTTCCTGACACATTGGGACTCCACATTAGAGGCATATGTCCTAGCTTGAGGTGATGGTGTTCTGTCAGCGATATGTGTAATTGTGGCCATTATCTGTCTAAACATATACTAAAACTCAGGATTGGCCATCATTGTCGGGTCTAGATGAGGCATTGTGGGCTGCTCTAGCCTTGCTTATGGCACTCTCTCATCGTGTGCCTACCTCCCAGCAACTCTCCCTGGTGCAATATCGCTACTCTCAACATGTTCTTCATGTCCTCGAGACATATCTACATAAGCATAAACTATGATCATATATGTTGGATACATAAGAATAGACTCAAACATAAGTCTTATGTCCCCGTAGACTCGGTAAATCTAGAGCTCTGATACCAACTTAACTGTGACACCTTGTCACGCTAAAAGAGATTACTCAAAACACAAAACACGATCAACTACTAATTAATCACGTAGTAAAAAATGTGAGATAATTAAGACCAATTATAATAATGTAAATAAACTATGGAACATTTAAAAAAGGTCCATCATTCCATTCTCATATACTGTAACAAGTATTTACATATGGGTCCAAACACCTCAGTCACATCCTGCATACAAAATATATTTCACATGTACATGCCATATATTTACAAACATTGGCATACTACCAAAATATCATGTTGATATGAGTATATCATCTAGAAAACACATCCCATACCCAAACCTAAGAGTACAGGGATGACACTAGGACTCTACTACTAACATGTACAACTAAACAACCCTCTGAATCTATTGATCACTAGGTTGGCTCTCTTCCACAGTGCGACCTCGACCTCGTTGTCCGTGACCACCTAAAAAATGTGGTGACCCACGAGTGAGACTCAGTCCCAACAAGAGATATAACTCTCTCCAACATATATTGATTATAACATATTAATTAACAATAAATACATTGAGTAGTTAGGGTATTGAATAAGTAATATGAACAGATTGAACAGTTTAAGAATACTGATTAATTAAGAAAATAAGTTGTAACATCGGGTAGAATTACACAATCTTCATAAGTCTGCATCATGTAATAACTCTGTAGTGTAATGACAAGACATGGGTTAATCAACCAATGTGATACAATTTAAACCCTAGAAATTATACTACATGGCTGGTATGATATATTTTATTATTATGGCCTGGGGAGTTTGAGTCATACCACTCAAAGTCCAACTGACCACTGCAAAGTGCTATTCAGTTCCATATAAGATCTAGGAGTGTTGGTATCCTAAGATCTCTTCCCCTCAGTCAGTACGAGTAAACTGTAGTGACATACCAGCCAAACTGCCGACAGTGACATATAGTCAACTGATAACAACAAGTCCGTACTTGGTATAAGTTATGACACTATAAAATAGGCTATACAAAACCCTCTAATCCGAGGTACAACTACAGCTGTCTTCAATCACATCAAATGTCAGAGGCATGACCATAACCATCCTCCATAACCTACAATTGTGGATAACAAGGATATATCCTCAACTTGCCACCCCCACATACTCAACAGTATACGCTCCGAGTTTCCCTTGGGAATACTCATTTCACTATCTAGAAGATGGCTCTACGACATAGGGCTCTACATGATTAAGGTTACACTTAATTAATTACTGCCAATTGAATGCATTAAGGCTTTATCATATAAGTGGACATTCAAACCCTAATTCTTTTCTAACAAGAGTATATGAATAACAACTTCAAAAGATATAAAACATTTGAGATATAAATCTTAATCACATTACAACATGCTATAATTCATTGTAAATTAAAGGAACACACTTATCATCATACTATTACATGATACCAATATCTTATCACAAGTTCCAGGGTTTTAACTCCAATTGGAACATGAAGAGGATTTCACCTCAATCATGGATTCAAACATGCCCAAAGGTCCTTAAGACCATCACATTATTCATAATAAGTTTATCATCATCATTCCATGCCTTAAAAAAGTCTCAAAAGATCATTGGCACATATGTGTCCATAGATATTAACATGGCAAGGCACTATAATATTCAAATAGTACTACATTGTGGTTTTAACGCAAGAAGAGTGTAATTCATTATCACATTAATCATTCAAGAGGTCTGATTATAACCAATCAGCATCATATAATTACATTAAGGTTAGGTATAACAAGCTAGATCACATGGGAGTTACACATCCACTTAGTATAGTGATTTATCAAATATAACTATATGATGGCAAAGGCAAGACTACAAATTAATGGTATTGAACCATCGAATTATGATCACTAGGACCCACATATAATACCATGTGATTTATTCTAATCCATTGGATGTTGAAGCATCCAATATTATTCATTGGATCAGGTTTATTGTTCAAGGTTATCAATTGAAGTATAGGTCTAACTATTAGATCAACTGAACCAAGGAACCATTGGTTCAAGGTTTAGTCAAATCTACAATTGCATTCTTAACTCATCATATATGGTGATGACCTAATCCACCATTAATTGTGATCATTGGGTCACCATTGGTTGTTAGATTAGTTGTACATTCAGTTAACACCATCAAATATTAAGCTAATGTCATCATCGATTGATAACATCATTAGAATACTTAGTGGATGATAATTAAATGCCTAATTGAGCCAAAACCTGACCTAAAGGGTTGACCATAGGTTGTCACCATAAATTTGACACCCTTGATCACGAACGTCAGTTGCCAATATAGCAACACCATTGGTTGTTGAATGGTATGACCATCAGTTGTGTGATAGGGAAGGAAATAGCTTGAAAACCCTAATTTGAACCATCAATTGTTTTATACTTAGAACCATAGGTTATTGCTATCAACCTGTCCCAGATCATGTTACACCTTAGAAAGGTCGTACACATGTTTACAAGTTCATATAGAACTGGAAAAAAACAGGGAACACCACAAAAATTCGAAATTCTAAACAAGCATGGTTTCTTTATGCTTAATTAGATCATCACATCAAAGCATAAACATGAACTAACAAGCTTCTAGTAAGCAATATAAGTGAAGAATGTTATATAACTCACCTCTATAGAGTAGGTCAGATCTCAAACAGTAAGAATATCGAACAAATAAGGCAAGAAATCCCTAGATTCAGATCTGAACTTGGCCAAATAGGCACCTCTCTCCAAATACCCTAGAAAAAGAAACAAGAAGGATAGATTTTTGAGTTCTAGAGCCACTTTCACCATGATAAAACATGGTTATGACCTAGAGAGATATAGGAGGAAGAAGAGAAAATAAATAAATAGAGTAAATAAGATGATACTTACACTTTTAGGTCAAGATCACTAGGAAGGAGCTTTACGAACCCCTAAAGGAAGTCAATTGCAACCCTGGATCCTTTTTCCAAGAAGGTCCCCACTTTCTTCTTCCTTGGAAAGGTAAATTCACATAAGTACAGAGGGAGAACAAGGTTGGGAGAAGAAGGGAAGTGTTGGAGAGAAACTGGCTTGTTTTGGTGCTTAGGAATAAGTATATGAAACTTTAAGATAAAGAAAAAGAAAAAGAAAAAGTTAAAGTTCTAGTATCTATAAAAGTGTCCATGGCCTTAAGAATATACAAGCACACAGACAAGAAGATACCCCACCATATGTATAGACATGTTTAGCTTTCCTTTGTCGAATTTCCCAGCTAATCAAATAATTCATTAGTTGATAGCTACTAAAGGTAGCTCATCCATGAAGAGGTAAATCCTAAAATACCCTTGAGGAAAACACCTTCAAGCCATGGCTCAACTAGGAGCCCCATGGATCAAAATACTCAAGAAAGATAATATAACATCTAAGAAACATAATGTATGTGAAAAATTTCAAAGGAACCCTCTCAATTGGGTAAATTGTAGAAAAGTCCAAAATGTACATAAAATTGCATAACTTGCTCAAACAGTGTCCAAATTGGACCAAATTTGAAACTTAAGCTTGTATTATGATTTCAAAGCATATCACAAGGTTATATTAGGGTTATAAACATTCAATTATGGTAATTAAGCTTATTCAACTCATTAAGCAAGTTCAGGGGCCTTACAACTATAAACACCTAACAAGGATTTCACCCCGAAATCGTTCACAAAAGAGATGGGTATTTTATACACATCTCATTCTCTAGTTACCATGTGGCTTCCTCTATTCCACGATGATTCCACAAAACTTTTACTAGTATTATATATTTTCTTTTTAGCTTTTTCACCCTTCTATCCAGAATCAACACAGGACCCTCAACATAGGAGATATCCTCATCTAACTCAACCTCTACTGGTTGGATTGTCTGGACAGTATCTGGATGGAATTTCCTCAATATAGAGATGTGAAAGACATTATGCAATCTATGTAGCTCTGGTGGTATCTCCAACTTATATACTACCTTTCCAACACAAGCTAGGAGAGGGTATGGTCCCAGAAATCTAGGAGCCAACTTACCCTTTTTTCCAAACCTCAGTACACCTTTCCAAGGAGAAACCTTAAGATATACTCTATCTCCCACTTAGAACTCAAGTGGTTTGCGTCAGTTATCTACATAAGATTTCCACCTGTCTTCGGCTTCTTTCAACTGTTGTTGTATCACTTTAATTTTTTCTATAGTCTGATGTACTAGCTCTGGACCAAAAAGTTGATATTCACCTATCTCATACCAGCAAAGAGGAGACCGACATCATCTCCCATACAGAGCCTCATAAGGGGCCATATATATGCTTCTTTGATAGCTATTGTTGTACGCAAACTCTATCGGAGTCAGATGTACATCCCAACTACCAAGAAATTGCAGCACACATGCCCTCAAAAGATCTTCTAAAGTCTAAATAGTCCATTCCGACTAGCCATCAGTCTGTGAATGAAAAGTTTTGCTGAATCTCAGCTGTGTTCCCTTTGCTGAATGCAAACGATCCCAAAAATGACTTGTAAACTGTGGACCTCTGTCAGAAACTATAGTCACTAGAATGCCATGCAGACGGACTATCTCATCAACATATATTGTGTCAATTTCTCTGTTGTAAATGTCATCTTAACTGGAAGAAAATGAGCTAACCTAGTCAATCTGTCTACTATCACCCATATGGAATCATGACCCTTGGCTATCCTAGGAAGACCAACCACAAAGTCCATAGTAATATGATCCCATTTCCATTGTGGTATTGATAAGGGTTGTAATGTTCCTGCAGGCTTCTGGTGCTCATCCTTCACCTACTGACAAACTGGACATTTGTTAATGAACTCTGCTACATCACGCTTTAGACCTGGCCACCAATACATGTCTTTCAAGTTTTGGTACATCTTGTTACTTCTAGGATGCATTGCATACATAGAGGAGTGAGCCTCCTCAAGTACCATCTTCCTCAACCCATTAACATAAGGAATTATTGTCCTACTATGGTAACAAATTGTACCATCATCTACCTCATGAAAGCCATCATACTTTTCACTGCCAATCCTTAATCAGATATTCTATATCATAGTATCAATCTGTTGTGCATCATGAATCTGCTATCTCAAGGTAGGTTTCACTTGTAATTGTGCCAAAAATCCTACCAACAAGGAAACTTCTAACTATATATTCATCTGGCGAAGAGACACTAGCATATCTCTGTTATGACATATCAAGGTATTTAATTGTGCATTATCTACCATTGATGATGAAGACGACTTTCTACTCAATGCATCAACTACCACATTAGCTTTCCCTGGATGGTAATCTATTGTGCAATCATAATTCTTAATCAGCTCCATCCATCTCCTCTGCCTCATATTCAGCTCCTATTTTGAGAAGATAAACTGTAGATTCTTGTAGTCAGTGAAGATCTAACACTTTTGTCCATAAAGATAGTGTCTACAGATCTTTAAGGCACGGACCACCGCTGCAAGCTCTAGGTCATGTGTTGGGTAATTCTCCTCATGTTTCTTAAGCTATCGCGAAACAAAAAAATCACATTTTATCCTGCATCAACACACATCCCAACCCATTCTTTGAAGCATCACAAAAGACAATATAGCCTTTTCTTTGCTCTGGCAGTACTAACATTGGTGAACTAGTCAACTTTTCTTTCAAAAGTTGGAGATAGCATTGGCACTTGTCATTCCAAGCAAAAGGAACATACTTCCTGGTTAACCTAGTTAGGGGTAACGCTATAGAACTGAAGTCTTTGATGAACCTCCTATAATAACCTGCCAGACCTAGGAAACTACAGATCTCGGACGGTGTCTTTAGTTGTTCCCATTCTAGAATAGATTCCACTTTCTTGGTGTAACATCCCTGACCTGGGTTATGAGTTAACCCTGTGTGTTTTGCCTAAATATGTAATTAAATCTTTGTGATTATCTTTTGGCATGTAATTAAGTTCCTAAGGAACATACATTTCCATTTTTGTCCTTCTAAAACAATGTTGTAGAATTGTTTGGTAATACAGAGGCCTATGTGCAAATTACCCAGTTAAAGGGTGTAACTTGCAAATTTCACAAGTTAAGATGTTCCTCTGATGATGAGACATCTTATGAGTGGATATGATGAGGTATGATGGATTTCCCAAGCCTGGGCATCAAGATGCAGCTTGTGGAATGATCCTTGTGCTTAAAAACCCTAATTTGGATTAAAGTGCAATTTACCCAAATGAGGGGTGCAACTTATAAAATACACCATCTAGAACATATTTTATGACTTTTGACATCATTTAGAGTAATAATGATGAAGGGGGCACTTCCTTTGAATAATCATATAATAAGGAACACCTTTGTAATTAAATCATCAAGATGTAAGCAAGGAGACCCTTATGTACATATGTACCTTAGTGATAAGTTGACCTTCCTTGCCTTTAGTTCTTGGTTTTAGAAGGAGTTTTACCTTAGAAAATAATAGGAGGGACTTTCCTAAAAGAAAGGAAGGACCTAGTTGTGAAAAGGAGAAACTAGTTGTCCTTATGTTGAAAATGACCCCAAGATATATATACACCCTTCCTTTGTTTGTAAAGGAACGTTTCCTTCACTTCCTTTCTTATTTCCTTGCTTAGACTGACTTAGGACAGAGCTCTAGAGAAGAGGAGAACGGCCAAGCAGTTCTAGGTAATCTTTGATCATCATCTTGCTCAAATTCATGGAGGATATCATGTTACAAGGTTGGTTTGCTAGTTTTCTTACTTAGCTTTCTCGTTCTAGCCATCTTTTCCCAACCTTTCCTTGGAGAAAAACCCTTGGCCGACCTGTGGATCTCAAGAAACCATTAAAGATTTGAATCTTGGAAGCTTGGAGCTCAAGGAACGACCTTAAGGCGGGTTTTATAATTCTAAACCTTTTGCTTTGTTATGCATACTTTTATTCGTGCAAATAATAGTTAGTTCTTCTTCTTCCCCATCCTTCTTTGCACCCTTGCAAGCTTTTTCGTGAATAAAAGACCTTGGTTTCAAGTTTTAAGACAAAGGGTGTTAATACCTATGTTGGTCCTTATCCAACTTTACTAAACGATCTTGGACCAATAGGTCAAACGATCTCACACTCGTTTCAATCCAAACGGGTTCAATAGGTCGGTTTGGCCAAACGGGTTCCAACCCATTTGAGGGTGTTGACCAAGCGTTTACCGTTTGGGATTTCTGTTCAAAATTATGTAGGCTAATGACCCACCAAATTTGAGGGGTTAACTCCAAAGGAATCGTAGGATGAAGGCCAATCAATTAGGCAATCGAATTGAATTAAGTGCTGTTTTCTAAACTGATTAACTTGAAACTTTGGGCAAACGGGTTCCAACCCGTTTGAAGGAGTTGACCAAGCATTGACCGTTTGGGATTCCTGTTCATAACATATTGAATTTCATTTCTACCAAGAATCATGATCTAATTCCTAACCAATTAAGAGTTGAAGGCATTTCAACACCCTAACCCTAATCGGGTTAAAATTTGCTGATTTTCATATAGATTTTGATGAGTGTTGGGTTGAAGGACCCAAACGAGTTCAAACCCATTTGGGGGTTCATCCAAACGATCTCACACTCGTTTAGTGACACCCCAAGACCGTTTGGAGGTCTAGGGTTAAAGAAATTTGATGGTTTGAGGGTCCAATCACAAGATATTGATAATTGATGAAAAGTGCTGATTTGTAGTTTAATTAGGACTCAACCCTTATCAAACCAACTTAATTTTGGTCAAACTTTGGGAAAACGGTCTCAAGACCGTTTGGAGATCATCCAAACGAAATCAAGACCGTTTGGGCCAAGTTTGGGTCCAATTGGAGTTCAATTGATAGGTTCAACCTTATTTTGATTCACATTGTTGAAAATTGATGAGTAGCCGATTGGAAACCTTAATTGAGTTAGATTTAACCATAATTGGCTTTCAATTGAGGATCACATTGGAGTCCAATTGATTGAGACTCATCCTAATTGACTCAATTTGTAAGTGGTTAACATGGCTTGGGCCAATTGAAGGCTTCAACTTAAGAAATCCTTTTCAATCATGACCTTTGTATCACCTTTCATATCCATGCGGTTTCAATCCAAACGAGTTCAACCCGTTTCATCTTAAATGGGTTCACACCCGTTTCATCTCAAATGGGTTCACACCCGTTTCATCTTAAATGAGTTCAACCCATTTCATCTTAAATGGGTTCACACCCGTTTCATCTCAAATGGGTTCACACCCGTTTCATCTTAAATGGGTTCAACCCGTTTCATCTCAAATGGGTCCACAACCATTTAAGGTCAAGAAGGTTCACACCCGTTTAAGGTTCAAATGGGTTGAAGGTTGAAGGTTAAACACTAACCTAATTGAAGACTTTCAAGGATGATTATACTTAACCACTTGAAGGTATAAATGGTTCAATAATGATCCAATCTAAACCATAATGGTAACTTAAGACATTAAGGAACTAAGTGACTAATGAAGTGACCCATGATGATGATCAAAGGGTAATTTACCAAAATGCCCTTGAAAGGTTCAATTGAGTGATACTTTGTCCTAACCAAACCCTAATCACTCAATAGTGGTGATTTGGTATATGTTAATCAAAGAGGACTTAATCTAACCAAATCTAGAGTGGTGTAATCACCATCTACTAGTAAGAGGAGAGAGAAAGTACCAATTATGATGGAAACTCAAGTAAAATACCTTCAATATACATGAAAGTGCATGATTAGGGTATGATCCACCAGATGAGATCATGGAAACCCTAAATATGATAATTGATAAATCTTAATCTTATCTGAGGACTTTAATGATGATGTTTCTCATACATGGTGATGTTATGAGATCAATTCACTAATATGTGAATAGTAAACCCTAATTATAGGGTAATGACATGTAATGTGAATAGTAAACCCTAATTCTAGGGTGATGACATGTAATGTGAATAGTAAACCCTAATTCTAGGGTAATGACATGTAATGTGAATAGTAAACCCTAATTCTAGGGTGATGACATGTAATGTGAATAGTAAACCCTAATTCTAGGGTGATGACATGTAATGTGAATAGTAAACCCTAATTCTAGGGTGATGACATGTAATGTGAATAGTAAATCCTAATTGATGAAAACTAGGGAAACCTAGCTCTTGTAAGAGTAGGGAGATACAACTTCTTTAAATAAGTTATTTATTGTTATCAGTTGATTTAACCATGTAGGTTTCTTTATAAGAATGATCATATCCAGGTATGGATGATGATACTATATTCATTGAAAGCATGTGGTTAGCTTTATGAACAATGATATATCCTGATGCCTTGTTAATAGCATATTAATGAGATTGATAGGCTGTGAGGGCCATGAATACCATCAAGGTCATGCTTTAAGAGATGACTTGTGATGAGAATATTGAGAAATGACAATTGATGAGAGTTAGGCTTGTTACATTTAGTATTCTTCCTTCATAGCTGATATGCTAATGATTAATGTTTGAAAACATGTATGATGATAAAAGAATACTGAAATGTACCTAACTAATCAAGTATAATCATACCATATAGAGCCCTGATCATAGATCCATCATTGTCAGGAATTAAATGATGGTGAAACAGGTTTTCCTAAGGGAACTCCTGGAGCACATACTTTTGAGTATGTGGGGTATATGGATGTGTAAAACCTTACATCCTAGTGAATGAATTGATGTAGATGTATCTTAAATCCATCAACCCTTTCGCTATGTATTTATGCCGGGGTGATGTAAGACTAATCTCCCGAGGAAATCTTTTATACCGCATCGATGAGAGATAAACAAGAAATCTTTTGATGGCGAAGAGAGTACAGAATGCCATTGTGACTAATAGCAAAGTACCAGAATACCCTGGTAAGCTATTGTAACAGAGACACTAGATGTCCGGCATGTTGATCCTCATACTGACTGAGGAAGATGAGGTCATAAGAATCCGGTTCTTTTGATGACCTATGTATGATACCGATGCGACTTAATAGTGATCGGTTGGAGTATGAGCGGTATACCTCATCTCCTCAGGGCATAATGATGTTTGTAAAACATAATCAGCCGTGTAGTATATCTGCTTAGGTTGAACCACAAAATACATTGCTTAGTATACATGTTTTTCATATTCTTTAAAATGTCATTGTTCTAATTGATAACAATCTACTGCTGATTACCTTAGAGCTTTTATTGCCTATGATATTCTTGGTTGCTATAATAAAGCTTCTGGCGAAGAGTTATAACTCTCGCTGGGACAATTATTTAAAATTGTCTCACCCCGTAGATTTCTACCTTTAGGTGGACGTCGAGGTCGAAGGAACCGATCTGCAGGTGGACAACAACAACAGCAGCGAATTCAGGAGCAACAGTGACTTCAGGTGGAAATATTGTGCTGTCTAGTCTTGTAGTCAGAATAGTCTTATGTCGTCTCTGTACACTCAGGTCCTAGGAGTTGGTTGATCTGAGAATTTTGAAATCTTGAGATTTTGTATCATGACGTATATAATCACTCGAGAAGTGATTTATCAGAGATGTAAACAGTTCATCTTACTTTTATAAAAGGAGTTTCAGGTTTTTAAGATCTCATTTTTGAAAAGTTTTAATTTTTCGTGATTTTCGTATTCCGCTGATAATCGAATCGCTTCCGCTATGTTTATCTTGCGTTTGGAGATCAGAGCCCACAATTTAGTGGTATCAGAGCTCTAGGTTCGCTGAGTCTACAGAGACATAGGACTTAGAGTGTCAAGTCTATCCTTAGTACTTCTTTCTTATCTAATAGAGTCTTTTGCTCTTCAGGAGAAGAAGATAATTAAGGATGTCTGGACCACAGGAGGAGTACGAGGCCGAAAGTAGTGTTGTTGCGCCTCGAGAAGGTGCAAGGAACCTAGAAATAGAGCAACCTGTACCTAAGCCACCCAGAGAACCACTTCAGTTTGACCCAACTAACATGGGAAACCCAGCTGTTCAAACTATGTTCGGGCAGTTTATGACTTCTATGACACACATCACCGACAGGATGCCCATGACTGCACCTAGGACACCTGCCCAGCCTGAAGGACAAGGTATCGGTAAGACGTTCGAGCGACTTCGTCGTGTCGGAGCAACCGAATACTTTGGAACAGCTGATCCTGCAGATGCCGATCTGTGGTTAACCGAGTTGGAGAAAGCTTTTAGAATCCTCAACATCCCAGAAGTTGAGAAAGTTAGACATGCTGTCTATCTTATCAAGGGAAGTGCTGGTCACTGGTGGACCATGGAAGAGAAGAAGAGGCCTGGAGTGGAGATCTCGTGGGAAGATTTTCGTCGGGAATTTATCAATAGATATTTTCCAAAGACCTTCCTAGATGAGAAGATCTCTCAGTTTGAGAGATTGAGGCAAGGCATGATGAACATTAGCGAGTATGAAGCTAAGTTTATGGAGTTATTGCGGTTTTGTCCGCACATGGCTGCCACAGAAGAAGAAAGAATCAGAAGGTTCGAGAAGGGTTTAAACGCTGACTTAACTACTCCCGTGTCTGCCCTAGAAAATCGGGAGAGGTTTGCTACCTTCGTTGAGTCAGTCCGAAGGATAGAGAAATCCGTAGTCGAGAAGAGACAAACCCATAAAAGATATCCGCAGTTCCAGGGTTCTTCATCTAGAGACTTTAAGAAGCCTAGATTCTCTGTACCTACATCTCCACCACCCAGAACTAGTGCTCAGACACAGTGGACACCGAGTAGAGGCAAGGGACGAAGCGTACCACTATAAGAGACTCACAGTTAAGCATCAATGTCAGTTACAGGACCACCCAGACCACAACAAATGGGGAGGAGCTGTTACAACTGTGGGAAGGTGGGACATTTGATGAAGGACTGCAGGTCTAGGCCTGTCAGTGTGACACAGCCCCAGAGACAGAGTCAATAGGGATCACAGAGAAGGCAATCTCAAGGAGCAGCTCGAGGACATGGACACGCGTCTCAAGCTGGATCATCAACACCACCTCAACACCAGGCGACAGCGAGGTTCTATGCTATGAACCCACCAGATGTAGTGGTCAATCCACGGGTAGTGGCAGGTCAGATGGAACTTTTATATTCGGATATGTCTAAATCCTGCGTTGTATCTGTTCTGATTGACCCGGGTGCTACGCACTCCTTTGTCACTCGGAGAGTGATTCGTAACTGCAATATGACAATTAGTCATAGGGCAGATAGCTTGTTTTTGGAGACTCCGTTGAGTGGGTCTGCCGTTTTACAGGAGGTATGCTCTCCCTGCATCCTCTTCTTTTCTGATTATCGCATTCAAGTGGACCTTATACCACTTGATATGCAAGGATTTGATATAATTCTTGGGATGGATGCCTTGGAAAGGTATAGGGTTGTCTTGGATTGTGAATCCAAGCAGGCTGTGTTTGCTGATGAAAGCAACACATGGATCTTTCAAGGAGAGAGAAAGATTCTACCCACCTGTCTTGTGTCAGCGATGGTTGTTGATAAGTTGATGAGACGAGGATGTTATGCGTTCTTAACCCATGTGGTAGATACTACCATGGAGGGTCCTAACCCTGCTGAAGTTCCGGTAGTCAGGGAATTTGAAGATGTATTTCCTGAAGAACTTCCAGGTGTGCCACCGCCTCGGGAAATTGATTTTGAAATCAATTTGATCCCAGATACACAACCTATAGCCCAGACCCCGTATAGGATGGCGCCTGTTGAGATGGCAGAACTCAAGAAGCAACTTCAAGAGTTGCTTGAGAAGGGTTTCATCCGACCGAGCACTTCACCCTAGGGTGCTCCAGTTTTGTTTGTTAAAAAGAAAGACGGGTCAATGCGATTGTGCATTGATTACAGACAATTAAATAAAGTAACAATAAAGAATAAGTACCCGTTGCCGAGGATTGATGATCTTTTTGACCAGTTGCGTGGTGTAACAGTCTTCTCAAAGATAGACTTGAGGTCTGGATATCATCAACTCCGTATTAAGGATAGTGACATATCCAAGTCTGCCTTTAGGACACGATATGGTCACTATGAGTTCACGGTTATGTCGTTTGGACTAACCAATGCACCAGCTGCATTCATGGAACTCATGAATAGAGTTTTTCGACCTTTCCTTGATCAGTGTGTTGTCGTCTTCATAGATGACATTCTGATTTATAGTAAGGATGCTCAGCAGCATATACAACATCTCCGACAGGCCCTAACTCTGCTAAGAAAACATAAGCTATATGCTAAGTTTAGCAAGTGTGAGTTCTGGTTGCCGAAAGTATCTTTTCTTGGACATGTGATATCTGCCTCGGGTATTCGTGTTGACCCTACAAAGGTAGAATCTGTTCTACAGTGGGAACAACCGAAGACACCAACGGAGATTCGAAGTTTCTTGGGATTAGCTGGTTATTATCGAAGGTTTATTAAGAATTTCAGTTCTATAGCCTTACCCTTAACCAAGTTAACCCGGAAAGATGTTCTTTTTACCTGGAGTGATATGTGTCAACAGTCTTTTCAGCTGTTAAAGGAGAGGTTGACAAGTGCACCTGTGCTTGTGTTACCTGAGCAAGGAAAATGATACATAATTTTCTGTGATGCCTCCAAGAATGGACTCGGATGCGTGTTGATGCAGGATAAGCAAGTGATTTCTTTTGCTTCATGACAGCTTAAGAAACACGAAGAGAATTATCCGACACACGATCTGGAGTTAGCTGCTGTGGTTCATGCCCTGAAAATCTGGAGACATTATCTCTACGGAGAGACATTCCAGATTTTCACAGATCACAAAAACCTTAAGTATATTTTCTCTCAGCATGAGCTTAACATGAGGCAACGTCGCTGGATGGAGTTAATCAAGGATTATGATTGCACAATAGATTACCATCCAGGAAAGGCCAATGTAGTTGCAGATTCCTTGAGTAGGAAATCAGTAACATCATCCTCTGATAGGGCACAATTAAACTCTTTAGTATGCCCTAGGAGAGATATGCTTATCTCCTTAAGGCAAGACAATGTACAGATGAAGGTGTCATGGATTGTCGGGTTGTTGGCTGAGATGCATATCAAACCCACCCTAAGAGAGCAGATTAAGGAGGCACAACAAGTTGATGTTGCAGTTCAACAGATCAGATCTGAGTATGGTGATGAGAAGCGAGAAGGTTTTCATGAATCTGATGATCAAGTGGCATGCTATCATGGGAGGATGATAGTACCAGATGTAGATAACCTGAGGGAGTTAGTCCTGGAAGAAGCTCATTCTTCAATGTATGATATGCATCCAGGAAGCACCAAGATGTATCGAAACTTAAAAGATATGTATTGGTGGCCTGGGATGAAGAAGGACGTAGCTGAGTTTGTTCTGAGGTGTCCAATGTGTCAACAAGTTAAAGCTGAACACCAGAAGCCTGCAGGAACAATGCAACCTTTACCCATACCACAGTGGAAGTGGGATCATGTAACCATGGACTTTGTTGTTGGTCTACCTAGAACAAACAAAGGACATGATTCCATTTGGGTAATTGTTGATAGGTTGACTAAGACAGCGCATTTCTTACCTGTCAAAACAACCTATTCTGCTGAAAGGTTATCCCAGTTATATGTTCAAGAGATAGTGTGTTTGCACGGAATTCCTATCACCATAGTTTCTGACAGAGGGCCTCAGTTCACAAGTCATTTTTGGGAACAGCTACATAGGGCACTAGGCACCCAGTTAAGATTTAGTACAACCTTTCATCCACAGACGGATGGACAGTCATAAAGGACTATACAGACCTTAGAAGATCTGTTGAGAGCATGTGTTCTCCAGTTCACAGGAAGTTGGGATCTGCACCTAAGCTTGATAGAGTTTGCCTATAACAATATCTATCAACATAGTATTGATATGGCACCTTATGAAGCCTTTTATGGCAGACGTTGTAGATCACCCTTATGCTGGTATGAGATTGGTGAACATCAATTGTTAGGTCCTGGTCTTGTGCAGCAGACTACGGAAAAGATTAAAGTAATACAACAACAGATTAAGACTGCACAAGATAGGCAAAAATCTTATACTGACAAGCGTCGTAGACCGTTGGAGTTCCAGGTTGGAGACAGAGTGTATCTCATGGTCTCACCTTGGAAAGGAGTCCTTTGCTTTGGAAGGAGAGGGAAGTTAGCTCCTAGATTTATAGGGACTTATCCAATCATTGAACGGGTTGGAAAGGTAGCCTATAGACTAGAGTTACCACCAGAATTACAAAAACTACACCCTGTGTTTCATATTTCTATGCTAAGGAAATGTCATCCCGATACCGAGTCAGTTCTACAACCTATGGAAGTAGAATTGAATGAAGATATAACTTATGAGGAAGGACCGGTGTCAATCCTTGATAACAGAATTAAAAAGCTAAAGAAGAAAGAGATAAGTCTTGTAAAAGTTCTCTGGAATCACCGTGGTGTTGAAGAAGCCACTTGGGAACTAGACGAGGAGATGAAAAGGAAATACCCTGCTCTTTTCTCCTAGTATGCTTTATCGATTTCGGGGACGAAATCCTTGTAAGGGGTGGATAATTTGTAACATCCCTGACCTGGGTTATGAGTTAACCCTAGGTGTTTTGCCTAAATATGTAATTAAATCTTTGTGATTATCTTTTGGCATGTAATTAAGTTCCTAAGGAACATACATTTCCATTTCTATCCTTTTAAAACAATGTTGTAGAATTGTTTGGTAATACAGAGGCCTATGTGCAAATTACCCAGTTAAAGGGTGTAACTTGCAAATTTCACAAGTTAAGATGTTCCTCTGATGATGAGACATCTTATGAGTGGATATGATGAGGTATGATGGATTTCCCAAGCCTGGGCATCAAGATGCAGCTTGTGGAATGATCCTTGTGCTTAAAAACCCTAATTTGGATTAAAGTGCAATTTACCCAAATGAGGGGTGCAACTTATAAAATACACCATCTAGAACATATTTTATGACTTTTGACATCATTTAGAGTAATAATGATGAAGGGGGCACTTCCTTTGAATAATCATATAATAAGGAACACCTTTGTAATTAAATCATCAAGATGTAAGCAAGGAGACCCTTATGTACATATGTACCTTAGTGATAAGTTGACCTTCCTTGCCTTTAGTTCTTGGTTTTAGAAGGAGTTTTACCTTAGAAAAGAATAGGAGGGAAGTGCCTAAAAGAAAGGAAGGACCTAGTTGTGAAAAGGAGAAACTAGTTGTCCTTATCTTGAAAATGACCCCAAGATATATATACACCCTTCCTTTGTTTGTAAAGGAACGTTTCCTTCACTTCCTTTCTTATTTCCTTGCTTAGACCGACTTAGGATAGAGCTCTGGAGAAGAGGAGAACGGCCAAGCAGTTCTAGGTAATCTTTGATCATCATCTTGCTCAAATTCATGGAGGATATCATGTTACAAGGTTGGTTTGCTAGTTTTCTTACTTAGCTTTCTCGTTCTAGCCATCTTTTCCCAACCTTTCCTTGGAGAAAAACCCTTGGCCGACCTGTGGATCTCAAGACACCATTAAAGACTTGAATCTTGGAAGCTTGGAGCTCAAGGAACGACCTTAAGGCGGGTTTTATAATTCTAAACCTTTTGCTTTGTTATGCATACTTTTATTCGTGCAAATAATAGTTAGTTCTTCTTCTTCCCCATCCTTCTTTGCACCCTTGCAAGATTTTTCGTGAAGAAAAGACCTTGGTTTCAAGTTTTAAGACAAAGGGCATTAATACCTATGTTGTTCCTTATCCAACTTTACTAAACGATCTTGGACCAATAGGTCAAACGATCTCACACTCGTTTCAATCCAAACGGGTTCAATAGGTCGATTTGGCCAAACGGGTTCCAACCCGTTTGAGAGCGTTGACCAAGCATTGACCGTTTGGTATTTCTGTTCAAAATTATGTAGGCTAATGACCCACCAAATTTGAGGGGTTAACTCCAAAGGAATCGTAGGATGAAGGCCAATCAATTAGGCAATCGAATTGAATTAAGTGCTGTTTTCTAAACTGATTAACTTGAAACTTTGGGCAAACGGGTTCCAACCCGTTTGAAGGAGTTGACCAAGCGTTGACCATTTGGGATTCATGTTCATAACTTATTGAATTTCATTTCTACCAAGAATCATGATCTAATTCCTAACCAATTAAGAGTTGAAGGCATTTCAACACCCTAACCCTAATCGGGTTAAAATTTGCTGATTTTCATATAGATTTTGATGAGTGTTGGGTTGAAGGACCCAAACGAGTTCAAACCCGTTTGGGGGTTCATCCAAACGATCTCACACTCGTTTAGTGACACCCCAAGACCGTTTGGAGTTCTAGGGTTAAAGAAATTTGATGGTTTTAGGGTCCAATCACAAGATATTGATAATTGATGAAAAGTGCCGATTTGTAGTTTAATTAGGACTCAACCCTTATCAAACCAACTTAATTTTGGTCAAACTTTGGGCAAACGGTCTCAAGACCGTTTGGAGATCATCCAAATGATCTCAAGACCGTTTGGGCCAAGTTTGGGCCCAATTGGAGTTCAATTGATAGGTTCAACCTTATTTTGATTCACATTGTTGAAAATTGATGAGTAGCCGATTGGAAACCTTAATTGAGTTAGATTTAACCATAATTGGCTTTCAATTGAGGATCACATTGGAGTCCAATTGATTGAGACTCATCCTAATTGACTCAATTTGTAAGTGGTTAACATGGCTTGGGCCAATTGAAGGCTTCAACTTAAGAAATCCTTTTCAATCATGACCTTTGTATCACGTTTCATATCCATGCGGTTTCAATCCAAACGAGTTCAACCCGTTTCATCTTAAATGGGTTCACATCCGTTTCATCTCAAATGGGTTCACACCCGTTTCATCTTAAATGAGTTCAACCCATTTCATCTTAAACGAGTTCAACCCGTTTCATCTTAAACGAGTTCACCCCGTTTCATCTTAAATGGGTTCACACCCGTTTCATCTCAAATGGGTTCACACCCGTTTCATCTTAAATGGGTTCAACCCGTTTCATCTCAAATGGGTCCACAACCGTTTAAGGTCAAGAAGGTTCACACCCGTTTAAGGTTCAAATGGGTTGAAGGTTGAAGGTTAAACACTAACCTAATTGATGACTTTCAAGGATGATTATACTTAACCACTTGAAGGTATAAATTGTTCAATAATGATCCAATCTAAACCATAATGGTAACTTAAGACATTAAGGAACTAAGTGACTAATGAAGTGACCCACGATGATGTTCAAAGGGTAATTTACCAAAATGCCCTTGAAAGGTTCAATTGAGTGATACTTTGTCCTAACCAAACCCTAATCACTCAATAGTGGTGATTTGGTATATGTTAATCAAAGAGGACTTAATCTAACCAAATCTAGAGTGGTGTAATCACCATCTACTAGTAAGAGGAGAGAGAAAGTACCAATTATGATGGAAACTCAAGTAAAATACCTTCAATATACATGAAAGTGCATGATTAGGGTATGATCCACCAGATGAGATCATGGAAACCCTAAATATGATAATTGATAAATCTTAATCTTATCTGAGGACTTTAATGATGATGTTTCTCATACATGGTGATGTTATGAGACCAATTCACTAATATGTGAATAGTAAACCCTAATTGTAGGGTAATGACATGTAATGTGAATAGTAAACCCTAATTCTAGGGTGATGACATGTAATGTGAATAGTAAACCCTAATTCTAGGGTAATGACATGTAGTGTGAATAGTAAACCCTAATTCTAGGGTGATGACATGTAATGTGAATAGTAAACCCTAATTCTAGGGTGATGACATGTAATGTGAATAGTAAACCCTAATTCTAGGGTGATGACATGTAATGTGAATAGTAAACCCTAATTCTAGGGTGATGACATGTAATGTGAATAGTAAACCCTAATTCATGAAAACTAGGGAAACCTAGCTCTTGTAAGAGTAGGGAGATACAACTTCTTTAAATAAGTTATTTACTGTTATCAGTTGATTTAACCATGCAAGTTTCTTTATAAGAATGATCATATCCAGGTATGGATGATGATACTATATTCATTGAAAGCATGTGGTTAGCTTTATGAACAGTGATATATCCTGATGCCTTGTTAATAGCATCTTAATGAGATTGATAGGCTGTGGGGGCCATGAATACCATCAAGGTCATGCTTTAAGAGATGACTTGTGATGAGAATATTGAGAAATGACAATTGATGAGAATTAGGCTTGTTACATTTAGTATTCTTCCTTCATAGCTGATATGCTAATGATTAATGTTTGAAAACATGTATGATGATAAAAGAATACTGAAATGTACCTAACTAATCAAGTATAATCATACCATGTAGAGCCCTGATCATAGATCCATCATTGTCAGGAATTAAATGATGGTGAAACAGGTTTTCCTAAGGGAACTCCTGGAGCACATACTTTTGAGTATGTAGGGTATATGGATGTGTAAAACCTTACATCCTAGTGAATGAATTGATGTAGATGTATCTTAAATCCATCAACCCTTTCACTATGTGTTTATGCCGGGGTGATGTAAGACTAATCTCCCGAGGAAATCTTTTATACCGCATTGATGAGAGATAAACAAGAAATCTTTCGATGGCAAAGAGAGTACAGAATGCCACTGTGACTCTGATAGCGAAGTACCAGAATACCCTGGTAAGCTATTGTAACAAAGACACTAGATGTCCTGCATGTTGATCCTCATACTGACTGAGGAAGATGAGGTCATAAGAATTTGACTCTTTTGATGACCTATGTATGATACCGATGCGACTTAATAGTGATCGGTTGGAGTATGAGCGGTATACCTCATCTCCGCAGGGCATAATGATGTTTGTAAAACATAATCAGCCGCGTAGTATATCTGCTTAGGTTGAACCATGAAATACATTGGTTGATGATACATTACTTAGTATACATGTTTTTCATATTATTTAAAATGTTGTTGTTCTAATTGATAACAATCTGCTGCTGATTACCTTAGAGCTTTTATTGCCTATGATATTCTTGGTTGCTATAATAAAGCTTCTGGCGAAGAGTTATAACTCTCGCTGGGACAATTATTTAAAATTGTCTCACCCCGTAGATTTCTACCTTTAGGTGGACGTCGAGGTCGAAGGAACCAATCTGCAAGTGGACAGCAGCAACAGCAGCGAATTCAGGAGCAGCAGTGACTTCAGGTGGAAACACTGTGCTGTCTAGTCTTGTAGTCAGAATAGTCTTATGTCGTCTCTGTACACTCAGGTCCTAGGAGTTTTTTTGATCTGAGAATTTTGAAATCTTGAGATTTTGTATCATGACGTATATATTACTCGAGAAGTGATTTATCAGAGATGTAAACAGTTCATCTTACTTTTATAAAAGGAGTTTCAGGTTTTTAAGATCTCATTTTTGAAAAGTTTTAATTTCTCGTGATTTTCGTATTCCGCTGATAATCGAATCGCTTCCGCTATGTTTATCTTGCGTTTGGAGATCAGAGCCCACACTTGGGATCAACACAAATGCCTTTTGCAGATATAACATGGCCCAAAAAAGACACTTCATATAACCAGAATTCACACTTGCTGAACTTAGCATATAGTTTATGCTGACTCAACAAAATCAATGCCTGGTGAAGGCGTTTCTCATTCTGTTGACTATCCTTGGAGTATATCAGGATATCATCTATGAATACGACCACACACTGATCAAGATAAGGTCTAAACACCCTATTCATTAGATCCATAAAAGATGTAGGTGCATTGGTTCGCCCAAATGGCATAACCACAAACTCATAATGACCATACCTAGTCCTAAAAGATGACTTGGGATGTCATCAGCCTTAATTCTCAACTAATGGTAACCTGACCTTAGGTCTATCTTTGAAAACATAGTGGCACCTCTCAACTGATAAAAAAGATCATCAATCCTCGACAAAGGATACTTATTCTTTATTGTCACCTTGTTCAATTGTCTATAGTCTATACACAACCTCATTGAACCATCCTTCTTTTTAACAAACAACACGAGAGCACCCCAAGGGGAAGTGCTCGACCTGATAAAACCCTTCTCTAATAGTTTTTGTAACTATTACTTTAACTCCTGCATCTCTGCTGCTACCATTCTATATGATGACTGTGATATGGGTTGTGTTCCAGGAGCAAGATTGATCTTGAACTCAATCTCTCTAGGAGGGGGAATGCTAAGAAATTTCTCAGGAAAGACATCCTCAAATTCTCACACTACTAGTACCTTCTAGATACTAGGACCTACTGCCATGGTATCCACAACATGAGATAAGAAATTCTCACATCCTTGTCTCATCAACTGCTCAACTATCATAGATGACATCAAACATATAGGAAGAATCTTCCTATCACCCTAGGAAATCTAGTGTACATTTCCATCATGGAACGTTTCCACCTTAGTACTACAGTCCAAGACTATCTTGTATTTTTCCAAGGTATCCATTCCTAGGATTACATCAAAATCATGTATGTCAAGTGGAAAAAGATCCACTTGAATGTTGTGTCCAGAAAAAGAAAGAACACAAGAAGGACACACTTCCCGCAACTCAGAAGAGTTAACCAAAGGAGTCTCTAACCGCAGGCTATCATATCTAAGACTAACAGGTAGATAACAACTATCTATCACCTCTCTGGTGATAAAAGAGTGTGTCGCACTTGGGTCTACTAACACAGATACGAAACAAGAAGTTGACAAATCATAATAAAATAACTCCATCTAACATGTCATGACTCATGGATTGACCACTACTTCTGGATGGGTCATGGCATAGAACCTTTATGTCACCTGCTTCCGTCCACATCCTTTGCTAACTTGTCCAGAGGATCCTGCATGGGACGCTTGACCACGTCCTCTTCCACTGCCACTACTAAACTATTGGTGTTGTGGACCTTGTTAACTTTCCCTTGACTGTTGAGTCACCTCCTCATCTTTCATAGGGCAATAAGGTCTTGTATGACCCACTTTCCCTGTTATGACCGCATATGAGCTTAATTGGTAAACTAGGGTTTACCTGGATGATTATATTCTTAATTGGATTGATAATTGCTTAATTATAATTGATGATGATAATTAAATTATGATGTTTTAAACCTAATAAGAATTTTAAGTGTTCTATTGTTTGAGAAATTAGGGTTTGAGAAATATAAACCCTAGTTGGCTGAAATTGGGGTTTTGATGGTACATGAGTATGGAATTTGATCAGGATAACAATGTGATAAATGATTTTTCATATTTTATACAAATTTTGTATTTAATTGAATTTTGGATATGATATGGATAACTCAATCATTCATATTTGAGAAAAATTTCAGAATATTTGAGTGTTCTTTGAATGTGGTTCTTGGTCGAACTATATTTCAACCAACCAAAATGTTGACAGAGTGCTTTTCAGTAGTGTAGTGTTTTATTTTTATTTATTTATTGGTAACTCCAAATGACCAAAAGTTTTATCTGAAGATCTGAAACTCAATTATAAACAACTTGTAAATTTTTCATTATTTTTGGATGCGTTTAGACCTTATCAGTAGATGAATTACAGTAACTAACATTTTGTAGAATTGTAGATAATAGTGCACTATTCGATTTTTATTTATTTAATGAAAGATTGGAATGATCTAAAATTATAAATGAGGCTTTGTAAATCTATTATACACAACATGATAAATTATCATAATTTTTGGAGAAGGTTTGATCTCCTAAATACACGAATTCACAGAACCCTTTTTATGATAGAACAATCTCCTGAAATAAGAAAAAGTTTAGTGAGGGGTCAATGTGCAATTAACCCAAGCACCTCAATTGCTCTATATGGTCAACCTAACACACAAGGATATATCATAATTCATGATTCAATCTAGAGAAACGAATTACTAGAGAGAGAGAGAGTTAGGGTTTGAGAGGAGAAATTGATGGAGATGTCGACCTAGGGTTTTGCGGTTCGAGGAATGATGAAATCATTTAAGTTTAGCTTCTTTGGATATAGTTTCATGGTGAATATTCTCTCACATGTCAAAATTCCGTACCTCCTCTGATTTGATCTAAAATGGTATCAAAACTTCCCCTTTTCTCACTCTTTCTTCATAATCCCTCATTTTTAGGGTTTCCGAGTTGAAAGGAAGAAGAATTGGGTGAATTGCTAGGGATTTGATATGGATTTGAGATTTTCATATATGGGATGCGTTTTTAAGGTGTTTTCATGCCTTAGGGTGAGTGGGAACTTCCTTTAAATAGTATATTACATGAAAATTGGTTAAATCAACCATAATCTTTAATTGCTTAGTATGCGACTACAAACCTTGAATTGTCTATTTGTTCTAAGTAGTTGCAAAATGATATGAATAGATTCTTCCTTTGTCTGAATGAATTTCAAATGATAAATTCATATTAGAAATGTATACAATGCATTCTAATGAGAATTCCCTAAGTATTTGTAGAGGTTATAAGAGTAAACTGAAATATAGGAAATTTGTCTATGACTGAAATTTGTCGTATAAGTAAAAAGAGAAAGTTGCTTATCTAGATCCCCTTGGTTTGAATGATTGTTTATCTAAATTCATAATACATATATGTCAGATACCATCTTGGATTTCATTTAAAGCGAGTAGTGTTTGTTTGGTATCTCAATGAAGAGGGTGAAACCCTAGATGCGAGGAAAGTTGGATATTTGTGAATAGATATCATAAAATCCATTTGAAGGGATTTTCTTGACATGATAGACTTTATTTATTCAATGTTATTATTGATGCATGATATCCCAGTGAATGGCATGGAAACCCAAATTCAGCTCAGTTCCAAGGTTTCATACATATATTGATTTTATATGATTTGTTGATAGTAGTCTTTATTCAGTGAATGTTTATGTCGCATGAAATCTTTGTGGGAGCCATGGGAATAAGTTGTTGCCTAGTGAGAGGTGACAAGATGTGTGATGGCCTTGTGAGCCATGAGAATACTTATACAACCAGTGAAATGAATACCTTGGTCTAAGGACCTAGAGGTAATGGTTACCTGCTACAGAGGTAACAATGCTATGTGATGATCTAAGGGTTTAAATACCTAGATCCAGTAATTATGATAAAGATGTGAAAGGATGAGAATTCCCAGTAATGTGATAAGAGATTGAGATCCCAGGTATCATGTGTTGTAAAGATTTGAAAAGTACGTGATAGATGTATTACACCTTTCTTTGTAGCATTTGTTGTGATAAAATGAAACCCTAAGGGTAGGGTGTTCAATGAATCAAGTATTGTGATATCAATGTTCTTAGTTATTATTAATAATTCTTGTTATGATAAGTAATTAATTCTTAGTTGAGTTATGAGATGCACAACTCAAGATTTGGGTTGATATGCACGTTCTTTGAGAAATTACATATAAGTTGCAGGTGCTATTGACGATTACTCATATGTCAAGTAATTAACTCTTATCAGTGTAATAAGATGATAAATTGCACGATTCTAGTGTGTATGTGCCAAGTGAATATGTAATCTATTTATTCAACAATTTAAATCTGCTTGCATGTATAGTATGTTGATTACTCAGTATATTACAGTGTATAGAGATACCAGAGTCAAGTATAAGTAAGAGAAGGGTACAATGTAGAAAGAACTTTCTAGGAATAATAAAATAATAGACTTAGGAGCCCTAAACACTGTATAACCCCTATGTGAGGTCTGTGCCTTAAGGGTGAAATGACCTAACCCTGGCAATGTCTAGTATACGGGGGTCGGAGCGTGCTATCAGGTGGCACGGGGGGACAAAGTCCTAGTGGAAGTCTCCTTAAATTATAGTTTGCAATGTCCAACATCAACCAGAAGTCATGGTGGCACTAGAGTACAGAAAAGCCAAGAGGTGGCTTGACTCTCCGCCTGTGTGCTCAGGTTAGAGGAGAAGTCCAGTTTAGGAGCAGAATAAAAACATGACTACATTCAATTATTAAGCAAGGGAACATCTTAAACTTACACCATAAGGATCCATGTAGAGGGAAATCTAAACCACCTCAAGATTGTCTCCAAGCTTTAACTTCACAACCTAAGTCCAAGTCATCAAGACTTGTCATCCAAGTCCTCCACCTAGGGTTGGAAGCATACCCCAATAAAAGAAAGACAATAGGAGATATCAGCAAAAGCTGGTATGTGCATACTAAAAAGCAAATTGAGCAATATAAAGAAATAAAGGACAACAAATCTAAAAGGCTTCCCATGCAAGAGATAAGGGTACCCAATCAGGCATAAAAGAAAAGAATCATAATCACCATAAAAGAAGATACTTGCCATAATCAAAATAATAAAGATTGTGCAATACTGGCACAAAAAGAAAGTAGGGCACACACCCCACAATCCATATCAATAACCTGCATGCATGTGAGATAAGCATAGCCCTATAACAATATAAACACAAAGGCGGCCAAGCACAAACTTGAACCTCATAGAGAAAGGAATACTGCCAATCTCCCAAATATATAAAATTAAGTATGGATTACTGCCACACTCGGGTATAGAGAAGTGGTATACTGCCACCCTCCTTAATAAACAATAGGGGATTACTACCCCAAAACCAAAGTAATTTACACTACTCTAGTGCTACTGAATCACATAGCATGTTTAATGTAGAGGCAAGTAGACAAGTATGGTCAGAACAATACGATGTTGCCACCACACAATGGACAACACAAACATATAAACATCAACTTCATAATGGGCACATAACATTATTTAAAACCAACATGCACCAAGGCACAAGATAAGATATCAAGAAAATATCCAAGTCCACAACAAGCAAGATAGTTCACATGAACCATGATATCAAGAGAATAGACATATGTGTAGGCAAAAGTCAAAAGAATGATAAAGTAGGTGAATTGCTCAATATGGATGAATAGGGGATACAACATACCTCAACTTTAGAGTCAAACAATCAAAAGTCACTTCTAGGTCCAAGCCTAGGCATCCAAAGCACCTATTAACATATATGTAGTATTAGGGTTAGATTTATATTAATTTCATAAACCTTAAAAACCACATTTTTAATTATATGTGAATTAGGTTTCCAAAACCATATTGCATTATAGCATATATCATTAGGAGTCCAAAACATATTTTATTATATTTTTTGACTTATATATAATTAGTTATGATTTTTACAAATTAATTCCTCATTAATTAGATCCATTAAAAACACCTATTATTTATCTTTAGATCTAACTATCAAAATATGTACCATTAGACATGTCTTATTTTTCTGATTCTAACGAATATTTTTACATATTTTTCTGATCATCCATTAATCAGTTATTAATTTTTAAGCATCGACCAATCAGGAAAATACACGTCAGTAAAAGCATTATAATAGGAAAAGAAAGAGTGGGGACCACGTGACTTGGCCCAATCACAGCCGGCCGAGTCACTGACCAAGTCTTGCATGACTTCGACTGAAGGAAAAAGATTGGAGCCGCCAAAAAGATGAAAATACCCCTCGGTGAGAAACACTGCGAAGGAAGTAAAACCGAAGGGCAAAGTCAAGAATTCTTCTGGGGGATTCTCCCCTCTCTCATGCACCAAGAACAGCAGCAGCAAGCTGCTTAGTCCAGGCGAGATTTGGGCGAATCCGCAAGCAATGATCAAACTCAAATCTAAAGCCACGGAAATGAAGAGGAGAGGTCCAAAAACTTACCTCTAATCTCAATTTAATGGCTGGAGATGCCGTTAGTCAAGGCAACTTGCCGTAAACGCAGAGAGGAGAAAGCTGCAATGGTGGCTATGTGAGGAACCCATGACCAAATTGATGGTCGGGTAAGAACAAATGTGAGTGGATGATCGATCCTAGATGCTCGTGTATATATAGGTGTAGGTGAAATGTGGTCTATAATCTCACAGTAGCGAGAGCTGAAAGCCCAAATTGGGTGTTTCCTAGAAACTCAATGATATAAGATAAATAAGGGATCATCTGGCACAGATTTTTCTCACAAACCCGTTGGCGAAAAAATCTCGAACAAAGACCAATAATAGAGGGAGAAATTGTTGGTATGTACACCCTGAGATCCAATCATGGGATGATTGGTGGGATACATTAAGATTGATTTGATAAAGATCAAAGGCAAACTTCCAATTCTTTCTGGTTCAGTCATAGAAGATAATGATAGAACAGATTGAATGTCTAGAGAATGACATTACTGAATGACGTATGCTTTTAGGTTAAGGACCTGAACGATGAGATCATACGGATGTTAGGAGTTTGTACATTCTTATTATGTCCCTAGTCGGATGTCATTGTGGAAGGTAGATAGACAGCAATGACACACAAAACTAGATTGTGGTGTTGGTTGATGACAGAATCTCATTAGTCATGATATGGAGATATCAAACCAAACACATAGGTACTTGTTAGAGAACAAGTGTACCAGATAGACCCACCGTGAGTTTGACACATGGAACCATGACATGGTAGTCATAGTCAGTTCTCACAGTGATGGTGGTGAATGTGATTCTTTGACCTAAAATCACTACACTCAACACATGTCACTGGGTACACTTTGACATCATCAAACATAGTCTTGAAACATGGGTTGTTATAAAGGTGATGATTGGGTGGCTTTGACACATGGGGCTTTTCAGGGGTGAGTGATAGATATGGGAGTTGTCCCTCCTGAGGGAGTTTGATATCCATGGCCACTTGATGAGTAGGATTGAGACAGGCGTGCACACGCATGTGTGAATCAGTATGTGATATTGATGTCATACATATATCCTCCAATATACTCTGAGATCAAGAAAGTGAATGAACGTTGACAGGATGACTGTTCCATGCCTTGAGTTCATTCGGGATATCAGTGACAAAGGAATTATACATTCGCTATAACACCATTCACGGATTGTAGGATTGAAAGTTGTTCTCCAACTTTCTATTTCACTTGGGTAGCACTGATGTGCGGCTAGGCACTGCTCTTTGCTTGTGAAGTCATAAATGTTATGGACTTTCACTGCCAACGTGAAATGGACCTGTAGGGTCACACACATAGGATTTAACCTGGAAGAGGAGTTTATCCACAAATGATGTTTAGATTTATTACTAAAGGAGTTTAGTAGTTAAATTAAACACTCAATTAATTAATAGCTCAAAATCATAATATTCAAGGTGTTGGATCGATTGATTAGAGTATCAGATTGATTGAAACTGCAATTGACTGATTTTGCACAGTCTACATTTCCAACTGATCGGCTCATGTGATGAACCGATCAGCTCAGGTTGGTGAACTGATCGACTCATGTGATGAATCGATCGGCTCAAGACAGGCTGAGATGATCGGTTCAAGGGTTAAACCGATCGGCTCAACTGGTCTAACCAAGATCGTTTGGAAAGTGAGAAGACTATTTTGCAAATACAATTTGTTTCACTTGTACAAATTTGATTTGGACAAGGATTAATATTTGATTAATCGAAAACAAATTTAAAAGTCAATTTGAGTTGGATCAGGACCACAGACTGATCGGCTCAGAAGTGAACCGATCGGCTCAGGTGCCTCAACCGATCGGTTCAGTTGTGAACCAATCAACTCAACTCCCCAACCGACTATTTCATGCATGAAACGATCGGTTCAGGTGGCATAGTTGGTTGTTTTTGTGAAAAATCTTGAACCCTTCTACTCCTGCTTTAATCCTACATTGCCCGGGATAGAGAACCCTATCCCATGACCCTCCTATATATATATAGGTGGTGGGGGCTTCTCAGGAATACAACTCAGTGCACCAGTTACTTTGCAAAGTTGTCATTCTCTCTGGTTTTGGTAACCGAGAGAGAGCCCGAGCAAGTGCTACCCGATAAGGGAGGCACATCAAGGGAAAGACAACTACAGAAAGCGAGTGGTGGCAGAATAGTGTGTCGGTGACTAGTATGCTGACAAGAGGGTGTGACTCCTTCTGATTCCTTGTACGACAAGGAGATCGGAGTTCCAGGTGGTCCGTGTGGACTACTTCAGAGGTGGGAGACTTCTACCGCTCGGAGGATAGCTGTCAATCCCGACAGTCCCGGTGAGACGAGGAGGTGCTAGTCCCTGTGAGACCAGGAGCTGCACAGACACCGTCTAAGACCGGAGGTGAAGACTGCGCAAGCCGCGAGGTAATGTCTCTGAGCAAGCCTCGGGACAAGGTACGCCTCTACAAACCATCATTCCTATTGTATAGACGTTGACACGTTTCCTTTGTTTTGGGTTTGGGGAGAAGAATTTTTTTTGTTTCTGCTGCCTTCTCTGTCTCTCCTAAAGCCCAATAGTGGTATCAGAGCCACGCCAACTGCTCTATGCTTTAGGATTATCGATGTGATCGATTTTGGTTTTTCGCCTTTATTTATTGCATGCGATGTGAATAAAATTGGCTTTATGCATGTCTAATCCTAAATCCACAAATCCCAATATACATATATGATATGTAATATAAATGGACTCAATACGCGTCGCCCTTAAATGAGTTTTGTGGTGGATGTATAGCGTGGTTATGGCCAATAAATCCTATGTGTGTGCTTATTTGAATGTGGTTGCTTGCATCCAGTCTACGCATTGATTCCTTATCTCCTATTCCTGATGTAACTCGAGATAACTCGAGATTTCTTTACTACCTTTGCTCCCCCTAAATGTAACTCAGGGTTTCCCAATTCAAATGTAAAATAGGATAGATCTTTTATTTCCTATTATGTCAAAGAACGGCGGACCATCTGACGACTACTGAAATGATCGGTTCAAGGAGTGAACCGATCGGTTGGTGATCCAGACGACCGGTTCGAGGAGTGAGACGATCGGGTGGCAGCCATGAGGAGATGCACGATGACCAGGAAAATCGATCGGTTGGAGGAGCCAACAGATCGACTGGTGGCACCCAGACGACCGACCAGGGCGAGTAGGTCATTCATGTGATGAGTTGATCAACTCAGATGACTACAACACTTCATCTTATATAGGTTGCATGTGATGTAGACCTAGATGACCGTGATTCCTCTTGGCTCGAGGAATCACATTAGGATGGCCATAATCATCGCTTTTATCATTTCACATGTTTTTTGTGGGATATAGCATGTATATGATACGTACTATATATTGTGGTGATTGGATATGTATATGTACTTATAAAACCAAATCCCTCATTAAATATTAAAGTTTTAGATGCCTTCCAAATGCGACACACGTGAAAAGCTTGATCAGCCAAGTGTGGGAACGCCCTAGCGTGGTACACCGTCTATCTCGTGGAAGCGTGAAGGATGGATATGTGGGTCTGCCCTAGTAGGGTGCATATTCATCGTGTTGGCTTTGGGTCAGACTTAACAAGGTGACCTAGATAGGATCTAGCACCTTGAGGCATGGAGGTGATCATGGCAAGGAGTTGCATATGTCATCTTTCAAGAGTTGCATATGATGCAATTGGCAAAAGTTTCCTACCTGGAAGATCTAAGTTGTGGGTGACAGCCCTAGCTGGTCCATGACTCAGAGGATTTCAAGATCTGGCCCACTAGAAGATTGTACGCTACAATCTTCCGAATTGATGGTGAGGGCTATCAATTTGAACAAAATAGTGGCAGCGATAATTAATTAAAGTCCTAATTATATTGTCAACTTTTCAAATCAATCAAAATAAGACAAAATTGAGTTTTGGACTAAATTGCATATATTTCCTTTTGTAGAACAAATGACAACAAACAACAATCACTTTTCATTGTGATTGGTCCTTGAGAAGGACAAGCGGAATGGGACTAACTTCCATGATTGGTTTAGGACATTGAGAATTGTTCTCACTCAAGAGAGAAAGCTCTATGTCCTTGATACTCCAGTTCCAGAGGAACCTACTCCTACCGCACCAAAGGCAGAAAGGGATGTTTATAAGAAGCATTCTGATGATGCCATTGATGCAAAGTGCTTGATGTTGTGCTCTATGAACCACGAGTTGCAGAGACAACATGAGAACATGGGTGTCATTGAGATGATTCAACATCTCAAGAACATGTATGAAGATCAAGCACGACAAGAGAGATATGATGTCTCCAAGGTGCTGTTCAAGTGTGTCATGACAGAAGGAGATCCATTTAGTCCACACATGCTCAAGATGATTGGGTATGTGGAGAACCTGAAAAGACTGGGATTTCCCCTGAGCCAAGAGTTGGCTACTGACGTGATACTGCAATCGTTTCCAGAATCCTACAGTCAGTTTGTGATGAACTACAACATGAACAACTTTGACAAGCCGTTGACAGAGTTGTTGGGCATGTTGAGGACAACCGAGACACAAATGAAGAAGGACAAGCCTAAGTATGTGATGATGGTCAGTGACAAGAAAGGCAAGTCCAAGCACAAGGGCAAGGGCAAAGCTAAGAAAGGTTCTGATGCTAGCCAGCAGCCCAAGGCATCTTCAGCTCTCAAGGCCAAGGGAGGCGTGACCAAGAGAGGCAATTGCCACCATTGTCAAAAGCCAGGACATTGGAAAAGGAATTGTCCACTCTATCTGGAAGAACTAAAGAAGAAGGAGGCGACAGACGTCTCCACCTGAAGGTGTCATGAAATAAACTTGTAACATTTTTGAGGTATATGATACCAAGATATAAAATGTAAAGCACTCAATAAATGGGGTAAGTGTTGCCGCCATAAATAGGAGTACTTTAGTTTATTTTCAGCCTTAAAGGCATGTAATAGAGTTATGAACTGCTATTTCATATTTTCCAATGGATAAAAACACACTATTTTTGCATATTGTATGACAATGATTGCAATTAATAAAGTTGGATATGATCTTTATGGCAATGCCTTGTTTATCTTGTGGCATAAGATAAAATGATACCTAAAAGTTATTGATAACTCAAACAATCAAATTAGCATAAATCATTAGAAATCCATTTCTAGTTTCCATATTATGGATAAATCTAGACTCTTTTGGTTAGAAAACCAATAAGAGACACGAATCTCTTAGAAATGATTAATCAATCTTCACTAGTGGTAGTGGGAGAATGATTATTCTATTAGGTATAATACATGTGATGTATTTACATACCTATTGGAGTTAATGCTAGTACTTTAAATGGTGTTTAGAGAAATACAAATATGAACATCTTGAAGTGTTCAAGAATATCATAGATGAAGTACGAATTTGGTAAAAGTGTTAATTCTTGATGAGATCAATGAATGAAATACTTGGACCAAATGTTTGAGATCCTTATGAGTGATTATGATTGTGTATCATAGCGAACTCATGATTAAGGCATGGTGATGTCTAAATCAACAAGGAATCATACTCTAAGGAGTTAGAGGATGATTATTGAATAACTAACTTCTTCTTAAATAAAGAATACCCCACATTAATAAAGGACATTAAGAATCATAAGGAGTTGTGAGTTCTTATATCCTTGACAGATACACCTCGATTATCTATATGATGAGTTGGACATATGATGAGTCAACTATCTAGATGAGAATGAGGAACCGGATTTTGAGTTATAGTTTACGACCATTACATCCTAAGTGACTTTCATGTAAACCATATGGTATGACCTTGATGGTAGCACCCATTGGGATTAAACCCATAAGTGTGAATGAGTCTTAAGCGTTAAGACACATGGATAACATTTTGAGAAGGATGATGCTTGTTAATTGCAACTTAATGACTAAAAGATTTGGCATATAGATACTAAAATCGCATTCCTATAAGGAATAAAACAAGGATGTGTACATGATACAACCTATAAGGTTTATGAATCCATTAATGCAAATGAAGTCTATAAGTTACAATGGACTAATCAATATGATTGATTGAGTATAAGCAACTCAGAGTTGGATCTTTACTTTGATAATATAGTCAAATGGTTTGACTGATATGACAAAGATAAAGAAAGATCTGTGATTTAGTGGGAGCGTATTCACATTCCACATGTTGATGTGAAATGAAAATGTTCTAGAATGGAAATCCAAAGTGGAAATTATCTTTAAGGAAGATAGAGATGTTTCCTATGTGATAGGAATAGAGATCTATAGAGATAGTTCTCGAAAAACCTTTTAACCTGAAAAGAGAGAGCATACATTGGCAATCTATACTAAAGGGTTCAGTGTGCATAGATTCAGTGGGAGAAAAACTTGTCCATGTTACTTGGAGTTGGTATCCCAAGGCCAAGTGTCCAATTCTTATGAAGAATGGGAACACTAAGGATAGATATGGATCTATCATGTATGTAATCATCCCATTATCTTGCATGTATGGACATGGCAAGAACAAAATGCATTTATCATCTTGTATGTAGGACATGGCAATATGATATGCTCATCCTGATAACTTGTATGTGGGACATGACGAGTAGATGTCTGTCTAGTTCCAGTAAGGGTTACTGGAATACCATAAGAACTTGATAAGTACTTGAGAAGCACTAGTTCTATGGAAATAAGGAAGGGTTCACTGTAAAGAGTTACACTGATGCGAACTTCCGAAAAGGATAGAGAATTAATCGCAATATATATATATATGAGTAAATGTTTGTTGATAATTGGAAACATTCCAATAAAGCTGTTTAAAAGGAAATGCTGAGTATCCGTGTGTTAGAGAACATTAGTGGATACTATATGGATATGGAAGTTCATGAGATGAACTTATAGATATTTCGGTCATTGATGACAAGTTAAGATTACTTGGTCATGCAATGTGGCTAAAGGTTAGCAAAGGAATACTAGATCACATATTATGGCAACTCCATCTCATACGTGTGACGTACAATAAAGAGATGAGAGACATACAGTTAATACCGACTTTGGCAAGGTGTTGCCATAACTCACTATGTTAGCACTAGAGTACAATAACATGTGGGACATGTTTGAAGATCACTATGAATATGATTCAAGGGTGATTGGCTCTGTAACGACAGTCGCCAAACTGACAAACAAATCGTTACTAATTAAGCGGAATAAACATAAACAGCAGATTAATAAAAATCACTAAAATTTAAAACCATTTTGCAAGGAGATCCTTGTCTAGAAAACTTTTACTGAAAGATCCAAAACTCATACATATCATGATTTACATTGTACACCATTGTTTCATCTCATTTTGAGGACAACATATCACAGTTGCTCTATCAAAACACATACTAGAGCAACATAAAACCTCAAGGCATTCAAGCCAAAATCTCATATTATTCATGAAACCAGTACGAACCAACTCCAAGGACCTGAGAGTACAGAAACGACACATAGGACTTCTATCTACAAGACATGACAGATAGTACACTCAACCTGAGTGGTCCCTGCTGTCCCTGCAGCTGTTGTTCTTTCTCTGCAGTACGGTCTCAATCCCCCTCGTGCACGTCCACCTAAAAAAATGTGGATCCCACGGGGTGAGACAATTGTCCCAGTGAGAGATATAACTCTCTGCCAACAATATTATTATCACATTTAAATAGTATTAGTCTGAGTAGAGGATAAGCAGTTTAGAACATTCTCATATTTTAAAGCATTGTAACTATCTATGATAGAGCAGTAAATCATCTATTCTCTTTATAAGGAATAGGAAGAACATGTATATCATTTACCCATCATACTATATCAACATCTCAAGCTTATCATGTGATACTCATTATCATGGTATGTCATCCATGAATCATTCTCATTTCTATCTGTTGGCCTCATCCAATATGCTAACCAGATATGGAATTGTACCGGTCATGTGAGTATACATCATCATATTCTGTCCAGGCATTGGACTATGCCAATCATGTTCAACCATTCCAGACATTGGACTATGCCAATCCTGTGACATTATTCCAGGCATTGGGTTATTACCAATCCTGTGCAATTATTCTAGGTATTGGGTTATGACCAATCCTGTGACATTATTCCAGGCATTGGATTATTACCAATCCTGTGCAATTATTCCAGGTATTGGGTTATGACCAATCATGTGACATTATTCCAGGCATTGGATTATTACCAATCTTGTGCAATTATTCCATGTATTGGGTTATGACCAATCATGTGACATTATTCCAGGCATTGGATTATTACCAATCATGTGCAATTATTCCAGGTATTGGGTTATGACCAATCCTGTGACATTATTCCAGGCATTGGATTATTACCAATCATGTGTAATTATTCCAGGTATTGGGTTATGACCAATCATGTGACATTATTCCAGGCATTGGGTTATTACCAATCCTGTGCAATTATTCCAGGTATTGGGTTATGACCAATCATGTGACATTATTCCAGGCATTGGATTATGACCAATCCTGTGCAGTTATTCTAGGTATTGGGTTATGGCCAATCATGTGACATTATTCCAGGCATTGAACTATGTCAATCCTGTGCATCTATTCTAGGCATTGGACTATGCCAATCATGTGCATCATCATTGACTACCACATCACCTTTACTAGGTATTAAACCTTGTCCAAGCCATCATACTTATTCACATCCTTTATGTAATTCAAGTATTCCTCTTATCTCCTTTAAGCTTATTCAAAACACTATAACCCTTATTTGGCTATAAGCATAAAGCATGCATGATTAATATTTCATTATTATTATTGTATCCATTTATTATTATTATTATGTTACTAAGTTTCCATTTTCTAGTTTATTTGAACATTATCATTTCTTACATGAAACTTTTATAAACATATTGTTACCTCTTACTAGGCAACAACTATTCACCTGGCTCACAAGGCCCATTAAACATCTTGTCACCTCTCACTTGGCAACAACTATTCACATGGCTCACAAGGCCATTAAACATCTTTTCACCTCTCACTAGGCAACAACTATTCACATGGCTAACAAGGCCATTAAACATCTTGTCACCTCTCACTAGGCAACAACTATTAGGGTTAGGGTTTCCCTTTATAGCCGAATAGGGTTTTAAGTTCATATTATTAATTCAAACCCTAATTCATTGATCCACACATCTAGGAACATACATTGATATCATAAGTATTCAATTATACCTATTTATTCTCATCTTTATTATTAAATGATAATCAACACAAAGTATGAGTTTCTCTCTCATCCTCTCTAGGATATTGATTACATCATACTTTGTTATCTTGGCTTAACCCTTTCTCAAGGTATGTTAGCTTACACTTATCAAAGTGCATTACATCTCAATGTAACAATTGACATGACACACTTCATGTGTTACTCATCCAAGTATATTGTATTTAAGGTGCATCAAGGTGCATCAACCTTGAGGTGCTGGATGTAGTATTTATCATGCCTTGATGTATTACTTCCCTCATTACTTTTAACTTATTTAACTTCATAAACTTATCTTGTATTAGGGTATATCCCATCCTAATACTTTATGCACTAACACATCACATTTATCATATAGTGTATTTGCCATAAGTCACACATTTGAATTACCCAACTATCATCAATGATATGGGCTCATCTCGGGTCAAGGCATTGTTAATATAAGGTTGTCCATTATCAACCACTCTAGGTGTTTCACCTATCAAGATATTAGCCACACCATTACTTGGTGTTACCCTCATCACTCCTAAGAGTGTCTTGCCCTCACCTTTACAATGTATCTTGGGTTAGAAGTGTGCATATGATCACCATATCGGGTTGTAAGTATATGAGAACTCACCATATCGGGCTAGAAGTATATACACACCATTCATATCAGGCTAGAGGTGTTTATATGTGTTACCCATGTCGTGCATGAGGTATTAAGCCATCACCATGTCGGTCTAGACATCAACTAGGGTTGTGTATCAGACTACCATATCGTGCAATAGCATTTTCTATTCTTTACTCATATCGGGTTACCCAAATTAGGGTTTCATGTCAACTTATAAGTATTCATTTAACCTTGTATCGTGCATGGAGTCTATACTTGACTCCCTATCATGAAAGAGGTGTATACTACATCCCCATATCGTGCAATAAGGTATACAATCATATCCATGTCATTTTAGTGAAGTAGGTGCATCATCATATCGGGTTAGAGGTGCTTGCTTGTATGCTTGCACCTGATATCACTTTTATAAGGTGATACCATCATCTTCAAGCTATATAACTTTATTCTAACTGTTATAGTTCATGTAAAAAGGTCTAAAAAACTACTATAACTCATAATATCATGAACTATTTCAGGAAATTTCGGAATTAAAAGTAATTCATTAAGTATAGCAATTTAGGTGATGAATAATAACATGGTTGAGTTCAAGTTATATAACCCGCCTTAAGAAAAACTTCAAATCTCCAAGATCCAAAGCTCCACGTTCCTAAGGTTGAATATGAACTTCAAAACTCCTCTATATACAAATAATCACCATGGATAAGCAATTGGTGAAGAAGAAAAGAAAGGAAGACCATAACCCTAAAATCATGCTTCAATCCAAAGTTGAAGATGATCATTGCCTCACCTTAGGGTTAAATATGAGCTCCTTCTTGCTCCTTAACACTCTTTAACGATACCCTTGTGACCTTGAATGATATGCCACCCCTCTTGCACCATATTACACTCACTTGCATGATATGCCACTCAACACATCACTCTATGGTCGATATCACCCTATATGGCCGATATCACCTACTTGGGCGATATGATCTTGCCATGGGCGATACCCCAAGGCCCATGCACGATACCACAGCATCCCTTCATGATATAGGAGATTTATGCACGATACCTTAGGGTAGAAGGGTGGTAAGGGTCGAAAAATTGCACCAAGGGGTGAAACTAGGGGTATATATACTTGTTGTTCATGAAGGAGGGTAAAAATGAGGTGTCAACAATTTGAGCTAGTAGATGACACGTGTAATGCATGGGTGACATGTGTACATGCATGAATAAACATTTATATTGTCATTCAAAACAGTTTAGGATCATTTAGGGATAAAGATTCGTCCATTACATATCCTTTTGAATAAGATATATCAATTAATTCATCACTTTATTCACAACTCGTCACAATTTTGCTAAGGAAGTTGTAACCCAACACAACTCACCTCCTTGAGGTGCTTTGCACGATATGGACTTTTCCAAAAGTTCACAAGATGATATTAGGATCCTCCTATGGCTCCTTGGCCGATAGGTACTAATATATAAGCTTTTCAACTTGATACAACTCAAGTCAAGCTTTCATATTCAACCCTTTTCTTGGTCATTTCATCACCAAGATTACCATCATTCATAATTGATTCAAACATGGTGTCTCCTTCTTTATATATCATCTAAATGATACTAGGAGGGAGTAGGGACACTCTAGAGGTGGTAATTTTCATATCAACCCCACATTTTGGGCAAATTACAATTTGTACCAAAATTGGTGCACAAGTCACCAACATTCATCAAACAAGTTCAAACTTGGAATTTAGGCTTTCCAAAAGCCACCACCTTGCATAATTATGTCTATAATGATGCTAAAACATATGAGTCATGTTCAACATGTGACATTTTGCAATATAGCCCCTCATCTTGGGTAAATTGCACTTTGGTCCAAAATAAAGGAACATTGCTCAAACAACATTCAATCAGGACCAAACTTAAAATATACGTATGTCACATGATAAAAAAACACCTTAGAGGATTTTATTAAAGTTCTAAGAAACTTTATTAGCCAAAACAAATAGGGTTACCTCATAACCCAGGTTAGGGTCGTTACAGGCTCGCAGTGCAAGTGGGAGTCTGTTGGTATGTATGCCCTGAGAGCCAATCATGGGATGATTGGTGGGATACATTAAGATTGATTTGGTAAAGATCAAAGGCAAGCTTCCAATTCTTTCTGGTTCAGTCATATGAGATAATGATAGAATAGATTGAATGTCTAGAGAATGACAATACTCAATGACGTATGCTTTCAGGTTAAGGACCTGAACGATGAGATCATACAGATGCTAAGAATTTGTACATTCTTATTATGTCCCTAGTCGGATGTCATTGTGGAAGGTAGATAGACAGCAATGACACACAAGACTAGATTGTGGTGTTGGTTGATGACAAAATCTCATTAGTCATGATATGGAGATATCAAACCAAACTCATAGGTACTTGTTAGAGAACAAGTGAACATGATAGACCCACCGTGAGTTTGACACATGAAACCATGACATGGTAGTCACAGTCAATTTTCACAGTGATGGTGGTGAATGTGATTCTTTGACCTGAAATCACTACACTTAACACATCTCATTGGGTATACTTTGACATCATCAAACGAAGTCCTGAAACATGGGTTGTTATAAAGGTGATGATTGGATGGATTTGACACATGGGGCTTTTGAGGGGTGAGTGATAGATATGGGATTTGTCCCTCCTGCGAGAGTTTGATATCCATGACCACTTGATGAGTAGGATTGAGACAGGCGTGTGCACACATGTGTGAATCAATATGTGATATTGATGACATACATATCTCCTCCAATCTACTCTGAGATCAAGAAAGTGAATGAACGTTGACAGGATGACTGTTCCATGCCTTGAGTTCATTCAGTTAATCAGTGACAAAGGAATTATATATTCGTTGTAACACCATTCATGGATTGTAGGATTGCAAGTTGTTCTCCAACTTTCTATTTCACTTAGGTAGCACTGATGTGCGACTAGACACCACTCTTTACTTGTGAAGTCATAAATGTTATGGACTTTCACTGCCAACGTGAAATGGACCTGCAGGGTCACACACATAGGATTTAACCTGGAAGAGGAGTTTATCCACAAATGATGTTTAGATTGATTACTAAAGGAGTTTAGTAGTTAAATTAAACACTCAATTAATTAATAGCTTAAAATCATAGTATTCAAGGTGTTGGATCGATTGATTAGAGTATCGGATTGATTGAAATTTCAATGGACTGATTTTGCACAGTCTACATTTCCAACCGATCGACTCATGTGATGAACCGATCAACTCAGGTTGGTGAACCGATCGGCTCATGTGATGAACCGATCGGCTCAAGACAGACTGAGATGGTCGGTTCAAGGGTGGAACCGATCGGCTCAACTGGTCTAACCAAGATCGTTTGGAAAGTGAGAAGACTATTTTGCAAATACAATTTGTTTCACTTGTACAAATTCGATTTGGACAAGGATTAATATTTGATTAATTGGAAACAAATTTAAAAGTCAATTTGAGTTGGATCAGGACCACGAACCGATTGGCTTAGAAGTGAACCGATCGGCTCAGGTGCCCCAACCGATCGGTTGAGGTGTGAACCGATCGGATCAACTCCCCAACTGACCGTTTCATGCATGAAACGATTGGTTCAGGTGGCGCAATTGGTTGTTTTTGTGGAAAATCCCAAACCCTTCTACTCCTACTTTAATCCTGCATTGCCTGGGATAAAGAACCTTGTCCCATGACCCTCCTATATATATAGGGGTAGTGGGGGATTCTCAGGAACACAACTCAGTGCACTAGTTGCTCTGCAAAGTTGTCATTCTATCTGGTTTTGGTAACCGAGAGAGAGCTCGAGCAAGTGCTACCCGATAAGGGAGGCACAACAAGGGAAAGACAACTGTAGAAAGCGACTGGTGGCAGGAGAGTGTGTCGGTGACTAGTACGCCGACAGGAGGGTACGACTCCTTCTGATTCCTTGTACGACAAGGAGATTAGAGTTCCAGGTGGTCTGTTTGGACTACTTCAGAGGCGGGAGACTTCTGCCACTTGGAGGACAGCTGTCAATCCCGACAGTTCCGGTGAGACCAGGAGGTGCCAGTCCCGGTGAGACCAGGAGCTGCACAGACACCGTCCAAGACCGGAGGTGAAGACCGCACAAGCCACGAGGTAACGTCGCTGAACAAGTCTCAGGACAAGGTACGCCTCTACAAACCATCCTTCCTATTGTATAGACGTTGACGCATTTCTTTTGTTTTAGGTTTGGGGAGAAGAATTGTTTCCGCTGCCTTCTCTGTCTCTCCTAAAACCCAACAGAAATCATGAAGACAAAATCAATTAGAGTGTGCGGTCTGTTTCCCTTTTGAACACAAGGTAGGTGACGACCCAAGAGTCGTCCGATATGCATCCAACGGCTGCAAGCCGCACGACAAATTAAATAGATTCCCAACTAAAATCAAATATAGTGAGACATTAAATTCATTTCTATTTTCTCTTTCCTCATAAGAGGGTGCAAATGAACTCCAAATTAGGTAAACAAATTCACAGAGGCCAATAAAGGCATGTAGATTCCGATTATGCACATAGTTTTGCCTTTTGGAAACTTTTATGGGTTAAATAATTCAAAACCTATTTTTTCTTTCCTCCTTCGATAATGGAATTAGGATTATCCAAATATGGTGAAACTTGACCCACAAGTCATGTTTAGTATATTGGATTCGAATTTTCCATCAATTTTATATGTTGGAGTTGTTTAAGTATTTATTTAATATTTTGAAGGTTCTACACACTCTCTCTCCTAATCTCACCTTTTAAGCAAACTTTCTCCAAATTGGATGAAAATTCACCCAAAGGCTATATTTATTATATAGATTATGAATATAAGATTATTGTTCTCTTTTGACTTCATTTATTATTTTATTTGATATTTTGGGGAAAACACACATCTTCTTAACAAATTTGAATTAAATGAATTATTATAATGTGAATAATGTGTAACTTGACTCCCAAGGTAATTGGGACCCAAGGAACACAATTTTAAACTTAGATTTCACTTTTGACAATTATTTTTATGAGATATGTCATATGGCCCATTAGCCACATTATGCACCAAATTAAGTTGTTTATCTTCTTATTACCATCCAAATGAATTATGGGACATATTAGATTACATTATTCATGCATTAGATTATTAGGATAACTCTAACCTCAACCTTGTTTGTTCAAACCCAAAAGGTCAAACTTCCAGGGCAGGGTCCAAGATCTGGTATGTTACAACACTCCACCCCTTAAAAAGAATTTTGTCCTTGAAATCTATAGATTCAAACATCAACCACCAACTACTCTCCACCCCTTAAAGGGTTCATCCTACCAAGTCAAACTAAACAACTTTTTAGAGCTACCCACATCTCTTAGTTGTGCAAGTTTTTAGAGATTTATGTTTCTCATGTATCCAACTTAGTCAGATCCATCTAGGGTTGAGCTATAGGTCCTTGTGTTTCTAACCTATCAAACCTACATGAACATCAAAAAGTCATAGGGTAGGTCAACTACACCTCTATATCAATCCTATTCATAAACTAGGGTTAGATTCTACTCAAACTAGAGTATCTCTTCATTGTGAATTTGTTTAAGAAAACATCGATAAATCAGATAAAACTTTTGTACATATAGTAGTATAATTGAAAATAATTTTTAAGCGATGAAACCTTTTTGAGATGAAACAAAATGTAGATCCAAAATCAATTGTGGAAACCAAGTCACAATTTTCCATAACTAGTCCAATATATAACCTAATTCCATCCTCATATCAAACCTTATTGCTTATAAAGATCATCATTGATCAAAACTAGGGTGAACATATCACCTAAAGGCAACTAGCTAAGTCAAGAGTTTAACTAGGGAGACAAAATTGAAATAGTCAGATTCCGACTACCATGGGCTCTGATACCATGATGTAAAGAAGTGAAACCACCTCTATACTAAAAATTTGAACAATAAAACCTCCAGTCCAAACACAGTCATAAGGTATGATGGAGTGGGTGTAAAATTTTTAAATATTTATATTATGGTAACAAAAGACCAAAGTATAGCAGCGGAATAAAAACATGACTATATTCAATTATTAAGCAAGGGAACATCTTAAACTTACATTATAAGGATCCATGTAGAGGGAAATCTAAACCACCTCAAGATTGTCTCCAAGATTTAACTTCACAACCTAAGTCCATGTCATAAAGCCTTGTCATCCAAGTCCTCCACCTAGGGTTGGAAGCATACCCCAGCAAAAGAAAGAAAATAGGAGACATCAACAAAAGATGGTATGTGCATACTAAAAAGCAAATTGAGCAATATAAATAAATAAAGGACAACAAATCTAAAAGGCTTCCCATGTAAGAGATAAGGGCTACCCAATCAGGCATAAAAGAAAAGAATCATAATCACCATAAAAGAAGATACTTGCCATAATCAAAACAATAAAGATTGTGCAATACTGACACAAAAAGAAAGTAGGGCACACACCCCACAATCCATATCAATAACCTACATGCATGTGAGATAAGCATATCCCTATAACAATATAAACACAAAGGTGGCCAAGCACAAACTTGAACCTTCTAGAGAAAGGAATACTGCCAATCTCCCAAATATATAAAATTGAGTATGGATTACTGCCACACTCAGGTATAGATAAGTGGTATACTGCCACCCTCCTTAAGAAACAATAGGGGATTACTTCCCCAAAACCAAAGTAATTTACACTACTCTAGTGCTACTGAATCACATAGCATGTTTAATGTAGAGGCAAGTAGACAAGTATGGTCAGAATAGTACGATGTTGCCATCACACAATGGACAACACAAACATATAAACATCAACTTCAAAGTGGGCACATAACATTATTTAAAACCAACATGCACCAAGGCACAAGATAAGATATCAAGAAAATATCCAAGTCTACAACAAGCAAGATAGTTCACACGAACCATGATATCAAGAGAATAGACATATGTGTAGGCAAAAGTCAAAAGAATGATAAAGTAGGTGAATTGCTCAATATGGATGAACAGAGGATACAACATACCTCAACTTCAAAGTCAAACAATCCAAAGTCACTTCTAGGTCCAAGCCTAGGCATCCAAAGCACCTATTAACATATATGTGGGATTAGGGTTAGATTTATATTAATTTCATAAACCCTAAAAACCACCTTTTTAATTATATATGAATTAGGATTCCAAAACCATACCACATTATAGTATATATCATTAGGAGTCCAAAACATTTTTTTTACTTATATATAATTAGTTATGTTTTTTACAAATTAATTCCTCATTAATTAGATCCATTAAAAACACATATTATTTATCTTTAGATACATCTATCAAAACATGTACCATTAGATAGGTCTTATTTTTATGATTCTAACAAATATTTTTACATATTTTTCTGATCATCCATTAATGAGTTATTAATTTTTAAGCATCAGCCAATCAGGAAAATACACGTCAGCAAAAGCATCATAATAGGAAAAGAAAGAGTGGGGCCCGCATGACTTGGCCCAATCACAGCTGACCAAGTCATCAACCAAGTCTTTCATGACTTCGAATGAAGGAAATAGACTGGAGCCACCAAAAAGACAAAAATACCCCTCGGTGAGAAACACTGCGAAGGAAGTAAAATCGGAGGGCAAAGTCAAGAATTCTTCTGGGGGATTCTCCCCTCTCTCACGTGCCAAGAACAGTAGTAGCAAGTTGCTTAGTCCAGGCGAGATTTGGGTGAATCTGTGAGCAATGATCAAACTCAAATCTAAAGCCACAGAAACGAAGAGGAGAGGTCCGAAAACTTACCTCTGATCTCAATTTAATGGTCGGAGATGCTGTTAGTCAAGGAAACATGTCGCAAATGCAGAGAGGAGAAAGCTGCGGAACCCACGGCCAAATTGATGGCCGGGTAAGAACAAACGTGAGTGGACGATCAATCCTAGATGCTTGTGTATATATAGGTGTAGGTAAATCATGATCTGTAATCTCACGGTAGCAAGAGCGGAAAGCCCAAATTGGGCGTTTCCAAGAAACTCAATGATACAAGACAAATAAGGGATCATCTAGCGCAGATTTTTCTCACGAACTTGTTGGCAAAAAAATCTCAAACAAAGAACAATTATAGAGGGAGAAATCACAAAGACAAAATCGATCGGACTGTGCGGCCTGTTTCCCTTTTGAACACAAGGTAGGTGACGAACCAAGAGTCATCCGATCTGCATCCAATGGCTGCGAGCCACGCGACAAGTTAAATAGGATTCCCAACTGAAATCGAATATAGTGAGACATTTTCCATTTTCTCTCTCCTCATAAGAGGGTGCAAACGAATTCCAAATTAGGTAAAAAATTTCACAGAGGCCAATAAAGGCACGTAGATTCCGATTATGTACATAGTTTTGCCTTTTGGAAACTTTTTATGGGTTAAATAATTCAAAACCTATTTTCTCTTTCCTCCTTCATTAATGGCATTAGGATTATCTAAATATGATGAAACTTGACCCAAAAGTCATGTTTAATGTGTTGGATATGAATTTTCCATTAATTTTACATGTTGGAGTTGTTTAAGTATTTATTTAATATTTTGAAGGTTCTACACACTTTCTTTCTCCTAATCTCACCTTTTAAGCAAACTTTCTCCAAATTAGATGAAAATTCAACCAAAGGCTATATTTATTATACATTATGAATCTAAGATTATTTTTCTCTTTTGACATCATTTATTATTTTATTTGATATTTTGGGGAAAACATTAAATTTATCAAATTTATCCTTTAAATGCATATTTCTTTTCAAATCTAATTGAGGATGCATTAAATGCTTGAACTAGATGAAATTTTACACTTAGACTAGACAAGATATGTAGAAATTGAATTTCATATTTGTTTCTACTTTTGAAGATTTTTATTAATTTATTTGATATTTTGATCTTATCTTATATATTCTTTTCTTAATGAAATTAGGATATTTAGGATTGTTCAAATAATATGAAACTTGGCACCGAAGTTAATTGGGACCAAGAAATATGATTTTATCAATAGATTTTGGTTTTGATGTTTCCTTTTATGAGTTCTGATACAATCAGAGTTTTGTCCCACCATTATATTTATTATAATATTACATCATTACCATCAATATTTATTATTTAGAGTCCTATTATCTTCACATTGTTACCAAATGAGTTCCCTTATATTATTATGCACAGATTTCCATATTACTTATTTAAACTATTAAATCTATTAATTAAATATTTATTTAGATGTTGGCGCATTATTCATATTTATGGACATGAATATTGTAACGACCGCTATCAAGTCGACAGCCAAATCACACATTAATTACGCAGAATAACCATTAGCAGTGGATTAACGAAGATCACTAAAAATTAAAACTATTTTGCAATAGATCCATTGCCATGAAACTCTTATGGGAAGAACCAAAGCAATATATACATCATAGTTCACATTGTACATACATTGTACCATCTCATCTCGAGGATATCATATACCAGTTGCTTTGCCCAAACATATACATAAGCAACATAAAATCTCGAGGCATACAAGTCAAAATCTCAGATTGTTTATAAAACCATTGCATACTAACTCCTGAGGACCTGAGAGTATAGAGACGACACATAGGACTTCTATCTACAAGATACGACAAACAACACACTCAACCTGAGCTGTTACTGTTGTCCCTATTATTGTTGTCCTCCCCCTACAGTACAGTCTCTACCTCCTCGTCCGCGTCCACCTAAAAATGTTGGGACCAACGAGGTGAGATAAAAGTCCCAGCAAGAGATATAACTCTCCGCCAACAACATTATTATAATAGGTAAACAGTATAAAACTGAGCAGAGGATCTTTTATATTAATAATCAAGATTAATCATTGTTTATAAGCAGAATAGAGCAATAACATCTTTTAACGCAATGCAGCTATCTATGATAGAACAATAAATCATCTATTCACTTTATAAAGAATACGAAGAACACATATAACATCTATCCATTTAATATGTATACATGTAGTGTAACATCAACCAATGTTTCTGTATTCAATCCTTAATCAAATACGCTACACAACTGATTACATATTTACAATCACACTTATGCCTTGAGGAGATAAGGTATACCGCTCATGATCCAACGACCACGACTACGTAAAGCATCAGTACCATACAAGGTCAAAGTAAGATACAGCTTCCAAGACCTCACTTGTCTCAGTCAGTACGAGACCACTGGTAGTGACATCACGTGTCAAACTACAATTAACTTACCAGGGTATAGTGGCATCTTTGCTATAGAGCTACAGCCGCAACATGCACTCTCTTCAAGGAGACCACACAACGATCCCCAATATATTAATATTGAGTCATGAAATATATACATACTCTAATGATGATGAGGGAGACCACACAACAATCCCTATTTTAACGTAAGGATATTTTCACCCATTACCCCCACATATTCAAAAATATGCTCTCCAAGCTAAACTCGTTTCACCATTCAGCAAATTCTGACACTAAATGGATCTATGGCCAAGGCAACTGCATGATAAGGTTCCACTTGATTAATTAGGTGCATTATAGTATCTTTTAGCATCAACCAAGTAACAAGCATAAATTATAACAGATGCTACAAAGAAAGGTGTAATACATTTATCAAGTAATTTCATAATCTTTGGAACACATTGAATGCATAACACTCGGGATCTCAGTCCCTTATCACATTACTGAGGATTCTCATCCCCTAATACTATCATCATCATGATTTCTAGATCTGGCTATTCAAACCCTTAGTTTATCACTAAACATTGTCACCTCTTATCAGGTAACTATTACCTCTAGGTCCTTAGACCCAGGTATACATTATACTTATTGCACAAGTATTTCACATGGCTCACAAGGCCCATTTAATCTGTATAATATGAATCATCATAACTCATACATGGATATGCTCATCATTTCATGATACCAACATGGTTAGTATTTCATGATAAAAACAATATCAAGTACATATCATCACCATGCAATACAAGAGTAATACAACCTTCCCATTATTAGGGTTAGGGTTTCCCTTTTTAGCCAATTAGGGTTTCAAGTTCATATTATCAAGAATCAAAACCCAAATTCATATCTCCACACATATTAGGAGCATACATTTATATCATAAGTATTCAATCATACTTGTTTATTCTCATCATTTATCATTAAATGATTATCACACAAAGTGTAAGGCCCCTGAACTTGCTTAATGAGTTGAATAAGCTTAATAACCATAATTTAATGCTTATAACCCTAACATAACCTTTTGATATGCTTTTAAATCATAATACAAGCTTAAGTTTCAAATCTGGTCCAATTTGAACATTGTTTGAGCAAGTTATGCAAATTTATGTACATTTTGGACTTTTCTATAATTTACCCAATTGAGGGGTTTTCTTTGCAATTTTCCATATACATTATGTTCCTTATATGTTATATTATCATTATTGAGTATTTTGAGCCATGGGGCTCCTAGTTGAGCCATGGTTTGAAGGTGAGGGTATTTTAGGGTTTACCCCTTCATGGATGAGCTACCTTTAGTAGCTATCAACTAATGAATTCTTTGATTGGCTGGGAAATTTGAAAAAGGAAAGATAAGTAGGTCTGTAAATATGGTGGGGGAGATTCTTGTGTGTGTGTGCTTATATATTCTTAATAAATTAAGGCCGTGGACACTTGAATAAATACTAGAACTTCAACTTTTTCTTTTTCTTTATCTTAAAGTTTTATATACTTATCCCTAAGCACCAAAATGAGCCATTTTATCTCCACCACTTCCCTACTTATCCCAACCTCATTCTCCCTCTGTTCTATTGTGAATTTTCCTATCCAAGAAAGAAGAAAGTGGGGGACCTTCTTGGAAAAAGGATCTAGGGTTGCAATTGACTTCCTTTAGGGGTTCCTAAAGCTCCTTCCTAGTGATCTTGACCTAAAAGTGTAAGTATTAACTTATTTCCTTCATTTATTTCTTTTCTCTTCTTCCTCCTATATCTCTCCAGGTTGGAACCCTGTTGTTCCATGGTGAAAGTGGCTCTAGAACTCAAAAATCTATCCTTCTTGTTTCTTTTTCTAGGGTTTTAATTCCTTGTGGAGAGAAGTATCTATTTGGCCAAGTTCAGATTTGAATCTAGGGATTTATTTCCTTATTTGCTCAAGATTCTTACTGTTTGAGATCTGACCTACTCTATAGAGGCGATTTATATAACATTCTTCCCTTATATTGCTTACTAGAAGCTTGTTAGTTCATGTTTATGCTTTCATGTGATGATCTAAGCATAAAGAAACCATGCTTGTTTAGAATTTTGAATTTTTGTGGTGTTCCTTGTTCTGTTCCAGTTCTATATGAACTTGTAAACATGTGTATGACCTTTCTAAGGTGTAACATGATCTGATATAGGTTGATAGCAACAACCTATGGTGCTAAGTATAATACAATTGATGGTTCAAATTAGGGTTTTCAAGCTATTTCATTCCCTATCACACAACCAATGGTCATACCATTCAATAACCAATGGTGTTGCTATCTTGGCAACTGATGCTCGTGATCAAGGGTGTCAAATTTATGGTGACAACCTATGGTCACCCCCTTAGGTCAGGTTTTGGCTCAATTAGGTGTTTAATTATCATCCACTAAGTATTCTAATGATGTTATCAATCGATGATGACATTAGCTTAATATTTGATGGTGTTAACTGAATGTATTACTGATCTAACAACCAATGGTGACCTAATGATCACAATTAATGGTGGATCAGTTCATCACCATATATGATGAGTTAAGAATGTAATTGTAGATTTGACTAAACCTTGAACTAATGGTTCCTTGGTTCAATTGATCTAATGGTTAGACATATACTTCAATTGATAACCTTGAACAATGAACCTGGTCCAATGAATAATAGTGGATGCTTCAACATCCAATGGATTAGAATAAATCACATGGTATTATATGTGGGTCCTAGTGATGATAATTCGATGGTTCAATACCATTAATTTGTAGTCTTACCTTTGCCATCATATAGTTATATTTGATAAATCACTATAATAAGTGGATGCGTAACTCCCATGTGATCTAGCTTGTTATACCTAACCTTAATGTAATTATATGATGTTGATTGGTTATAATCAGACCTCTTGAATGATTAATGTGATAATTAATTACACTCTTCTTGTGTTGAAACCACAATGTAGTACTATGTGAATATCATAGTGCCTTGCCATGTTAATATCTATGGACACATATGTGCTAATGATCTTTTGAGACTTGTTTAAGGCATGGAATGATGATGATAACCTTACTATGAATAATGTGATGGTCATAACAACCTTTGGGCATGTTTGAAGCCATGATTGAGGTGAAATCCTCTTCATGTTCCAATAAGGGTTAAAACCCTGGAACTTATGATAAGATATTGGTATCTTGTAATAGTATGATGATAAGTGTGGTCCTCTCATTTACAATGAGTGATAGCATGTGGTAATGTGATTAATATTTATATATCAAATGTTTTATATCTTTTGAAGTTGTTATACATATACTCTTGTTATAAAAGAATTAGGGTTTGAATGTCCACTTGTATGATAAAGCCTTAATGCATTCAATTGGCAGTAATTAATAAAGTGTAACCTTAATCATGTAGAGCCTTGTGCCGTAGAGCCATCTTCATTGTCAGAACTTACTGGATGGTGAAATGAGTATTCCCAAGGGAAAATCCGAGCACATATTGTTGAGTATGTGGGGGTGGCAAGTTGAGGATATATCCTTGTCATCCACAGTTGCAGGTTATGGATGATGGCTATGGTCATGCCTCTAACATTTGATGTGATTGAGGACAGCTGTGGTTGTACCTCAGATTAGAGGGTTTTGTATATCCTATTTTCTAGTGTTGTAACTTGTACCAATTACAGACTAGTTGTTATCAGTTGTCTATATGTCATTGTTGGTTGTTTGACTGGTATGTCACTGTAGTTTACTCATACTGACCGAGGGGAAGAGATCGTAGGATATCGACACTCCTAGATCTTATACAGAACTGAATAGTACTTCACAGTGGTCAGTTGGACTTTGAGTGGTAAGACTCAAACTCCTCAGGGCATAATAATAAAAGATATGATACCAGTCGTTTAGTATAATTGCTAGGGTTTAATACGTATCACATTGGTTGATTAACCCTTGTCTTTTCTTTATACTACATAGTTATTACATGATGCAGACTTATAAAAATTGTGTAATTCTACTTGATGTTACAATTTATTTGCTTAACTACTTAGTATGCTTAAACTATTTAATTTGTTCATATTGCTTATTCAATACCCTAACCGCTCAATGTATTTACTGTTAATTAATATGTTATAATCAATATATGTTGGAGAGAGTTATATCTCTTGCTGAGATGGGTCTTACCTGTGGGTCACCACATTTTTTAGGTGGTCGCGGACAATGAGGTCGAGGTCATGCTGTGGAAGAGAACCAACCTGGTGATCAATAGATTCAAAAGGTTGGTAGAGTCCTAGTATCGCCCATTTACTCTCAGGTCTGGGTATGGGATGTGTGTTCTAGATGATATACATGTATCGACATGAGATTTTGGTAGTATGCCAATATTTGTAAATATATGGCATGTACATGTGAAATATCTTTTATATGCAGGATGTGACTGAGGTCTTTGGACCCATATGTAAATACATGTTACAGTATATGAGAATGGAATGATGGACCTTTTGTAAGTGTTTTAGAGTTTAATTACATTGTTGGAATTGGTATTAATTATCCCACATTTTTTACTATGTGATTAGTTAGTAGTTGATCGTGTTTTGTGTTTTGAGTAATCTCGTTTTGCGTGATGAGGTGCCACAATTAAGTTGGTATCAGAGATCTAGGTTTACTGAGTCTATAAGGACATAGGACTTAGGTTGTATCCAACATATTTGATCATAGTTTATGCTTATGCAAATATGTATGGAGGACATGAAGAACACGTTGAGAGTAGCTATGTTGCACTAGGAGGAGGTGCTGGGAGGCAGGCACAAGATGAGAGAGTGCCAGAAGCAGGGCCAGAGCAGCCCGCAATGCCTCATCTAGACCCGATAATGATGGACAATCCTGAGTTTTAGTATATGTTTAAACAGATGATGGCCACAATTACACATATCACTAACAGAGCGTAAACACCTCAAGCTAGGGCAGCCGCCTCTAATGTGGAGTCCCAAGGTGTGGGGAAGACATTTGAACGTCTTAGATGTGTTGGGGCAATTGAATATGCAGGTACTTCTGATCCAACGGATACTGACATGTGGTTGACTGAGCTGGAAAATGCATTCAAAATCCTAAACATTGATGAAGAAGACAAAGTTAAGCATGCAGTATACCTATTGAAGGGTAGTGTTGACCACTGGTGGGCCATAGAATAGAAGAAAAGGCCAGGAGTTGTGATAAGATGGGAGGAGTTTTGGAGGGAATTTGTAAAGCCGATATTTTCCAGAGACCTATCTAGATGAGAAGATATCTCAGTTTGAGAAGATTCGTCAGGGGGCTATGACTATTAATGAGTATGAGTCAAAGTTTATGGAGCTTTTGAGGTTCTGCCCACACCTGGATGCCACTACCAAAGAAAGGATTTGTAGGTTCAAAAAGGGCATGAGTACTAAGTTGACTACAACAACATCAACCCTAGAAAATAGGGAGAGGTTTTCCACCTTTGTGGAATCTGTAAGGAGGATTGAGAGGTCTTCCATAGAGAAGTGTGAAGCTAATGCTAAGAAGTGACCTATTCAGTTTCAAGGGCAATCATCTGGAGGCTTTAAGAAGCTAAGGTTTTTCCTACCACAGTTGCAACCAAGGTCAACCTTCACTAAACCAAGATCACATGCATCATCATAGTGGACCCCAAGTTGGGGTAGAGGTCACAGTTTTCCACCAATGGGAGCCCACATTACCTCATCGATTTTAGTGACAGGACCGTTTAGGCCATATCAGGACACCAGAAGATGTTACAAGTGTGGGCAAGTGGGGCATACAAGACCTTATTGCCCTATGAAAGATGAGGAGGTGACTCATCAGCCAAGGTAAAGTCAACAAGGTCCACCACAATGATTGTTTAGTAGTGGCAGTGGAAGAGGATGTGTTTAGGCATCCCATGCAGGATCCCCTGGATAAGTAAGCAAAGGATGTGGACGGCAACAGGTGATAGCAAGGTTCTATACCATGACCCAGCCAGAAGCAGTGGTCAATCCATGAGTCGTGACAGGTCAGATGGAGTTATTTCATTCTGATTTGTCTACTTCTTATTTCATATATGTATTCGTAGACCTGGGTGTGACACACTCTTTTATCACCAGAGAGGTGATAGATAGTTGTTTTATACCTATTAGTCTTAGATCTGATAGCCTACGGCTAGAGACCCCTTTGGTTGATTCTACCGAGTTGCGGGAAGTTGAGCCCTTCTTATGTTCTTTCTTTTTTCTGGACACAACATTCAAGTGGATCTTTTGCCACTTGACATTCATGGTTTTTATGTAATCCTAGGAATGGATACCTTGAAAAAATACAAGGTAGTCTTGGACTGTAGTACTAAGGTGGCGACGTTCCATGATGAAAATGTACAGTGGATCTTCCAGGGTGATTGGAAGATTCTTCCTACATGTTTGATGCCAACTATGGTAGCTGGGCGGTTGATGAGATAAGGATGTGAGGATTTCTTAGCTCATGTTGTGAATACCAAGGCAGTAGGTCCTAATATCCAAGAGGTACTAGTGGCGTGAGAATTTGAGGATGTCTTTTCTAAGGAATTTCCTAGCATTCCCCCTCCTAGAGAGATTGAGTTTGAGATCAATCTTTCTCCTGGAACACAACCCATAGCACAGTCAGCATATAGAATGGCACCAACAGAGATGAAGGAGTTAAAGAAATAGTTATAAGAATTGTTAGAGAATGGTTTTATCAGGCTGAGCACTTCCCCTTGGGATGCTCCGTGTTGTTTGTTAAAAAGAAGGATGGTTCAATGAGGTTGTATATAGACTACAGATAGTTGAATAAGGTGACAATAAAGAATAAGTATCATTTGCCGAGGATTGATGATCTTTTTGATCAGTTGAGAGGTGCCACTATGTTTTCAAAGATAGACCTGAGGTCAGGTTACTATCAATTGAGAATTAAGGCTGATGACATACCCAAGTCAGCTTTTAGGACTAGGTATAGTAATTATGAGTTTGTGGGTATTCCATTTGGGCTAACCAATGCACCTAAAGCTTTTATGAATCTAATGAATAGGGAGTTTGGACCTTATCTTGATCAGTGTGTGGTCGTGTTCATAGATGATATCCTGATATACTCCAAGGATAGTCAACAACATGAGCAACACCTTCGCCAGGCATTGACTTTGTTGAGGCAACATCAACTATATGGCATTGACTTTGTTGAGGTAGCATCAACTATATGCTAAGTTTAACAAGTGTGAATTCTGGTTGTCTAAGTGTCTTTTGTAGGCCATGTTATATATACAAAAGGTGTTTGTGTTGATCCCAAGAAAGTGGAATTTGTACTAGAATGGAAACAACCAAAGACACTAACAGAAATCTATAGTTTCCTAGATCTGGCAGGTTACTACAAGAGGTTCATCAAAGACTTCAGTTCTATAGTGTTACCCCTAACTAGGTTAACCAGGAAGGATGTTCCTTTTGTTTAGAATGACAAGTGTCAACGTTCTTTCCAGCTTTTGAAAGAAAAGTTGACTAGTGCACCAGTGTTAGTATTGCTAGCGCAATGAAAATGCTATATTGTCTTTTGTGATGCTTCAAAGAATGGGTTGGGATGCGTGTTGGTACAGGATAAAAATGTGATTTCTTTTGTTTTGCAATAGCTTAAGAAACATGAGGAGAATTACCCAACCCATGATCTAGATCTTGGAGCCATGGTCCATGCCTTAAAAATATGGAGACACTATATTTATGGAGAAAAGTGTCAGATCTTCACTGACTACAAGAATCTACAGTATATCTTCTCAAAATAGGAGCTGAATATGAGGCTGAGGAGATGGATGGAGCTGATTAATGATTATTATTGCATAATAGATTACCATCCAGGGAAAGCTAGTGTGGTAGCTGATGCATTGACTAGAAAGTCATCTTCATCATCAATGGTAGATAATGCACAATTAAATTCCTTGATGTGCCATAAGAGAGATATGCTAGTGTCTCTTTGCCAGATGAATGTACAACTAGAAGTTTCCTTGTTGGCATGATTGTTGGCAGGATTGTTGCCATAGTTACAAGTGAAACCTACCTTGAGACAACATATTCATGATGCACAACAAATTAATACTGTGATACAGAATATCTGATTAGGGATTGGAAGTGAAAAGTATGATGGCTTTCATGAGGTAGATGATGGTACAATTTGTTACCATAATAGGACAATAATTCCTGATGTTGATGGGTTGAGGAAGATGGTACTTGAGGAGGCTCATTCCTCCATGTATACAATGGATCCTGGAAGTACCAAGATGTACCAAAACTTGAAAGACATGTATTGGTGGCCAGGTCTAAAGCATGATGTGGCAGAGTTCATTGCCAAATGTCTAGTTTGTCAGCAAGTGAAGGCTGAGCACCAGAAGCATGCAAGGACATTACAACCCTTGCCAATACCACAGTGGAAATGGGATCATATTACTATGGACTTTATGGTTGGTCTTCCTAGGATAGCCAAGGGTCAAGATTCCATATGGGTGATAGTAGACAAATTGACTAAGTCAGCTCATTTTCTGCCAGTTAAGACGACATTTATAGCAGAGAAATTGGCACAAATATATGTTGATGAGATAGTCCGTCTGCATGGCATTCCAGTGACTATAGTTTTTGACAGAGGTCCACAGTTTACAAGTCATTATTGGGAGCATCTTCATTCAGTAATATGAACACAGTTGAGATTCGGCACAACTTTTCATCCGCAGACTGATGGCCAGTCTGAAAGGACTATTCATACTTTAGAGGATCTCTTGAGGGCATGTGTGCTGCAATTTCTTGGTAGTTGGGATGTACATCTAACTCCAATAGAGTTTGCGTACAACAATAGCTATCAAAGAAGCATAGATATGGCCTCTTATGAGGATCTGTATGGGACATGATGTCAGTCTCCTCTTTGCTGGTATGAGATAGGTGAATATCAACTTTAGGGTCCTGAGCTAGTACAACAGACGAATTAGATTAAAGTAATACAATAACAGTTGAAAGCAGCCCAGGATAGGCAGAAATATTATGCAGATGACCGACGCAGACCACTTGAGTTCCAACTAGGAGATAGAGTATATCTTAAGGTTTCTCCTTGGAAAGGTGTACTGATGTTTTGGAAAAAAGGGCAAGTTAGCTCCTAGATTTCTGGGACCATACCATGTCCTAGCTCGTATTGGAAAGGTAGTGTAACATCCCTGACCTGGGTTATGTGTTAACCCTAGATGTTTTACTTAATAAGGTTGAGTAGATTCTTAATCTTATCTTGGGAAAAGTAATTAGGTCTCATGAGAAACTTATGTTTCAATTTTGGTCATGTTTGAACAATGTTGGAGCAATGTTTGCTTATTTTGGACTAAAGTACAAATTACCCAAGTTGAGGGGTCAACTTGCAAATATTGCATGATAAGATGTTCCCATGATGTTGATACATCATAAGAATGAATATGATGTAGTGGTATAGTTCTCACAAGCTTGGACACTAAGATTCAGCTTGTAAAGCAATCCTTGTGCATTAAAACCCAGTTTAGGTGTAATGTGCAATTTACCCAAAACCTAGGGTTCAATATGCAAATTACCACTTCAATTAGGTCCTTAATGTTTCTTGGCATCATTTAGAGCAAAGAAAATGAGAGTGGCATCTCATTTGAATTAAGTTGGAGGAGAGAGAATCTTGATATTAAAATAATCAAGATTTAATCATAAGTGAAACCCTAATTCAATTTAGGGCAAAAATGAATGTATTAATTAAAGGGCCTTCAACCAAAATGTTATTGGTTGATTTTGAATAAGGATGGACGTTCTTTTGCCAAGATAAGGAACGAAAATATCCTAAGTAGGTGAAATTCCACTCACCTTATTATAAGGAAAAGAATTTCCACTCAAAAAGATATATTAATATTATAATGGATTAAGGTGCTTATTTTCTTTTCCCTTAATCCATGGATAATGGAAGAGAGTTCGGTGGGGATAGAGATGCCCTTGCATGCAAGAAACCAAGGGGGAAGTGGTGGCAACAATTTTGTAATTAAAAGACTTTTATAAAGTATCTTCTCTCTCATCAATTTCCTTATAAAAATGCCCTTTCCAAGCCAAATGAAAGGATTTTCTCAACCCTTTTCTTTCTCTCCTTGCTTTGGCCGACCAAGGGAGATTAGGAGGAGAAGAAAGACGAAACCCAACCTGTAGGTAAGGTTCTTGATCCATTTCTCCTTGATTTCATGGTGGAAATCGAAAATAAATTATGGATTCCTTCTTACTTTGATCTCCTCTTCAACCCTAGCCAACTTTTACAATCAAAAGCTTGAGGACGAGCCTAGGGGGAGTTGCAAGAGCTTCATCCACCATTAATGGCGTGAGCTTGGAGATTTGGAGCTCAATTGGAGGCGGGTTTTATAACTTAAACCCTTAAACATTGCTATTGCATCAATTCTCTATGCTTTGTTGATTGATTTCTTCAATTTGATACACTCTTGTTTCTTTGCTGCAATTTCCATCAAGAACGGTTGCTGTTCTTGGTTGTTCTAAGTAAAGGGATGATAAAATCATCCTAGATGCTTATCCAAAGAAAATTACCAAGCCAAACGGTTTTGATAGCTATTCCAAATCGTTTTAATTTGATTGGCTATGCGGTTTCAGCAAACCGTTTAAAGGCAAACGGTTTGAAACCGTTTGGGAGAAAATGGTTTCAAGACCGTTTGAGATGGTTGACCAAGCGTTTACCATTTGATAATTTTGTTCCTAATTATGTAGGCTAATGACCCACCAAATTTTAGGGGTTAAATCCAAAGGAATCGTAGGTTGAAGGCCAACCAATTAGGCAAATCGAATTGAATTAAATGCTGATTTTCAACCTGATTAACTTGACCTGTTTGGGAAAACGGTTTCAAGACCGTTTGAGTGCGTTGACCAAGGGTTAACAGTTTGGGATTACTGTTCCTAATGATGTGGTCTAATGAATCACCAAATTTGAGGGATTAACTCCCAAGGAATCGTGAGTTGAAGGCTATTCAATTGGGCAAACCCTAATTGAAAACAGTGCTGAAATTCCAATGAGTTAATTGGAGATTTTGGGTTGATTAGCCCAAACGGTTTTAAGACCATTTGGGGATCACCCAAACGGTTTCAAGACCGTTTGGGTGTCACCCCAATACCGTTTGGAGGTCTGGGGTCAAGTATAGTTGACCAATTGAAGGTCTAAAGGTACCAAATCATATTGCAATTAAGTGTTGATTTGTTAATCAACTCGATAGACCAAACCTTGATGAAATTTCACTAGAATCTAAAGGTTGGATGAGCCAAACGGTCTCAAGACCGATTGGAGCTCATCCAAACGGTCTCAAGACCGTTTGGTGGTCACCCAAGACCGTTTGGAGGTCTAGGGTTGAGTATGGTTAGGTGTTTGAAGGTCTAAAGGTACCAAGTTGATATACAATGCAATGCTGATTTGGTGATCAATTCCATGATCCAAACCTTAATTGTATGGCTTGGATTTGAGTGATATGATGGGAAAACGGTCTCAAGACCGTTTGGAGGTCATCCAAACGACCTCAAGACCGTTTGGGGTCAGGTCATACCCAATTTGGATGATGGTTCAAAAGTTTCAAAGTAAACAATCTTGTATTGATGAGTGTTGTTGAATCATCGATTCTAAACCCTAATCCAATTGAATCAAACCCTAATTGATGACCAAGTGAGGGTCAAATCAGTTGAAGGTTGACCTACTAAACTCAATTGAAGTATGAGCATAGGTCCAATTGATGATAGGTTCCATGAATTCAATGGTTGAAGATCCAATGCAATCAATTGAAACATAATTAGTAGCTTGATTGATGATCAACTTCAAAGCTCTAATTGGTGTTTATAAACCCTAATTCCATTGAGATATGACCCTAATTGAAGTTCCAATTAAGGGATGAGTTCATGACTCAATTGATGATTGAGCTAATGATCCAATTGGTTGAGATTCCATAGATTGGAATTGAGTGTTGTTGAAGTCTTGATTGACTCTTTGGTCCATGCGGTTTTGAGAGGTTTGGACCAAACGGTCTCAAGACCGTTTGATACCAAACGGTCTCAAGAACATTTGAGACCCATGCGGTTTCAAGTCCATGCGGTTTCAAAGCTTTTTGCTTAAACGGTTTCAAACCGTTTGTGATTCAATTTGGTTAATTCAATTGGATGCCCAATGCAATTGAAGGATCAATTGGTTAATCCAATTGAGTACTTAAAGTAATTGAAGGAACAATGGGTTGATTCAATTGAGTACCCAATGATATTAAAGACTCAATTGACTAATCCAAATGGATACCCAGTGCAGTTGAAGGTTCTATTGATCAATCTATTTGGATACCTCAAGTTATTGAAGGTCCAATTGATCAAACATTTTTGTAAACCTAATGTGATTAGGTGGGAGATACCTTTAATGGTACTAATCATTAATGCATAACAAATGCATGGATCCAATATATGATGTAAACCCTAATTGAGGCTGATTCCATGTATAATCCTATTAAGAGGTTGTCTACATGTGAAATCACTAATTAGGATGAATAGTAAACCCTAATTCAATTGGATACCTTATGTAATGGAGGTCCAATGTGATTGAATCTTTGAGAATTAAGATGATGAATGTTCTATTGATCCAATAATGATTAGTAATGATAATCAATGAAGGTACAAATGGTTGAAACCCTAATAGTACCTAAGTAATTAAGTGCTAATTAAGGGATGAATCCCTAATTGCTTATAGGATCAATGACTTGGTACACTATGTTAATCATAGTTGTATGTACTCGACTGAAGGGTTGATATGACCTAATCAAGTTGAGAAGTTGATAGTATGAATTCATACATGAATATGATTCATGTGATGATTAAGGGTTATGATCCTTAAGCAAAGAGATCATGAAACCCTAAACATGAACATAAACCCTAATTGACATGGTTATTGAACTCAAACCTTAATTGAAGGTGTATCCATGTAAATCCCTAATTGAGGGTGATTCTATGAGAAACCCTAATGGGGATTGAGTAGTAAACCCTAATTATAGGTAATGTAATATGAAACCCTAATGAAGGGTGATGCTATATGCAATCCCTATTCTAATGAAGGGAAATGGTATGTGAAACCATAATTCCCTTATAAGAGAATAGAATTCATGCTTGAATATGATTCAAGAGGTGAACTCATGTAGCACGACCGTGTTAGGTAGCACGGCCGTGGTATTTTCACTTTGCACGACCGTGCAAGGTAGCACGGCCGTGGTGGCTTCCCTTAGCACGGCCGTTTTTGGTTGCACGGCTGTGGTACTCTAAGCTTGACTTAGAGTTGTTTTGAAAAGGACCTAGCATGGTCTTTTTATTAATTCCTGACTTATGTATGAATCCATAGTATTGGAAATAGTTGTATATTCCAAATAAGTGACAATTGATCACTACTTTACATGATGAATGTGATAAACTGGTGCATAAAATATTAGGATGGGTAATACCCTAATACAAGCTAAGTATGTTAACTTAAGAAAGTTAATGGTGTTGAGGGAAGTGAGACATCAAGATATGATAGATATCATATCCAACACCCCAAATACTGGTATACCTTGTTGTGATATAAGTCCAATATGATTGGATGAATGATACATGATATGTGTGATGGAAATCCTAATCCTGGTAAAGGATTAAGGGTAATACCCTTGAATTATTAATACATTGTTTTTGCATGATGTTGATAGATAATTGATGTGCTGCTATCATATGTGCTAACCATGCAGGTATCATGAGATGATGGGCATAGCCAGGTATGAGTTGTGATATGTTATTAATTTGAATTTGTTTATTGGGCCTTGTGTGCCATAATATATCTTGTTGTCTGATAAGAGGTAGCAAGAGAGTTAATAGGCATCAAGTATCATACTTACCTTGATCAAATGACCTAAAGGTGTTAGTTACCTAAGGAAGTGGTAATAATGCTCAGGTGATGAGCTAAGGGTTTAAACACCCAGAATCCCATGGTTAGGGTATTGAAATTGTGAAAGGATGAGAATTTCCAGTGGTGAATTGAGGGATTAAGATCCCAACACTTTATGAACAGAATATGGCTACGGGCCATGACTTCACAATGATAATACCAGGCTTTAGATATATGATCTAATACTGAAGAGAGTTAAAGCAGTGGTAATGATTCTGTAGTTTGAATAGATGTTATACATGTTCTTTATATTCCTTAAAGGATAAATGACATGTTGATTCTATCAAGTTATAGTTGCAATGCTTCTGATATAGAATAATGTTCTAATTTGTTAGACATTAAAATATCTCCTGCTATACAAATATGATTCTTCCATTCATATTTATCTTCTTAAGTTGCAATAACAATGTTACTGGCGGAGAGTTATAACTCTCGCTGGGGCAATTTTTATAATTGTCTCACCCCCGTGGGAACCACATTTTTAGGTGGACGTGGACGAAGAGACAGGAACCCTTCAGTAGGTGAAGGACAGCAGCAGCAGTAGGGACAGCAGTGAAGTCTCAGGTGGAGACATTGACTGTTATGTCATTTTCAGATGTATATAGAGTCCTATGTGTCGTCTCTGTACTCTCAGGTCCTCGGAGTAGTAGTAGTTAGTGATTTTGAGATTTTGGCTCAGTGCCTCGAGATTTTTATATTGCATGTGTTTAGCTTGACAGGACAGTTGATGCTTGTAATTCTCAGAAAGAGATGATGCATGATATGTACCTTTGACCCATAATGTGAATGTGTTATACTTTGGCTCTTGAAGAAAAAGATTTCCTATGTGCGGATCTCTTTGCAAAAAGTTTTAACTTTTAGTGATTTTTGCTAATCCACTGCTTGATGAACGCTTCCGCATTAATTAATCTTGTTTTCACGAATCGGTCGTTACAGGTAGTATATAAGTTGGAGCTACCACCAAATCTACATAGATTGCATAATGTCTTTCTCATATCTATGTTGACGAAATTCCATCCAAATACTGACCAGGCAATCCAACCAGTAGAGGTTGAGTTAGATGAGGATATCTCCTATGTTGAGGGTCTTGTGTTGATCATGGATCAAAGGGTGAAAAGGCTGAAGAGAAAAGATATATTACTAGTGAAAGTTTTATGGAATCACCGTGGCATAGAGTAATCCACATGGGAACTAGAGAATGAGATGCGTAGAAAATACCCATCTCTTTTTTGCGAAGGATTTTGGGGTGAAATCCTTGTTAGGGGTTTATAGTTGTAAGGCCCCTAAACTTGCTTAATGAGTTGAATAAGCTTAATTACCATAATTGAATGCTTAGAACCCTAATATAACCTTGTGATATGCTTTGAAATCATAATACAAGCTTAAGTTTCAAATTTGGTCCAATTTGGACACTTTTGAGCAAGTTATGCAATTTTATGTACATTTTGGACTTTTAAACAATTTACCCAATTGAGGGGTTTCCTTTGCAATTTGTCACATACATTATGTTCCTTAGATGTTATCTTATCATTATTGAGTATTTTGATCTATCAGGCTCCTAGTTGAGCCATGGCTTGAAGGTGTTTTCCTCAAGGGTATTTTAGGGTTTACCTCTTCATGGATGAGCTACCTTTAGTAGCTATCAACTAATAAATTATTTGATTGGCTGGGAAATTCAACAAAGGAAATGATGAAATGAAATATGTGAAATATGAGAAATGTTGTGATATTTAATATACTATTTTTCTGATTCCCATCTCGTGTACCCGAGATGAGGACGTGAGCCTCTTTAGACAACCCTAAGGTGGCTAGGGTCAGTTGTTGATATCTAAGGGTGGCCGGCTAAACCATAATATAGTGATGATGAGTCATTTACATAAGAATCAGGCGTGGTGAATTCTACTTGGTGAGGTACAAGCTAAGTAGTTTTAGGACAAATGAATAAAAGATGACAAGCTGCGTAGAATATGATTTGAATGTTTGTTACATTCCTAATACTGCTAGATGATAATTTGCCATTATTGATTATGTTTCTTATTCCCAGCTAAACATGTCTATACAGATGGTGGGGGAGTTACTTGTGTGTGTTCTTGTATATTCTTAATAAATTAAGGCCATGGACACTTGGATAGATACTAGAACTTCAACCTTTTCTTTTTCTTTATCTTAAAGTTTCATATACTTATCCCTAAGCACCAAAACGAGCCATTTTCTCTCCAACACTTCCCTTCTTCACCCAACCTCATTCTCCCTCTGTGCTGCTACAAATTTTCCTATCCAAGGAAGAAAAAAGTGAGGACCTTCTTGGAAAAAGGATCTAGGGTTGCAATTGACTTCCTTTAGGGGTTCCTAAAGCTCCTTCCTAGTGATCTTGACCTAAAAGTGTAAGTATTACTTTCCTTTGTTTATTTATTTGCTCTTCTTCCTTCTATATCTCTCCAGGTCGGAACCCTGTTGTTCCATGGTGAAAGTGGCTCTAGAACTCAAAAATCTACCCTTCTTCTTTCTTTTTCTAGGGTTTTGCTTCCTTGTGGAGAGAAGTGCCTATTTGGCAAGTTCAGATCTAAATCTAGGGCTTTCTTGCCTTATTTGCTCAAGATTCTTGCTATTTGAGATCTGACATACTCTATAGAGGCGAATTATATAACATTCTTCACTTATATTGCTTACTAGAATCTTATTAGTTCATGTTTAGGCTTTAATGTGATGATCTAAGCATAAAGAAACCATGCTTGTTTAGAATTTCGAATTTTGTGGTGTTCCCTATTTTGTTCCAGTTCTATATGAACTTGTAAACATGTGTAGGACCTTTCTAAGGTGTAATATGATCTGGGACAGGTTGATAGCAACAACCTATGGTGCTAATTATAAAACAATTGATGGTTCAAATTAGGGTTTTCAAGCCATATCCTTCCTAATCACACAACCGATGGTCATACCATTCAACAACCAATGGTGTTGCTATCTTGGAAACTGATGTTCGTGATCAAGGGTGTCAAATTTATGGTGACAACCTATGGTCACCCTTTTAGGTCAGGTTTTGGCTCAATTAGGCGTTTAATTATCATCTACTAAGTATTCTAATGATGTTATCAATCAATGATGACATTAACTTAATATTTGATGGTGTTAGCTGAATGTATTACTGATCTAACAACCAATGGGGACCTAATGATCACAAGTAATGGTACTTCAATTGATAAGCTTAAACAATGAACCTGATCCAATGAATAATATTGGATGCTTCAACATCCAATGGATTAGAATAAATCACATGGTATTATATGTGGTCCTAGTGATCATAATTCGATGGTTTAATACCATTAATTTGTGGTCTTACCTTTGCCATCATATAGTTATATTTGATAAATCACAATAATAAGTGGATGCGTAACTCCCATGTGATCTAGCTTGTTATACCTAACCTTAATGTAATTATATGATGTTTATTGGTTATAATCAGACCTCTTGAATGATTAATGTGATAATAAATTACACCCTTATTGTGTTGAAACCACAATGTAGTACTATTTGAATATCATAGTGCCTTGCCATGTTAATATCTATGGACACATATGTGCTAATGATCTTTTGAGACTTGTTTAATGCATGGAATGATGATGATAACCTTACTATGAATAATGTGATAGTCTTAACGACCTTTGGGCATGTTTGAAGCCATGATTGAGGTGAAATCCTCTTCATATTCCAATAAGGGTTAAAACCCTGGATTTGTGATAGGATATTAGTATCTTGTAATAGTATGATGATAAGTGTGGTCCATTAATTTGCAATGAATGATAGCATGTGGTAATGTGACTAAGATTTATATCTCAAATGTTTTATATCTTTTGAAGTTGTTATACATATACTCTTGTTAGAAAATAATTAGGGTTTGAATGTCCACTTATATGATAAAGCCTTAATGCATTCAATTGGCAGTAATTGATTAAGTGTAACCTTAATCATGTAGAGCCCTGTGTCATAGAGCCATCTTCTAGATAGTGAAATGAGTATTCCCAAGGGAAACTCAGAGTGCATACTGTTGAGTATGTGGGGGTGGAAAGTTGAGGATATATCCTTGTCATCCACAATTGTAGGTTATGGAGGATGGCTATGGTCTTGCCTCTGACATTTGATGTGATTGAGGATAGCTGCCGTTGTACCTCAGATTAGAGGGTTTTGTATACCCTATTTTCTAGTGTCGTAACTTGTACCAAGTACGGACTAGTTGTTATCAGTTGACTATATGTCACTGTTGGCAGTTTGACTGGTATGTCACTGTAGTTTACTCGTACTGACCAAGGGGAAGAGATCTTAGGATACCAGCACTCCTAGATCTTATACGGAACTGAATAGCACTTCACAGTGGTCAGTTGGACTTTGAGTGGTACGACTCAAACTCCCCAGGGCATAATAATAAAAGATATAATACCATTCATGTAGTATAATTGCTAAGGTTCAATACATATCACATTGGTTGATTAACCCTTATCTTGTCTTTACACTACATAGTTATTACATGATGCAGATGTAACATACCGAATCTTGGACCCTACCTTGGAAGTTTGACCTTTTGGGTTTGACCAAACAAGGTTGAGGTTAGAGTGATCCTAATAATCTAATGCATGAATAATGTAATCTAATATGTCCCATAATTCATTTGGATTGTAATAAGAAGATAAACAACTTAATTTGGTGCATAATGTGGCTAAAGGGCCATATGACATATCTCATAAAAATAATTGTCAAAAGTGAAATCTAAGTTTAAAATCGTGTTCCTTGGGTCCCAATTACCCCGGGAGTCAAGTTACACATTATTCACATTATAATAATTCATCTAATTCAAATTTGTTAAGAACCTATAGTTCTTGATTTCCCATATGTCACATGAAATAACTCCATACTTCGTAATGTTTATCACCTTTTCCTTGTCACACTACACTTTCCCTACTTTATCGGATTCAGAAACATTTTTTACCCTCTCATCTTGATTTAATGATGCCTAGTTCATCGTCTATTCCAAGTTGGACTTCTTTTTTCAACACATAGTGATCTTTGGAGGCATGAGTTTTCCTTTGCCTCATTTTCACTATCTACTTAATCTATTCCCACAATTCTTTCACCATTACTTTCATTTTCTGATTATGTATCTTTTGACTTTTGGTAGCAACGTGGTTGAGTGTACAAGTTTTCTCTAAACTAACCCTAACATGTCTACCAACATTCTTTTTGGGGTGAAGTTTCTAGGCCTCTAGACTAGGGATAAGCATTGAGCCGGGCTATATCGGGTTTTATCTGCCCAAACCCACACTTTACACCAGGTTGTCGGCCGGGTTTGGGCCCAGATAAAATTGAAAAATTTCAACCCGTACCCGGCTCATATAAGAATATTGGGTTTCAGGTCGGATTTGGGTTTGCCCATATAACATTGAATGAGCATACCAAATTTTGATGGATCTAACTTGATAACATGAAAACTAAATTAGTATTATATATATATATATATATATACTTTGTAATCTAGGCAGTCAAAATGTGTTTACCTTAGTTGTGTGATCCCTATAACAATGAAATGGATATTGAAAGAGAAACAAATCATTTTCTCATACATGTGAATGTATGAGAATTTAAAAATCAGTGGAATATATAATATTGTGGCTTTTTTTATTCCTCGTCCTACATTTATATACAATGAAATGGGTGTTGGAAGGTTGTCTCCTACATGTGGGCATATGAGCAGAATCTACAATGTAGTGAGCTAGTTACTTCTTTATTTTTCTTTAATGAACTGATGACATTGACTTTTCCAAGTGTTATATACTTAGCAAATAAAAGTATGGATGCAATATTTTATTCAGTTGTCAAAATATACATAGCTAAACAACAAAAGGTTCCATTTGAATGACACAGTGGGATCAAAATAAAGAAATCAAGTACGTATATCCATGCTAATGATGGTTATCTTACTAATGCTAATTCATTAATCATGTTGATTGATTACATATTATCCATGTTGTCATTGGTTGGATACATACTATATATTTCATCAAGAAATCTGTATGTTTTTTTAATTCATTTGAAGAGTTTGATATCCTTATGAATGGATAGAGTTAAATAACATATGAACGGCCTCAAGTATATCCATAGATACATAGGTCATATTAAAGTCTATTTTCTCTCATTATATCCTAAGTTTATCATGCCCATTTAGTTCAAATGAATGTTTTGCCTTTAGGTCTAGGAACTGAATCTTATGCATTATTCTTGGTAAGAAATTGTCCAATAATCAAATATTTTAGGAGAATGATCAAGTCTTGAGTTTGTTGGATATAATCATCATTTATTCTTCATTTCTTAGATGTAGACTTATAAATTCTAGATGGTTTGCTAGATGTGGAATATTCCAAGATAAAGCCCTTTTTGTGACATGATAAAATTTATCTTTACCATCTTTTGTTAAAGATAGAATTCACATAGAGCCAATTGAATTTTTGTGAATGAGTTCTAGTAAGAAAATTTTTATTATTTGAAAAGAAATCTTACTTTTGCTTGCCTAGAATACATAACTCTCAGATTTATCACAAAAATTTAAGTAACTATTATATTCTAAGCAAGATTCTTGTAAGAACAAACTTTTTATGTCATAAGCAATAAATTTATTGTTGGCTAAATGGACATCTATAAATCCCTTTGTTTTGATTATGACAAACATTTCATTCTTATTGATCTAACGAGCTACTTGAGTGTGCAGGAACAAGGCGGATAACAAAGTACTAGGGAAATCCATATGCTTCCATATTTATATTTTCATGCAATGTAATCGCCTTGTAAAAGCTTGTACAAATATATAATGTACAAGTACTTAGATTGCATGTAAATCAAGCGTTAGATCTTCCCTAGCTAAACACCACATTAAGATAAGTCATCCCCTTCAAATAGGATCACATATGCACACTCATACATGTAATTAGTGCCTAAATTGAAACATTGAAACAGGATCAATCTCGGTCGAACAACTCCTCGACCGAGACACTCTCGGTCGACAATCTTCTCGACCGAGAAAGATCCAAAGTAGCCGTTAGACACAACTGACAAGGTAGTTGGCAGTTGGAGATAGACGTTGCAAATCACTTGATCCAGAGAGCCTGTCGGTCGACAAAACTTCGACCGAGTAGGTATCTCGGTCGACCATTCCTCGACCAAGATGAACTCTGACAGCAACTGCAGAGTAAATTAATTAGCCATTGCTAAAGCAACAAACTTGTACCTAACGGCTAGTTAAGCACTTAGAAACCCCTAGAAGTTGTCTAGAACGTCCTTAAGCATCCTTAGACCATTCCTATAAATAGGACAAGCCATAGGACACTCAAACACACTTGTTACACTTGAGAAATCCTTGAGCATACTTTGATCAATCTGTTTGTGAGAAATTTGAGCATTGTGACAATTGGACACTTCCTTCCTTAGCTCAAAATTCATGTCCTATAGGCTAGTATCTCCTACCTACTGCAATCACAAGTCCATACACTTGGTTAGGAGATCTATACGCTTGATCTAGGCAAATCAAGCCTTGGGCTACAAAGGATAAGTTGTAATTTCCTTTTTCCTTTCTTGTTCTCTATTACTATTTGTACTCTCCTTGCTACTCCTAGGTTGGAGGCTGCGGATTGGAGAGGGTGGAGATCTTCTTGGTGAAGAAGGCAACCTTGAGCTACTTTAGAAGGCTGGTGCAACGGGAGGTTACTTCTAGAGAGGAAGGCTACTTCAAGGGGGAGCTTGGAGTTACTTCAAGAAGGCTACCTCAAGTTGGTGCACCTACTTCAAGTGAAGGCTGTTCAAGGGGTGTAAAGGGAAGTATTGTATTTTGTATAAATCATTGAGAAGGTAATAAAATAAATACTTTCAAAATCCCGGTTGGGTAAGCAACCGGGTAGTGGACTGACAACTTTAGTATTTGCTAAAGTTGGAACCACTCTAAACACCCGTCTCCTTCTTCTAATCTCAATTGTGGTTGTTTGAGTTAAATAATTGTTAAAATTGTTTAAAACTCTATTCACCCCCCTCTAGTGTTTTTCAATTGGTATCAGAGCAGGCTTCAAGGAACCCTAACAAGGTCTTGAAGAAATGGGCGACAAAGTGCTTAACAACCTTAACCTTGAAGGGACACTTGTTGCTAGGCCTCTAGCGTTCGATGGAACAAACTACCAATATTGGAAGAGAAGGATGCAGTTCTACTTCCAAGGCATCAATTGGGACTTATGGAGAATGGTGTCAACCCCATATGAGCTCCCTCAAACTCAATTTGCAGAATGGGATGCAAATACGGTAAAGCTGGCTCAAATGAATGCAAAAGCTGTAAGCATTTTATATTGTTCTATTTCGGTAGGAGAATTTAATAGAATATCTAATTGTGACACAACCTATGATATTTGGCATAGACTGTCCATAACCTATGAAGGTACAATCCAAGTCAAAAATTCCAAAATTAGCATGTTTAAACAAAAGTTTGAACACTTTCGTATGGATCCTGATGAATCTATTAGTGAAATGTTTGCAAAATTCTCTACTACTATTGTTAATGGTTTAAGTGCCCTAGGAAAACCTGTCCTTGAAGAAGATCAGGTATCAAAAATCCTTCGATCACTTCCTCCAAAATATAAGCCAAAGGTGACAGCCATTGAAGAAGCAAACGACCTCACTCGACTGAAAATGGAGCAACTTATTGGCAACCTAGAAGCTCATGAAGCAACCCTAGAAGAGGAAGAAAGAAGAGCACGTGAACTTCAGCAAGGAAAGAAGAAGGATGTGGCTCTAAAAGCTTCAAAGGTCGTCACACAAGAAAGTGAGGAGTCAAGTGAAGAAGAAGGAGAAGAAGCCTTGATTGTCAACGGTAAGAAATACAAAAGATTTAAATCTAACAAAATTTCCAGTTCTTCTTCTACCCCTCCTAGGTGCTTTGAATGTGGGAAGAAAGGGCATCTCAAAAAATGAATGTCCTAAAGCAAAGAAAGGAAAGAAAAGCTCACACAAGAAGAAGGGAGAAAAAGCCTATAAAGCTGCATGGGACGAGTCAAGTGACAGTGAAAGCGGAGAAGAAAAGGTGGAATGTCTAATGGCAAGAAAAGATGATGAAGACTCTCAAGAGGTAAGCCTACTTGATCTTCCTAAAGAAGAGTTAGTTACTAGTCTACAAGAAATTCATGATAAGTATGTTGATGTCAAGAAGAAACTAAAGAAGGTTATCAAATCAAATGATGAGCTAATTGCTAAATTAGATAATCTTTCTTCTGAAAAGAACAACATTGATCTTGAGAATTTGTCTTTAAAAACATCTTTAGATGATTGCACTAGAAAGCTACTCACTTTAGAAACAAATGTTGATCTTCTTTATAAAGAAAAGACTGAATTGTTAGCTAAACTAAAAGATTTTCAGACTCAACCTATTTTGTGTAACCATCTGGACTATGATAATGTTGTAAAAGAAAGAGATTCATTGTAATCTGATTTAGATCAAGCAAGAAAAGATCTACACAAGAAGATGAATGACATTGCTCAGCTGCAAAGAGAACTTTATGAGTTAAGAAGAAAAGATATACTTGATAACATTCTAAGCGTTGGTACTGTTTTCAACGGAAGAAAAGGTTTGGGATATGCTCCAAAGAAAAATCAACCCAAAAGAACTCAAACTATGTTTGTACCCAAGAACACAATGGCTAGAAAGAGAAATGAAGTTGATTCTATTACTTGCCATTTTTGTTTACATCTTGGACACTATTCCTTTTCATGTCCTTATAAGACTAAGGATTCCGACTTAGTTTGGGTCCCAAAACCCCAAACTTAGTATAGTCAAATGGAATTTAGTTGAGATATGGCCAAACGCTCCATTTTGCTATTTATATTGTCTTATTTCAACTAAACAAAAGATTTCATGCATATTGTTAATTTTCTGTACTGTTGTACTGAAACAGAAACTTAGTCGGTCGAAGTATTGTCGACCGAACCCTTAATCGGTCGAAGTATTGTCGACCGACCGGATGTCTGTAACAAATCAAAATCTACAGCAACTAAACAGCAATTATTTCGGTCGAAAATTGGTCAACCGAGCTAAATTTCTGTGTTTCTTTGTTTGTAATACAGTAATCTTCTCGATCGACAATTAGTCGACCGAGACAGATGTCGGTCGAACAACTGTCGACTGACTGGATTTCTGAATCAGAACTTTTATACAAGTCTGTACTTAAATGATTCTAACCATATCGGACCATCACATGGGTACCAAAATCTACATTTTAATGCAGGAATGGGTGGTTGACAGTGGATGCTCCAAACATATGACCGGGAACAAGGATGCATTTCAAACCTTTGAAGAAAAGAAAAGTGGAACGGTCACCTTTGGAGACAATGGTAAGGGCAAAATCGTTGGAATAGGTAATGTTGGTACAAACCTCAAAATAAAGAATGTTCTACTCGTTGATGGTTTGCATCATAATTTGATAAGTGTTAGTCAATTATGTGATAGTGGTTATGATGTGTTATTTAACAAAACCTGCTGCAAGTTATTGATAGAAAACACTACAAATGTTGTTTATGAAGGAAATAGAGTTGGAAATCTTTATATCCTTAAACCTAACTCTATGAAATCAGTAGTGGGAAAATGCTTGCTTGCAAATGAAAATACCTTACAACTATGGCATAAAAAGCTAGGACATGCTAGTTCACATGTTATTAAAAAGTTAGTGAAATATGATCTTGTTCGTTGATTGCCTACTTTATCTTTTGATCAAGTTGAAAACTGTGAACCATGCACAATGGGAAAGCAAACCAAAACCTCTTTTAAACCAAAACATGTACTTAGCACCAGTAGATCCTTAGAATTAATTCATATGGGTTTATTTGGACCCATGAGGACACAATCTATTGGTGGTAAAAGATACTATTTTGTTATTATTGATGATTATAGTAGATACACATGGGTACACTTTATTGCAACTAAAGATGATACTATTCATGTTTTTATACAATTTTGTTCCAAGATTGAAAATCTATTACAAAGCAAAATATGTACCATTAGAAGTGATCATGGTGGAGAATTTGAAAATCATACATTTGAGGAATTTTGTACATCTCAAGGGTACACTCATAATTTTTTTGCTCCACGCACCCCACAACAAAATGGTATAGTCGAAAGGAAAAATCGATCACTACAAGAAATGGCTAGAACTATGATGCTCGAACACAACACACCCAAAACCTTTTGGGCTGAAGCTATAAACACTGCATGCTATGTGTTAAATAGAGTAACTGTTCACTCTCATTTGAAGAAAACTCCATATGAAATAATACATTCTAAGAAACCTAGAGTTGACTATTTTCATACCTTTGGCTCCACATGCTATATTTTAAATACCAAAGATGATAGAGATAAGTTTGACTCTAAATCACACAAAGCATTCTTTTTGGGATATTCCACTTCTAGCAAAGCTTTTAGAGTATATAACACTATCTCTAGAAAAGTTGAGGAATCTATTCATGTTTCTTTTCATGAAGAGTCCAAATCTGAAAATCTAGAAATCATAGATCTCACTAATCAATTCGAAAATTTAAACATACCAAATGATAGTGAGAAAGTTACTACAAACAATCACCAAGCTGAACCACAACCTACACCTAGGCTTATTAAGGATCATCCTCAGGAACTAATTATTGGAGATCCTAATGATAAATCAAAACTCGGTCTTCCTTCAAAGATGTTGCAAACATGGCTTTTGTTTCTATCATTGAACCTAAGAAGATATCTGAAGCTCTTAAAGATGATTATTGGATAATAGCCATGCAAGAAGAATTGAATCAATTCACTAAAAATGATGTATGGGATTTAGTTCCTAAACCACAAGATAAAACCATCATAGGAACTAAATGGGTTTTTAGGAATAAGCTAAATGAGACAGGAGAAGTAATAAGGAATAAAGCTCGGTTAGTAGCACAAGGATATAATCAACAAGAAGGAATAGATTTTGATGAAACATATGCACCAGTAGCTAGACTTGAAGCTATTAGAATGTTACGAGCTATTGCTGCACATAAAAACATCAAACTCTACCAAATGGATGTAAAAAGTGCATTTCTAAATGGCATCATTCAAGAAGAAGTATATGTTGCCCAACCACCTGGTTTTGAAATACCGGAAAAAGGTGACTATGTTTATAAACTTAAGAAAGCACTTTATGGTTTAAAACAAGCACCTAGGAATTGGTATGAAAGGCTCAAGACATATCTTTTTGATAATGGTTTTTCTATTGGAAATTCAGATTCTACTTTATTTTTCAAAACATATACATCTGATTTCCTAGTTGTGCAAATATATGTTGATGATATTATTTTTGGAGCTTCTAATGATTCATTATGCACACAATTCAGTGACATTATGCAAAAAGAATTTGAAATGAGCCTCATGGGTGAACTAACTTTCTTTCTTGGTTTTCAAATTAAGCAAACACCTGCCGGAATATTCATAAGCCAAGAAAAATATACTAAAGAACTCTTAAAACGTTTTGGGATGGATCAGTGCAAACATGCTACTACTCCTATGGCTACTTCTATTAAAATTGATAAGGATGAAAATGGGGAACCTATTGATGATTCCTTATATAGAGCCATGATTGGTAGTTTGCTTTACTTAACTGCTTCTAGACCGGACATTATGTTTTCCGTTGGTCTTTGTGCTCGATTTCAATCACAACCTATGCATTCTCATTTTCTAGCAGTTAAACGAATTCTTCGTTACCTAGCCGGCACTACTTGTTTTGGTTTATGGTATCCAAAAGGACAATCCTTGGATTTTAAAGCTTATACTGATGCGGATTATGTTGGTTGTCGACTTGATCGCAAGAGTACTAGTGGTGGCTGTTTCTGGTTAGGGAGAGCTTTAGTATCTTGGTTTAGTAAGAAACAAAATTCGGTTGCCCTATCTACAACTGAAGCTGAATATATGGCAGCCGGGTCTTGTTGTGCTCAGGTGCTTTATATGCAACAAGTGTTAAACGATTATGGTTTTACTCTTTCATCTACACCTATTTTTTGTGACAACACGAGCGCTATAAACTTAGCACACAATCCTATTTTACACAGCCGAGCTAAACATATTGAAATCCGTCATCACTTTTTAAGGGATCATATCTCCAAGAATCATGTTTCCCTTCATCATGTTGATACGGAAGATCAATTGGATGATATTTTTACAAAACCGCTTCCACTAGATCAATTTAACAAAATTAGGAAGCAACTGCTTATCACTCCTTTGGAAGATGTTTTCTTTGATATTTGTGCTTCTTAACAAAAACTTCTAATGGACATCTTTTTCATTAGATTTGATGGGACATCTAATTAAGGGGGCATTTTTATTCTTAACGGATATCTTTTTGAAATGACAAAGGGGGAGAAATAAATATAAAACTAAAACTTAGTAATTATGAAAAACTCAATCAATGAGTTTCATAAATAAACTCTTGGCTTTACATTGAAAGTTGCTATATTCCCTAGTGAATTGGATTTCATGTTCCATAATTCATGGGGAATAATAAGCACACATTTTATAAACAAGAGGAAAAGCTACAAAAGGTAATCTAAAGGTATGAAACTCATATGTTTTATATTTCCTTCATTTATATTTTGGAAATGTTTGTCATCTTCAAAAAGGGGGAGATTGTTGGCTAAATGGACATCTATAAATCCCTTTGTTTTGATTATGACAAACATTTCATTCTTATTGATCTAACGAGCTACTTGAGTGTGCAGGAACAAGGCGGATGACAAAGTACTAGGGAAATCCATATGCTTCCATATTTATATTTTCATGCAATGTAATCGCCTTGTAAAAGCTTGTACAAATATATAATGTACAAGTACTTAGATTGCATGTAAATCAAGCGTTAGATCTTCCCTAGCTAAACACCACATTAAGATAAGTCATCCCCTTCAAATAGGATCACATATTCACACTCATACATGTAATTAGTGCCTAAATTGAAACATTGAAACCAGATCAATCTCGGTCGAACAACTCCTCGACCGAGACACTCTCAGTCGACAATCTTCTCGACCGAGAAAGATCCAAAGTAGCCGTTAGACACAACTGACAAGGTAGTTGGCAGTTGGAGATAGACGTTGCAAATCACTTGATCCAGAGAGCCTGTCGGTCGACAAAACTTCGACCGAGTAGGTATCTCGGTCGACCATTCCTCGACCGAGATGAACTCTGACAGCAACTGCAGAGTAAATTAATTAGCCGTTGCTAAAGCAACAAACTTGTACCTAACGGCTAGTTAAGCACTTAGAAACCCCTAGAAGTTGTCTAGAACGTCCTTAAGCATCCTTAGACCATTCCTATAAATAGGACAAGCCATAGGACACTCAAACACACTTGTTACACTTGAGAAATCCTTGAGCATACTTTGAGCAATCTGTTTGTGAGAAATTTGAGCATTGTGACAATTGGACACTTCCTTCCTTAGCTCAAAATTCATGTCCTATAGGCTAGTATCTCCTACCTACTGCAATCACAAGTCCATACACTTGGTTAGGAGATCTATACGCTTGATCTAGGCAAATCAAGCCTTGGGCTACAAAGGATAAGTTGTAATTTCCTTTTTCCTTTCTTGTTCTCTATTACTGTTTGTACTCTCCTTGCTACTCCTAGGTTGGAGGCTGCGGATTGGAGAGGGTGGAGATCTTCTTGGTGAAGAAGGCGACCTTGAGCTAATTTAGAAGGCTGGTGCAACGGGAGGTTACTTCTAGAGAGGAAGGCTACTTCAAGGGGGAGCTTGGAGTTACTTCAAGAAGGCTACCTCAAGTTGGTGCACCTACTTCAAGTGAAGGCTGTTCAAGGGGTGTAAAGGAAAGTATTGTATTTTGTATAAATCCTTGAGAAGGTAATAAAATAAATACTTTCAAAATCCCGGTTGGGTAAGCAACCGGGTAGTGGACTGACAACTTTAGTATTTGCTAAAGTTGGAACCACTCTAAACACCTATCTCCTTCTTCTAATCTCAATTGTGGTTGTTTGAGTTAAATAATTGTTAAAATTGTTTAAAACTCTATTCACCCCCCCTCTAGTGTTTTTCATTATTTTCAAATAGTATTCATAAAGTTAAGAGGTTTACAATCATTTTTCTTTTTGATATTTTCCTATGAATCATAACCATTGCCATAGTACTTATGATGTAGTTATTTTACAAACAACACATTTAAAAATTTGTACCAACATCACCTACGATAATAATTTTACCTTTTCTCCAAGTGTATGCAAATCTTCTTATTTTCAGACATGTGCTTTTTAGAGTAATTTCCATAGATCATCCAAAACTGCAAAGTATGAAAGTTTTGGTCCCATATAGTGGTCCTTTTGGTTAGGAGTATTGCTATAAATATTTTATCATTTCAACTATTTTGAACAATTTATTATGAAGAGTTCATTATAGATTTGGGTCACCAAATTTAATTGCAAGTGAATAATTTTATTTTTAATAAATAATTCTGACAAAACTATCTTCGGTTAGACTTTTCTTTGACCGGAAGACTTCTCAGTCGAAATCGTTGTCGACCGCGATGAAGTTCTGTTCATTTTCAGTAAATTCAACATTTGTAATGTATCCATATCATGCCAATATTTCTGGAAACACAAATAAGCAATCAGGATATATACAAAGATATACAAGTTCAAGCTTATTTTAGTTGAGATAAGACATTATGAATTTCAAAGTTAAGTTTAGGTCAAACCTCGACTAATATGTCCAACCATTTAAGTTGGAGGTTTTGAAACCCAAACCAAGTCAACGTCTTTCTTGTTCTTGTATGGACAAGAAAATGAATAGTGCCCAAAATGTTGACAATAGTGACAACAAATAAAATCAATTTCATTTCTCTTCTTGGCATTTTGGTTATGTGCTAGATTGTCTTTGGGCACATAGAAGATCTTTGATTTGGGTTTTTGTGTTTTTCTAGTTCTACGCTTCTGGAAAGATTTCTCTTTATGTACATATCCTAGACTTCTTCTTCCAATTTGTCCAAAAGAGTTTTCCAATATTTTGTCAAGAATATGATTACTCTTTAAACTATCAACATGTTTTTGTAACTTAGTAATTTCATAAATTATTTTTGCAATATCTAGTTTTGCTTGATCTAAACTTGAAAGAAAAGAATCTCTTTCTCTAAAAATGATATCATAATTTGAATGAGAACATAGAACATGTTGAGTTTGATAATCATTTATCTTTATAAGAAATTCAACCTTTTCTTGAGAAAGAAGATCATTATTATTTTCTAGAGCAAGCAATTTGGTATTATAATCATTAATAGAATCTTTCAAGGAGTTATTTTCAGAAGAGAGATCAATTATTTCGGCATACAACTCATCATTGGTTTTTAAATCCTTTTTCAATTTCCTTTTGCACTCAACATACTTGTTATGGAGTTCTTCTAAACTATTAACTAGCTCTTCTTTAGATAAATCAAGAAGACTTACCTCCTTTTCTTCTTCATCGGTTGTTACAATGAAACAACTTACCTTGTCTTCTTTACCCTCACTTGATTTTTCCCTTATAACTTTATGAAACTTTTCTCCTTTCTTCTTCTTTAGACAACTGAATGCCGAGTGGCCTTTTACTTCACCTTCACAACACCATCTACAATCTTGGTCACTTGTTGATGGTTGGCTCTCGTGCATCCTTTCCAAGTACAGGTTTCTAGAAACACCATCTCCCATTACTTGAAAACCTGTTAGGACTCCTTGAAGACATTCTTTGATACCAAATGAAGAGATCTAGAGGGGGGGGCGAATATATTCTTATAAAAATCTAAAACAATAATAGAATGAAAAATACAAGCAACCAAATGAAAACGGGATTTAGAGTAGTTCTGTCTAAAACGTCAGTCCACTACCTAGTTGTTTCCAACTAGGATTTTGCAACAAATAATTTTATTACTTATCTGTTAGGACAAATTATAAAAGTACTTGTTGCAACTAATCCCTCTTCTTTACCGGCCACAGAATAGCACCATGCAAACGTCTTCTTTGACGGAGGACGGAAGAGAACTAATGTCCTCTTCTACAACGAACGATGGAAGAGCACTGCAACAATCCCTCTTCTTTAACGGACGACGGAGGAGCACCGCAACAATCCCTCTTATTTAACAGATGACGGAAGAGCACCACAACACTTCCTCTTCTTTGACGACCACAGAAGAGCACCGATCTCCTCTTCTTTAACGGATGAAGGAAGAGCACCGCAACTGTGAAACCTCGCCATCACACAAACAACGAGATGACACGCGAATACGTGTGGAACCTCATATTACCAAAAACATGGGTTAATTAAAACTGATTGCGAAAATCATACATGAGAGAACTTTTGCATCCAGATCCTACAGAAAGACATGTTATATGAACATTCACAAGCCCTATTATAGGTCCATGGCTTATCAGAACCAGTTGTACTATCAGTACCAAAGTTCAACACCTATTTATACATACATAACGACCACGTACGGCCAGTAGCAGGATATACCAAAAATTACAATAGCTAGACGTCGCAAAACATCATCAAAACACCTCCGAGGACCTGAGAGTACAGGGATGGCTCTAGGACTCTACTACAAAACCACCAAAATAGGAACATGTCCATCTCTTGCCTTCTACTGCTCTTCTTACTGCTCGGCTGCAACCCCACGACCACCACCACGTCTAGAGAAAACACCTAAAAAGGGTGTAAACTAGCAGGGTGAGACACACAGTCCCAATGAGAAACATAACTCTCCGCCACAACTATAAAACTGGTTAAAGCAGATAACAACAGATAACTGATAAAGTGTATAACAAGAGCAGCATACTGAACAAAGCTATTATTACCATCAGGCTTACCAAGATATCCAGGAGGCATATAACCAAGTATTTCTTTATGGAACATGATTGACAAGATAAGCTTTATAAGAACTTATCCTAAGATATAAGGATCGTACCCGCAACTTCATAGTTCAACTAGAACATCGATATAATCAAGGCATCAATCAATGTTCCGTATTTTGCCCTAAGCAAGGTATACTTATTCGACTGGATTACATTTTATTATGCCCTGAGGAAGTAACCTTTCTCTGCTCAAATCCAGCCATTGGCTGCGAAGCCCAATCCGGTGCCACACAAGGTATAAGGAAATCCGGACTCCATGACCTCACCTTCTCGTGGTCAGTACACGACTCATCAAGCAAGACCGCAGTCTTATGCTTATGGGGCCTCAGCCTCTGGGTCAGCTTCGCAAGCTACCCATATCTTTAGCTCACCTCATCATAGGTGCAAGTACATACATCCGAGCCATGAACACATCATGCTCATCATCACACATCCTGAGCCATGGGTCTATTCACCATGCTCCATATATCCCAAGTCTGCAATCGCAGTTGCACTCAAACCCTCCTATTTTAGGCTAGGGGAAACCTCACATATTCAACAATATGCGCTCCAGGTAATCCCGCAGGATAAACCTGTTTCACCATCACCAAATACTGACGGTAATGGATCTATGGCCAGGGCAAACTACATGATATGTTCATCTATAATTGATTAGTATCTTTTAAGCCAATTGTTGAGGTAAAACAAAGTATAAACACAACCTTATAGAATTACATCATCATTGCCATCAACATACTGTCCTGGGACCTCAATCCTTCATGATATCAACCACTGCCTCTCAAGGCATCACAATCATGCATCAACATCCTGGAAACACATCTCTTATATCATCATCAGAGGATAACACCTCACTGGGCACTCGGCTTTATATCAGGTCCTCAGACCTATCAACTTGTTGCCATATTACCACATGGTGTTATTCCATCACATATGTCTCATAGCTCTTACCAAGCTATGAATCCACATGAAATACCTGCATGGTTAGTATACACATTCATAGAGATAACTAAAGCCATCATGGATTAACAGGATTTTTTTTTGGTGAACCTAGCATGTGTCCCCTTTTCCATTAGTGAGAAGAACGAGTATGTACAATGCCTCGGGCAAAGCCCATATAAAAGAAAAGAAACAAAGGCAGCCAAAAAAGAAACTAGACTAACTGTACAGAATCACCCATGGATCGATTTTGTATATATACAAATTTGCTTCCAAATCTTTCCCGAACTCCTATTTGAACCGCCAAAGATCCTTTGATTCCTTTCCTGGCACAACCTTTGAAAGATAAGGCCCGCAACAATCTTTCTCTCCCCAGAATATCTCAAAATATCTTCCAAGAACCCAGGTTTGGCACCATACACACTATGAAAAAAGGCCCATATCTCAGAGCTGAAGCAACAACCGAAGAACAAGTGTTCCATATCTTCTTCATCAGAACAGCAAAGAATACATCTGGATGCCATGGAAAAACCAATCCTCATCAGGTAGTCACATGTAGGAAGCTTTCTCAAAAAACAATTCCACAGGAAACACGAGCAGCTCCTCGGGAAGTTAGATTTCCACACCCATTTCGCCCAGCTGACCTTTTCATTGTTTCTTCTAGCAATATCCCAGCCGTCCCTCAACCTGAAATCATTTTTGCCTTCATAAAGGATAGTGTCTTCTTTCTCATTAAGATCATTCATGACAGAAACTACCTTTCTAATCCCTTCCACGCCCCTTATGTTCGGGAGCTCCCACTTATCGTTCAACAGGCAGTCAAAAATTCTACAGAAAGGCGCCTTCCCCATTCTAAGAATGAGATGATCATCACATATATCAAGCAGAGACCTTTTTCCAGGGATCCATGGATCGTGCCAAAATAGAAACTTCTTACCATTCCCAACTGAAAAGTCAATATTAATACGAAGCATACCTCTTACATTGAGCATTTTCCTCCACATCCAACTGGTCATGGACTTACATCCAATCGACCAAACAGAAGTCTCCCTAATATACTTTTCATGCAACCATTTAACCCAAAGTGTCTCCTTCCTGTTAGCAACATCCCATAAATTTTTAAGAAGACCAGCTTTGGACCAATTGCCCACCAAACGAACACCCAAACAACCTTCAGATTTAGGCTTACAAATCTGCTCCCATGAGATCGTATGTAAATTCTTATGATCATCAGAATCACCCCATATGAAGTTTCTCATATGTATTTCAATATCTTTAATCACTTCTTTAGGTAGGGGGAAGTGGCTGACCAAAAAATGTGATAGGTGGACAAAGTCGAGATGACTAATTCCACCCTTCCAGCAAAAGAAAGCAATTTGCCTTTCCAAGCGTCCAAGCTTTTCTTGACCTTATCAACTATGGGAACACACATAGATTTAGTTAATCGACCAGTAAAGAGTGGAAGACCCAGATACCTTACTGGAAGATCACACCTCCTCACGCCAAGAGTCTTTTCCAAATCATCAGCCAACATTGCAACACCTTTGCTAAGGAACAGTTGACTCTTAAGATTATTGAGTCTAAGGCCCGAGATATGACAGAAAGTATCCAAGACTTTAGCAATCTGAGTAGCGTTGTTCATATCAGCTTTGGTAAAGAGCAGCAAATCATCCGCAAAAATAATGTGAGAAACCCCAAATCTGTCCGAAGCTTTGATAGGGTTAATAAGCTTAGCACTAACAGCAGACTCCATAACTGAGGTGAACCCCCACATAGCAATCACAAATAGATAGGGGGCTAAAGGGTCACCCTGCCTTACCCCATTGGAGGCTTCAAAAGGGCTGGAAGGAGAACCATTGATAAGAACTGGGAAAGAAGTCGAGTTGAAACAAGATCTTATCCAAGATATCCAACAGGACGGAAAATTCATCTTTTCCATGAGAAACATCACATAGTCCCTTCTTACTGTATCATAAGCCTTCGATAAATCAGCTTTGAAACACATAATAGACGAGCCTTTGGGAGTAGAAAAAGAACTCAACAACTCATTAGCTAGAAGAATGGCATCACTAATACCTCTTCCCTTGATAAAAGCAACTTGATTCTTAGAAATCAGGCTGGGGAAAACATCACACAACCCATTAGCCATGATCTTAGTGATAATCTTAAAAATGACATTGCATAAGGATATAGGATGAAAATCTTTAAGACTGGAAGCGCCATGGACTTTAGGGATAATGGTTATAAAGGACCTATTACATTCATGGAGAAGCTTGCTTGTATAAAAAAAACTAAGAATAGCTTTAGTGACCTCCTCTCCTACAGTTGGCCAACAACATTTGAAGAAGGCTCCATTAAAGCCGTCTGGACCCGGGGCCTTGTCCCCATTCATATTTCTAACCACAAAATCCACTTCCTCTCTGGTAACCCATCTTCTCAGATTCGTACTCTACTCTTCTGAAAGAGTGGGAATCTCCCAATTAGCCTCTGAATCAACCGTACTATTATTAGAAGAATTGAACAACTCCTTATAGAAACCCACAACACAGTCAAAGATACCTTTCTCATCACAGATGACATCGTCACCTTCTTGAAGCATAAAAATACCGTTATGAATCCTTCTTGTCTTCACAGAGGCATAGAAGTAAGAAGTGTTCCTATCCCCTTCCTTAAGCCAAATAGCCCTAGACTTCTGTCTCAAAAACAACTCTTCATCAAGCAAAGCTTTGCTTAAGGCTTTTCTCAACCCTGCTAATTGATTATGCACGTCAGGATCATGTGGAGATTTATCAATGACCTTCTGCATCTCTAACACATCAACCTCCAACTTCTTCGCTTTAGATGAGAAATTGCATACGTGTTCCCTGTTCCATTTCAGCAGCGTGTCCTTCACAGCATTCAACTTCCTGTACACTCTAAACATAGGAGCTCCCTCCACAATCATGTTCTTCCAAGCATCATTCACCACACCATGGAACCTCGGCTGGGTGATCCAGCTGTTGATGAATCTAAAAGGAGTACCCTTCTTCTTATTAGTTTGCAAATGCAACACCACCGAGCAATGATCACTAATAGTATTTGATACCACTTCGCCCCACATAGCAGGAAACAGAGATAGAAACTTGAGATCACAGAACATTCTATCAATTCTGGAGAAAGTGCTAACACCCTTCTTACTATGACTGTCCCACGTGAAGAACGGACCCTTCGTAGGTATTTCAATGAGGCCATTGAAATCCAGTGAGGCATTAAAGTCCCTCATGCTTCTGTTCGTAGGCGGTTGCTTCCCAAGATTCTCAGATGAAAATCTAACCGCATTGACGTCCCCTAGGACACACCAAGCCATATCCTTCGAGCAAGAAATGGAGTTCAAAGACTCCCACAGCCTTCCTCTCTCATCATCATCATTAGAACCGTAGACTGCAGAAAGATAAAATCCAGTGTGTCTGCTAGCAATATCAACCTGACAGTGAACAACTTGATCATTGTCCAACATCTTCTTAACATGGATGTCAGGATCTCTCCACAGAATCAGAATTCTAGTATAAGTGTAATGGTCTTCATTAGAGACATAGGAAGCTCCATTCCAAAGATCTTCGACAACATTTAGCAAATCCTCCTTAATGGTTCTAGATTCCAGGATAATCATAATGTCAGCCTTCACCCTACCTATCTCACCTCGAATGTGGGGTAGTTTATTGTGAATCCCCCTCACATTCCAGGCACAAATCGACAGGGGCCTATCCATTTGGACGAAGCAGCTCCTCCCCTCCCGCACTACCATTTCCATTCACACCTTCTCCCAAGTTAGCTAACAGAGAAAATTTATTTGGAGACAACTGTATATTCCTCACCCCAGATACATGCTTCAAGGCTACTCTTGGGGGGGACTTGGACCTTCTCCTATGCATCTCCCACTCCAGTGAGGAAGCAGGCGTAATAGCAATTATCTGATCATTCTGCCTTTTTTCCAAGACATGTCCTTCCGCAGCTCTACCAGGAGTATCAACAGCGTGAACAATGTCCTCTACCGCGTCACTGAAGACCTCACTCTCCTCATCTGCATTTGAATTGGGCATCAACTTTCTCTTCGGCACCCACACCTGCTTCAAAGTCGGCGGAACAACCACCGGCAGAGTCCAGGTTCATGCCCAAAGTTCCCACACTCATTACATATATCAGGCCTTCACTCGTAATCAAAACGAATCCTGTCCATTTGGCCATCATTGCTTTGCAGCTCCAGATCTTCCGGAAAGGTGAAATCCGTATCAACCAAAACTTGGAGTCTCGCATATTCCAGACGAACAAGCTCCGACGTCAGCTTATCAGTTCGCAACGGCTTGCCCAGAAAGGATCCGATTCTCAGAAACATCTCCTCATCCCATAGCTCTAGTGGTAGATCGTAGATCTTCAGCCATATCGGGATCTCAGTCATCTTTACTTTCTCCATTGGCTCGCCCCTCTCCCACTTCTTAATGATTAATGGCTTGCCGGCAATGAACCATGGACCTCCATCAATTGCAGTGGCTAGATCTTCCTCATTTGAAAACAAGAGAATGAAAAAGCCCTTTACTCTTGACTTAATCTCCAACGAGCCTTTCAATTTCCACAGTTGTGCAAGGAAGTGCACCAAAGAAGTCCAATGAGGCGTGAGTCCAACAATATAACCTGCTGCTGCCAATCTCCACTTCTGAACGTTCCGCTCTGCAATGGATTTTGGATACAGAAGCTTCCCATTCTCGATTTGGATTTCCACCTTTTTGAAGGATTTTCTCGTGGCTTCTTTCTTCGAACTCACCAGATCCGCCCATGATCTCTCTTGCGACGACACTCCAATAGAGCCAAATCAGATGCTTCCCTGCTTCCCTGGATCCTTGATTTTTGCCATGTTGCTCAGATCCACCACGTTTCTGACCTATGCAGCTTCAGGAAGAGCAGAGGTGCTCGTCGAAACATCACCATCCGCCGTCAGAATCGCCTCTCCGTTCGCCATTTGGCCATCATCGCTTTGCAGCTTCAGGAAGAGCAGAGGATTATTAATATACTATCAAGTATAAAGAAGCATCCATGAGTACAACACACATACGCTTTATCATCCATAGTATTATTATCAATCATGGGCATATATTATGCCTTACACTTGTGACCATATGCATGTGTCATATCAAAATGTGTAGCAACATCATATGCTTCCAAGCTTCCTGGTTCATAATCTATTATTTTAACTTATCAACATATTTGCAGGATTCAAGGTGATCACATCATTTTACTTGTATTATCATTATTAAAAGAGAACCATCAACTATATACATTCTGGGTTATCAGAACCATCACCAAAACTCCTGCAACCCTCATTAAGCATGGCTAGCAACGCCATCCCTCATCAAAGGGTGTACCCGGTATAGTAATACCCTTACCAAAAGTATTACGGCTAGGATTTCCAACCCTAAGGCAACTCACCACCATATTGACCAAACACCGCACATTCTCCAACATGCATTAAGGTTCCATTAGCACTCATGGTGTCAGGCAACCATCATCAATGTATAACGGGCAGCACTACCATGGCTATCGGCCAAGGGTCTAACGTGCACCAAGCTAGGGTTAGGGTTAGGTTTTACTATTGTCTAACCTTCAACATGATCCATATCGACCAAAGGGCTGTCTCCCAAGGCGCCCCTATTGTGCAACCATCTCAGCATCATCCAAGGGTTAACCCTATCGGCCAGGGTACCCATGACACCCAAGAATGGTGTCGTGCATGGCCATGGAGCATCATATCGGCCAACATCTAAGGTTAGCATGTCGGCATGAAGCCATATCATCTAACACTTCATATAAGTCAAAGTTCAACTAGGACATGGTGGTATCATCCAAAGCCATCCTGGGCACCATACCACATCGCCCAAGCTCATCTAGACAAGGATAACGGCCAAGGCTGTGCCGGGCACCAAGCTATCAAAGTCTATCGGCCAAGACCATCTCAAGACAAGGGGGTGCATCGTGCATCCTCTATACATGGTGTATCGTCCTGTCCTCTCTACTAGGTGTTTCGAGCAGCCACCTCTTCCAGGTGTATCACCCATTCATCATCTCCACAAGGGATATCGGCCAAAGGATACAAGGATCAACCTAACACTCAAGCAAACATATCTACCAAAGATTCCACCTCAAGAACATATCATGCCACAAGGGTAGACAACTCATGTCACCCAAAGCAACTCTAACACCCAAGCTAGGGTTGAGGCTCTATATCGACCAAAGGATAACGGGCACCAAGCCAACTATCTCAACAAGGTATGTCGCCCAAGGGTACAACTCCAAACAAGGCTATCGAGCAGCACAACTCCAAGGTCATACCGTGCAAGGCACAACCCCACAAGATCATCTTCAACCTCAAGCACAAGGGCATCAAACCCTAATTGATCATGAAGGTCGGCTCACCTCTCAACAACCAAGAGAGAGGGGTTTTGCACAACCTCTATCACAAATTGGGCAACCACAAGGATCCACCTCAACATAGGTCATCATCTATCCAAAAGCTCACCTCTCTAATCCATGGTGAGAGGAGGGTGTTTTTCAAGCAACTAGAATATAAGCTCACTTGTCATCCTAATCGAGAGAGGGGTATTGCCCACATTACTAGAGCTCAAACTCACTTCTCTAGACCAAGGAGAGAAAAGAGTGTTTCTCAACAAGGAAACCCTAAACCATGGTTCGGCCAACTAGGTGTAAAGGCACACAGACCATCAACAACTTCAACAACATCATGCCCATTATATCCCCAAGGTCAAAAACATGTACTAGAGCAAGATACATAACATGGAATGGCCAATCATCAACATATATGAAACATGCAACATAGAGAAGGTAGTATAGCTAGGGTTAGAAGTTATGTAACACGCCTTAAGCAAACTCCTCAAGCTCCAAAGCTCCAAGATTTAAGCTCCTAGCTCCAAGCACACTACTTCGGCCACCTCAAGAAAAGGAACAAGAAGCATAACCACCATGGTCGAAGAGTAGGAAAGATGGAGAAGAAGATGCTAAGGAGAGAGGGAATATACTTACCAAGGAAATAAGACCCACCTAGAGTTCAGCCACCAAGCTAAAAGAAGAAGAAGAGAACTCCTTCAAGGGGATCGACCACCAACCTTAGCTCCTCCAAGGGTATCGGCCACCAAGGTTGCAAGGGAGAGGTGTATCGTGCACTAAGGAAGAGAGGAGAAACAAAGAGCTAAAGGGTTCCTAAGGAAGAGAAAGGCAAGGCATATATAGATGAGGTTCAAGGTTAAACCAAGGTGTAACGTACTCAATTCCAGACACATAGGCTAATCCTCCATTCTTCTAGGTCCCTACTTGTCTGTGTGATATCCAACCTCCTTCTTTCTCTCTATTGACATTCTTTTGAATACATACCTTTTGTATGCATAATTCACTAATTGATGATAGATTAAACATTTTTGGGGACTTTATAACCCTAATTGACTCATTAAAAACTCATAGTCATGGAATCTTAGGATGTATTAACTCCAATAATATAATTAAGGGAAATTGATGAATTAGTCACAAATATGCCTATTGTTGAGCTTATTCCTAATTCTAGCCTATATAAGCTTCCTTATGATTAATTGAGTAAATTAGAGAAATATAAATCTCAATGATTTAATTGGATGAAGGAAAATAATGAATACACTAAATAAACAACCAACATACAACTAATTATTTTGAACACTCAATGACCACAAAGGCAAATTTTATTTGAAAATCATGTTCCTTGCTCCTTAAATAGCTTCCATGCAAATTCTCAAATTAATCGGGCCATATTTGACCCCCCAATTTAATCATAAATACAAAGTTTAATAGCATCTAAGTTTTTTTTTGGATCAAAAATATAATTAAATTCCTCTACCACCTGTTTGTTTACTTGCCCCATGTTCACGCAACTGAAAACTAATGTGACGGAGTCTTCCCCTTCCCTAGCCGCGATCTCACGCTGGCCTAGTGCCCGCAATGACCAGACTATAGACTACTTCCTCGCCTCCTCCTCACTTGTGCCTATTCATATCTGCTCTCTTCCCCTCCGCACATATCTCTTCTCTCCGTCCTAGCCCTAGCTGCCCTCATCTACCTCCTCCACCTGCGCTGACGGCGTCAAGCAACGCCAGGCAGCGTCAAGCACCATCAGGCATTGCTGAGCATCTCCATACCTCTGGCTAGCTCCCTTTCTTATCCTCCTCTTCTTCCTCTCTCTTCTGGAAGCGGACGGATGCCTAGCCACGACATCTTCATCATTGCCCAGCTCTTGACGGAAACGCAGTGCCAGGCAGAGCACAGATTCACCAGGCAACATCACCACCTTCTCTTCTTTACCCCTTCTCCTCCAATTCCAGTCGTTGCCACCTACCTTCGCAAGGATCTGGTGTTGCCTCCACGAGCAACGATGCCTCAAGCTTGATCTGCAGCTGCATTATAAACTTGCAACACCACGCCACCTGCAAGTCATCCTCGACGCCCTCCAATGTCTGCCACCACCACTCCGGATTGATCCAGCCGCCCTACCCCCACATCTTCTTCTTCTTCCTCTCTAGCCGCCCCACTCTTCATCTTCCTCCTCGGTGGTGATCTGAAACCAACTCGACCTGCAGACCACCTCACGCCCGCATCCACAGCAGCCTACGGTCTCCCGCACCTGGAACGTCTCCATCACCAGCCCCCTCTGCCGTCGACGTACACGCTGCCATCCACACTTCTGCGGCCAACAGAGACTGTAGACTCACCATCTCGTCATCCCCAACTCAGGCCGCCGCCGACAAAACCTGCAATTGAATTTCCTCTGTCTGCCTTCGTGCATCCTGGCATTGCCCCATACCCAGCGCCTCCAAATTCGCCACACTCACAGATTGACTCCTCCAAATGATCAAGTTACTATGTAGGTCAATCATTGGTTCCTACCTATACCACTCCACCATTGTATCCATTACCACCCATGTTCACAGTGGCCCAAGTGATATCAAAACTTGCTCGTGCAGACTTGTTGTCTATGTCAAATTCTATTACAGCCAAAGGAGATAGCTACGGATCCCTCACTTATGTGGATTTGAACTTATATCGAGGCATGACAACCCAACTCGATGCATGGACACCTTCTAAAACTCCATGTAATCAAAGAACGGATACAACTCATGCTTTGTGGTCTGGACATCGTTTGAAGCCGTCGAAGACCCACTCAAATGTGACTTCAGTAAGTTGGTTGTTCCCTTCTTGAATTTCAGTTATTAATTATCATCTTAACTAGATTGTAACATTATATATGTGGTATGGGATTAATTGATAACTACAATGTATGATATACAACATGTTCAAATACATGAATCATGTTAGACAATCTATTAGATATATTGGTATCTTGATAGGGTATATATGATAACGTATTAGTGGTACTAAATGATAATGATTTGTTATACATGTATTTAGGACCCATTCAAGAATTAAATAATACAATGTTTATACACACTAATATTTGGTTAAATATGATGCAAGGCATAATAATGAATCATAGGGGGAGTAACTTTCCAAGACCTTATTTTGAGGAACAAAGTGTCAAAACACATTTATAACCTTGACATGCCTAGAATTATGTACCTCAAGATGGATATCAGAACAAAAATTGATATCGAATCATGCATCTACTTAATAATATTAACAAACTTAATATGCCACTAAGTAATCTGGACTAGGATGAGAATAATATGGAAATATATAATAGAAATGTATAAACATGCTCACTTTAACTGACTAACACACCAAATGTGTTTCTAGGATGAAATCTTGACCTTATGGACCAAGTATATTGTTGGAATTAACCATTAACTATGGTGATCAGGTATGTACATCCTCTATTTTAGTTTGGGCATTATTTGACTGAAACCTACTTTTCTTTTAATGAGGCATCTCTTGAACTTTTAATTCCACTTGAAATTCATTTACTTGGACATTCATATCTCATGTTCCTTATTCATTATATTCATGCGGTTGGTGAATTACTCTATTTAAATGGGTTCTTAGACCCCCTTGCTATGATTGCCATTTTATGAAGAATTGACTTAACTGCTAGTCTTGCCTCTCTATTTTATGCATGCTACATGTTTGACTAGATTATCTAGAATAGTGGTACTTATGTACAACCATATTTATATAGGGCGTGCGTATTCCGCCCGGGGTATGCGTTTCCACCCTTATTTCTTTTAGGCCATGATCCTATGGTGTTATGGCCCTGTTTTAGGTATATTTAGTCTACATTGTTATGCATGCAAATATTTTTTGTTTTAATATGAATATGTGGATGATTGTTATGCATGGCAAGACACTCTTTCATTATCATGTTTGTAATCTGAAATTTTATATGCCTCATTTCTTTTGTTACTTTTCTCTTGAACATACCTAATTGCAAATAGCCCCCTTTTCTTGTGGGAACATCTCTTTTTGTACTTTTAATCCTATATAATGCCCAAAATGTTTTATATATGTACATACTCAGCCTTTGCTGACCTCTATGTTGTTTCCTATGTTCTGGGTGATGTTCCTTTCCACCCAGGTTTAGGTACATTAAAGATTAAGGTTGCTCTAAGATCATATAAAGAGAATTATACCTAAGGATAGCTTGGAATGGCTAGGTTACTCTCTGCTACATGGCTTATTTGTAGTTAGTTCAAGTTTTTGTAATATCACCTTTTACGGTGATGAGCAATTGTATAATGATACCCTTTATAACTTTGTAGTAGTTTTATTCCGCTGCTTATTCATTATCATGCTCTGTAACTTGTACCATTTGAGAAATGAATGAAATTCCTCCTTTCCTTATTACCTTTTTGTACGTTTGGAATTGGATGGGCTATTTCTTCAATTCAGTGAAGAGTGGACCCTCTATCGAGACCCACTCTTTACACAAGGCAAGGTGTCACCTTACCAAGGGACACTTGTCCACACGTTTTACCACCTTGCAAAACACATGCACATGCCATGCCACTACTCAACCAAGGATCGGCCACATGTCCAAGCTAGGGTGACACAACTAAGGCAAGAAGGTCAACAAAGGTCAAAGGTCGACACACTCCTCCTTCATGGCCGACACACCCCCATGGGTGATACCCCATGGCCGACACAAAGCACCCTTGCCCGATACATGGCTCAACCAAGCAAGGCAAGGCCCAAACAAGGGAAAACAAGGCCCAAAAGAGTTGAACCAAGCCCAAAACAACTCAAGGCACGAGCCCAAACCTTCCTCTCAACCCTAGAGGAAGCAAAGAGAGAGAAAGACATCTCTCAAGGTGACAAACTTGCTCTTCAACCTTAACTCAGGTTATTTTGCAAGTAACACCTCCAACTCTCACTAAGCACAAGAAAATCCTAATCATCACTAAAGATGATTAACAGGAAACCAAGTACAATGTTTAGGCAAAACAAACAGGGTAAGCCCAAAATGTAGGTCAGGGTCCTTACATCAACACTTCCTCTTCTTTGACGGCCATGGAAGAGCAACTGAGTGAAGACTCCTTCTTCACTTACAAGATCTTGGATAGCCTCCTCTTTTTGGAGTTTTCCCACCGCAAATCATGAATAAATAAAGAAGGTTGTTGAAAGGAAAAATACAAATGTAGCTCACGATATCCTAGATCAAGCTTATGGACTAGTACCACTATGGATTGGGCAATTATGAAATGGTGGTGTCGGAGAACTATGACTAGGACATGAATTTGGCAGCTATAGAAGACTGCAAATGAAGGCTATGGCTCAAGATTGCTTAATTGTTGCTCAAGTGTTGTATTGTAAGCATGTAAGTTTTGTGTGGGATTCCCTTAGACCACTACTATATATAGTAATGGAGTGTAAGTGTTAGGACATCTTAGGATAGTGTCTAGAGTGTTCGATGATGAGATATAACCGTTATAGATGGGTCAATGTAGGTGTAATGGCTGATTTATTCATTAATAAAGTTAGCTTTCTAGAACCTATCTCGGTCAACCAAATTGTCGACCGGAAGTCACTCGTTGAGAAATTCTTTGATCGGGGTTGGTCTAAGGGTCAAACTTCGTTAATATCTAATGGTCGTCCTAACTTCTTAGTCAGATGATCTAACGGTCTTTTCTCGGTTCACAAAACCTCGATCTCGATCAACAATTTCTTTGATTGTGAATGACTCAGGGCTAGTCAATTATACAGGTTTTTTTGGTGCTCTGGGTCTTTGACTGAGGGGTACTCGGTCGGCAATATTGTCGACCAAGTTTGTCTCGACTGACGATTTCTTCGACCGAAATAGTGCATGGAAATAGATTTAACGAAAGTTGAAAGACGAATCTAATAGTTTTTTCTAATGTGACCAACCTACCCTAGACACTTGGTTTATACATATGGATAGGTTTGGGATAGGTGGGGTTGGTCCATAGCATGATTTTACATGAGTTCTAAGAAATCATACATTTGTATTACATATAAGCACAAGTACACAATAATTCAAGTATTCGATATTCCAATCTTGATCAATTATTCTCAATCATGCTCTTTTGTTCCTGAAACACTATATATAATGTTAATAATCACAAATAAGAAATGTTTGTCACCATCAAAAGATAAGATGATCTAATGCCCAAGTTAGCCAACAATCTCCCCATTTTTAAAGATGACAAACATTTCCAAAATATAAGCAAAATACCTTAAATGAAATGAGTTTCATACATGTGATATACATGAGATGAATATGTTCTTTGATCTCGTAAAATGTATGCTAATATACTTAAAGTGATATGGAAAATGATATCCATCTCTTAAGGCAATTTAGCACCAGTTAATGTCAAGGCAAGAGATCATGAAACTCATGAGGATATTTGACTTTATTTTATTTCTCACCCTTTGTCATTTCAAAAAGATAATCATATTTGTAAGTCAATAGACTCCCCCTTAATTGATTACTTCCCCTTAATTGTTTACTTCAAAAAGAATGTCATATTTAACAATAATTCAAAAACTAATATTAATTTCTCAACCATATGCAAGGGATGTTAAGCCCTGAAATGATATGCGATTCCTTTAGGCTCATAGTGGAGTCAATGAATGCATCTCTAACCAAATATAAGGGATGTTAAGCCCAAATTGGTGTAGAGAATCCAATTACGAGCGAGATCAAAAATATATGCACATTATATCCAAGAATTTGTGTGAGCCCCCCCTTAATCTCAAAAGTGAGCTTAAAAATACTAAGATATTTCAAATCATAACCAGCTTTAAAATCAATTGATTAAGTAAGACTACAAGTCAATTTTTATAAGCAATCTTATTTCTTGCACTTTTTTTTTAAATTTAAAATGTTCTCTTATTCTAAGTATCTAATATGATGAGAAAATTACAGATTTAATATATCAATATTGGGTGCAAGTGAATGATTTGATTTACAAATAAACATTTCTGTCAGACTTATTTTCGGTTGATCGTGACTTCGATCGGAGCGCCCCTCGTTCGAACTCCTAGTCGGTTGAGAGATAGTTCTGCAAAACTTTTGTTGTCGTTCCAAAGAAGATTGATATGCTATAGGATTGGGCATACAAGAGCAAACACGTCATGTTAGTTTTATTTGAATGAACAATTTGATGTTGTGGTGAAGTAGATAAAAGTCCACTATTTGCAGTTACATCTGTTGGTGCTTCGCGATCTAGAAGGGGTGTCAATCCAATTCGCTACTCGCGCTTCAATGGAGACATCTATACTACTATAAAAAGAGCGAGTTTGATGTGGCGCTCTCCTTGATTCACTATGTTCTCTCCTTTTTTTCAAGGAATTTTGCTCATACAAATATTTATTCTCACACTCTCCTATTAACTTTTATTATCTTTAATTTGAAACATTTCTTTGATTCACTCCTTTCAAACAACCAACACAAATATCTTTTACCGTAGAGACCATTTCACGGACGAGTCATCTCCCCGCACATTTTCAACAAATTTTATATGTCACGTTTCACTAGTTTTTATATATTTACGGGATGTAATGAATTATGTGGATTTTACTTAAAAGTCTATATAGAGTTGTTAAAAGAGCGCTTAATTGTTTGCTTAAACGGATATGCCAGCTATTTTATTTCGTGCCACGTTTCTCCTTCCTCTTTTGTGATTGGCACGCAACAGTACATTTTGTTGTTGTTGTTGTTTATAAATGATGATGATCGGAAACTTTTTGTCCCCTATCCTCTCTCCCTATGCTTGCCAAGGAAAGTTGCTGATTTGCATTTATTATGTTGAGTTAATGCCGTTTTTTTTGGGGGGCTTGTAAAGCTTAGGAGTGAATTATGTGAGTCACCACCACCCCCTGATCCCTTTCTCAATTGCTTATCGACTTGAATGGGAAGGAGTCGGTAGAGGTTGATAATTGAGTCAAACATGATTGCGCAAGAAAAGCCTCTAAACCCGGTTGGAAAGGCAGGAATGATATTTATAACCCCATGCATGGAGGGGGGGGGGTGAGGACAACTAGAAAGAGAAAGATGAGTGACGAGGCGGGTGCAACATTGGGGCATATATATATATATATATATATATATATATATATATATATATATTAATCAGAATCGCAATAGCTGCAATTATGTAAATGAGATGATCTTATAAATGGTAAACCAACGTAAAGCTTAGACAGAAAGAGAAGGCTTATTAGTCGACCCCACCAGGTCCCCGGCTGAATGTGGTGGGGACTGGGGAGTCGTCAACCATTGGCGTGTTGAAATGGAAGAGGGGGGAAAGGGCTGGGCGATCTACGATGCGTGGACGATGTGGGAGAGAGAGGGGTTTGCTACAGATATAATCACAGGGGCAATACCGTCCGAAGGTGATCGTGAGTGGTAGTGATGATAATAAAAAGAGACGCATTACATGGCATGTATGATGTAGGGCTTGACTCAGAGAGGAGGAAGTGGGGTCTGGGGAGGGACACTGGTTCTCTCGTTCCGTAGACCGAAGTGACTAGAAATTGGGTCCGGATTGCAGCCACGCCAGCAGCTGTGGTAGCGTGGGACTAGGAGGGCGGGCGGGCAAGAGAGAGAGAGACAGCGGGGAGAGAACGGCGAGGGCGGCAGAGTTGCAGAGAGAGAGAGAGAGAGGGTAAGTCCGGAAGTAGGGGATGTGGTGGGTCCACGACATGGGATGACGAGGTGTGGCAGCGAAATAGGAAAAAAGCGGCGGTGCGGTGCGGTGATGTGCTCTCTCTCGGCAGGCCCAGGAACAGGAAGCAGCGGAGAGCGGAGCGGAGCTTCCTTTTTTTCTGTCTTCTGCCCTCTCTCTCTCTCTCTCCATCCATCTAGTATTTAGTCATCGTCTGTCTTCCCACCTCGTCATCCATATATAAATTCAATAGAGGACAACAGCACCCACCACAACCATTCCACTCCTCCCTCCCCTTGCCTGTCTCTCCCACCTTACCTCACCCGCTTCCTCTTCCCTCTCCCGCTTGTTGACAGACACCACCATCCATCACCACAATTATTATTAATATTCCTGCTGCTGCTGCTCCTCTTCCATCTTCCCTTCTCAGTCCATCTCGCCCTACCTGCCTTCCTCAGCACGACACCGCCATGGACGACTCCGCCGCCGACGACACCACCACCACCACAAGCACCGGTGGCGGCCGCGACAACCGATGGACGCGTGAGGCTTCACGCAACACCGCCCTCGCCGCCGCCGAGATCTACTTCATCGCGTGCCCTTCCGACCGCCTACCGTGGCGGGACGTGCTCAAGCTGTCCCGAGTCCGAGGTCAACAGCGCGGAGGGGCGTCGACTTCCCTCGAGGACCTCTTCGCTAGGCCCCCACCACCGCCAGAAGGATGGCCGGGCCAGAAAGGAAAGCGGCGGCCAAGAGGCACCGGGCCTGTGTGGAAGGGTAGTAACGAGCTCACCGCCTCGCTCATGGCCGCGGCAGCAGCAGCACCAGTCGTCGAGGCGGTTGTCAAGGCGCCGCACAGGATGGACAGCCCCACTACGCCGCTGTCCTGGACCAACGCCGCCGTTTCATCCGGGAGCGGGAGCGGTGGCTGTTCGGTAACCAGGGAGGACGACGCCGTAACAACCGCCGCTGCGGCCACACCGCCACCAACGATGAAGGCTGCGAAGAGGCAGAGATCTGACGCCGAAGGGAACGCCTACGCTACACCTGCCGCCGCATCGACGTCGTCCGATTCGGTCGCCGCCGCCGTGGGAGCAATCGGTAGATCCGTCCTGGTCAGTATCCTATCTCGTCTCGTCTGTCTGTCTGGTGACTGGTCGGTTGTATTTTGTTTCTCATTTTTTTCTTTCTTCTTTTCGTTTTAATATTAAAAAAGATACATCATCACCATTCCTTAAAAAAAAAAACATACATCATCACCATCATCCCGCTCCAGTAGCCTTTTTTTCTCCTTTTACTCTTCCCAATTCCCAAACCTTCTCCACCTCCCTCCCTTCTATCAACTCTCATGCCTCGAATTCCTTGTCATCCGTCTGCCGCCTTTCTTTCCCCGCTCCCCCTTCCCTCCTCCTTCACCGTCTCGCTTTCCGCCACGCGACACAACTAACCCACGCCCGCGCCGCTGCGTTTTCCACGCTCCGGGACGAAAACCACCCTCACGTCTTCCCTCTCCCGTCGGGGGCGTTTCCGTCAAATGACCACCACCAGGTTGACGTCCCATCCGAGGCGGCTGCCTGGCCTGGACGGCCGGCCCATCTCTTCTTGCCTCTCGCCTCTTCTGTGTGAACCGATCCCAAGGTCGCTCCTCCGCAGCTGAGGTCCTCGCTCACTCCACACGACTCCACTCACGTGATTGTCATTAATGAGCTTTTTTCTGTTGTTGCAAATTTTCATTCATTTTTTTTTCTCCCTCTCACCAAACTATTATACTTTCCCCAAAAAAAATAAAGGAGAGGGAGAAGAATCCAGCCCAGTTTCCTCGGGCTGCCGTTAACGAAAAAAATGGTCATCATTTTATCGATTAATTATTTTGTTAGCAGGCCGACACTGCTCCTCCTCCTCATCATTATTATAACCATCCTCTCTGCCCCCCTTCCCTTGATTTTATCCAACCACCGCGCCACTTGCTTCACCAGCCGGCCTACTTTCCTTCCTAACCTGCTTCTCTGCTTGGTGGTGGAGGTGGTTTCGCGTGTGTGATTCTTGTGTGTTTGGGGGAGTGGAGTGGGGTAGGGGTTATGGGGTTGGAGTCGATGGCTTCTCGCTATCTATCTACCCTCAACCCCGTTCGTGTCCCCACAACTCTCAAACACATCTTTTTCCACACTCATACAATATTCTCTTGGCTTCTCGGGTTGTGGAATGGAAAACGATAGACGTTGTTGTCTCATGTAACGGTAGATGAGCTGATCTTCAACGCCGGAACAGGGAACCGCAACCACCCTACGTCAAGATGCCAAGGGGGTGGGGGATTTTTTGTCGTTTAAGGAAGGTGGGGAACGAGAAATAATAAAAAGGCCCGCCCGGACTTTTTATCTTTCTCTTCTCTTGTTTCCAAACTTGGTCTTTCCTTTTTCTCGATTTGTGCGTGTCATCTTTGCTTGCGCAAGGCCATGCTAATATTTTCTGTACTGGTCTTCCCTTTTTGTTCTTGTTGTTTCCATCAATCTCAAAAAATTTCTCTTTCTTTTTTCTTAATACTTCTCCTTTGATGCTGGGTTTTATCCGTAATTTCTTAGTTCACCACTACTAGCCCCCCTTCGCATTTCTCCAACTAATTAATATTAATATCAATCTATATGCATCTTGGTTAATAATAAACTGTCGTTTCTATGCTATGTGAATGCCGATTCCCACGGCAGCACAGTGCTGTGCAGCACCCAGCCAGCCATTGATTCCCCCCGCTCCCTTGATCCAGTGTCAAGCGTGCATGGGTCAGAGTCTGCCTGCGGCGTGCTTGGCACGATTTACACCTGCTGCTGCCTCCCAAACAATGAATGATTCGTGCCCCACCTAGCTTTTTTTTTTTTAAAATTTGTGTCTGCCCCCTTATTTTTTTTTGTATGCACCCTTAGTTTTTTATATTTGTGTTTTTAATATTATATTATCTTCTCCCCCCGCTGTATCATTATGCCTCGTGACCCACTGACCGTGTCCGCTCCTATACTTTTTTTTTCTTCTTCTTCCAGGCATTGACGGACTCGAGTGGAAACACCGCTGATGGAGCTCTACCAATGCCATCGAGTGCTGGAGTTAGTGGCTACGCCTCCATCTCCAAGACCGCAAGGCACCTGCTAGGCAAGAAGATGGTGCGTTGTGTTGCTTGCTTGCTACCAGCCCCTCGTTTTCTTCTACTTCTCACGTTCCCGGTTATTACTGTTATTTTATATATTTTTTATTCTTCCCCATCATCATCGTATTCGTCGGTCGTATCATATGCCACACGGTTGCTTTGGCGCACGCCCATTCCCCCCACCACCTAAAGTTGCCATTTTTACTCTTCTGAAAATTTCCAAGCATGATACGGAACATTAGCACAGCCAAGCGCCCAGCAGAACTGGCGTTTTTTTCCCCCTTTATTCATTCGGTGCATGTAGCGCTACTAAATGCATTCCGTTCAAGATCTGAAACGTTTAGATTTTTGCAGTACACGTCGGGCAAGTAGTTACCACAATTGATTTACTTCTCCCTTTTTGTCCCCCCCTTGCAGACCTTCGTCGAGCTTAAATCGGTTGAACAATCTTTGCTCCATGAGAATATGGAAATGCGAAAGGTAAGAATCTATCTTGACTCTTTTTTTTTTTCCTTCTATTATAACCATGCCGACTTTTCCCTATCTGTTCATTGGTATAGCTTAGTGCTAATCTCGTCAAACGTATTAGGTAGACGGTATTGAAGATGAATTCATCTTTGATGTAGCAAATTTAGGGACGTTGACCTACTATCTATCCAGAAATGATAAAAAAATATTTCACGATACGTCTCAATGATCCCAAGAGAGCGTGCGCTGTTTGTTTGTTGCCTAGTAACTGGCAGGTGGTATGCACATATAATCTCATCGCATCTGTTTTTTTTTTTAAATCATTTATCGGGTGGGTACAGATTTCTTCCTACCGTGTATTTTATTTTGTTTCATTTCGGTTGATTTTTTTTTATAGATTTTACCTAGTGTATGTGCTCTTCAGTGTGAACTCCGTACCTGCCCTTAAAAAAAAGAATTTGTTCTCTTTTAGGGCCTGTTTGTTAGGCTCTAGTCGGGTGACAAACTGCCAGATTGCTGTATATTGAAATTACGAACTTAAGCAACTGCACCCGACTACACCTAACCAAACTAGCTCCACAAACGCCGTTCCAGTTCTGGCACCATGGTGTTAGTCCACCCTGATGGATGCTAAGGGCTAATTTGGTTGGATGTAAAATCAACCAACACTTTGAATTGCAAAACAGGAAACTGAAAACAGTGAGTTGGGATCCAATTGTTTTTATTTGGTTCTAAGGGCACGTTTGGTTCCGATGAGTTGGAACACGAGAATCGCAACCGCATAGCTTTTAGAACTCAGAACGTTTTGGTTGGATGCGGCTTGAAATCGTATCTGGAAAACAAACCGCACGATTACTTTCTCGTACGTACAAATTAGAAGACTGCAAACTGCGCTTGTTTTGAGGTCGGTCCATTTTCCACGATTGTTAGTTGTTCCACACACCTTCTACTCAAGCACAGTGGTGGAAGGCGCAACTTAAAAATTAGGCTATTGAATTCTGGTACAGTAGGACCTGCAATATTATAGGATGGTGGTAACCTGACCGAAGTATGCAGATCTAGAAGCTACCTGTAACCAAACGATTGCGGAACTAAAGCTTCGACTTCAAGTTACCTGAAACCAAACCATTGACGTTGTGTTCCGATTCGTGTTTTCTTTTTCCTGTTTAAAAACTCATTGTTCTAGTTGCAACTACCTACAACCAAATTAGCCCTAAGCAGATTGAACGAATCAGTTTAGTTTGTTTACGTTTGGTTGACTGCAATTTACTGATGTACATATGTACTAACAGTAGCGGCAACTCACGTTTGAAGCAGCAGTGTGTATGATGTCAGCGAAAAACAAGTAACAGATAGACACAAAGAGACCGTGGAATTGGAACCGAGCCCAAAAACTGCGCAGTCCATTCTCTCAATTTTCTACGGAATCAAAGATCACCCTGTGGTTCGTTTCCACAAACATGTGAATTGCAGCTCACCGTGTACTTGCAGCTGCATGAGTTGGTTTGTTGCAGAACCAAACGAGCCCTAAGCAACGGATGTAAAGAAGTTTAAAAAAATATTTCACGATACGTCTCAATGATCCCAAGAGAGCGTGCGCTGTTTGTTTGTTGCCTAGTAACTGGCAGGTGGTATGCACATATAATCTCATCGCATCTGTTTTTTTTTTTTAATCATTTATCGGGTGGGTACAGATTTCTTCCTACCGTGTATTTTATTTTGTTTCATTTCGGTTGGTTTTTTTTAAAGATTTTACCTAGTGTATGTGCTCTTCAGTGTGAACTCCATACCTGCCCTTAAAAAAAAGAATTTCTTCTCTTTTAGGGCCTGTTTGTTAGGCTCTAGTCGGGTGACAAACTGCCAGATTGCTGTATATTGAAATTACGAACTTAAGCAACTGCACCCGACTACACCTAACCAAACTAGCTCCATAAACGGCGTTCCAATTCTGGCACCATGGTGTTAGTCCACCCTGATGGATGCTAAGGGCTAATTTGGTTGGATGTAAAATCAACCAACACTTTGAATTGCAAAACAGGAAACTGAAAACAGTGAGTTGGGATCCAATTGTTTTTATTTGGTTCTAAGCAGATTGAACGAATCAGGTTAGTTTGTTTACGTTTGGTTGACTGCAATTTACTGATGTACATATGTACTAACAGTAGCGGCAACTCACGTTTGAAGCAGCAGTGTGTATGATGTCAGCGAAAAACAAGTAACAGATAGACACAAAGAGACCGTGGAATTGGAACCGAGCCCAAAAACTGCGCAGTCCATTCTCTCAATTTTCTACGGAATCAAAGATCACCCTGTGGTTCGTTTCCACAAACATGTGAATTGCAGCTTACCGTGTACTTGCAGCTGCATGAGTTGGTTTGTTGCAGAACCAAACGAGCCCTAAGCAACGGATGTAAAGAAGTTTAAAATAAGAATTCCTGCAATCAATTCCTTGTTTTATTGCTTTACGTTAGCAGTGATTGTGAATTTTTCTTTGTGAACCGCGAGTCCACAGCACCCATTCATACTGGTAATCTCATTGCACGTGGGGTAGAGCTCTGTATTTAGTTGAGCACCCAAAACGTCTTTTTATAATTCTAATACCTATTCATTTAGCTAAAAGGTCAATGTAATTACCATGGCGCTGATCTAACTCTTTTTTTCTTTCTTTTTCTTATCTACCCGCAGACCTTTATGGAACTCAAAACTTACGAGCAATCTTTGCTGCAGAAAAACGTCCAAATGCATAAGGTAAAAAAAGCTCGACTACTACTATTCCGTTTTTTTTTCTTCTTCCGCTGCCACTTATACATATCTTCGAATGCATGCACGCTTGCAGTGGTTAACCTTTCGCTAGCATCTTGTGTGATTGTATGAATTGAACAAGAATGCCTGATCTGTCTAAACAATTCTCTTGTGTGGTACAGGAATTGGAGATTCAGAGAGAGGCTCAAAAGGCACAGCTGGTTGAAGAGAACACGAGGCAGAAAAAACTAAAGGTATTGTTTCGCTTGGCTTGTCGGTATGATTGTTGTTTTTCTATTTTGGGACACAGTTGTTACTTACTATTGTAAACACTAGGTAGTTTCTTTCTGTAATACCATACCTGGTCTGATTTGTTCTTGTTGACGTCGTCATGAATTCTTGCTTGTGCTTTCCTTTAGATGGAATTTGCCTTGCATGCCACGAATGGCGTGAACTGTCTTGGATGCCTATTAATTGAAAAAAGTGGGAGGGGTGGGACATTGGCTTTGGGATTTTTGATTTTTCATTTTTGTGTGTTACGAACAGTAAGGCGAGGATGACCTCTTCATATCCCAAAAGCCACATACTGTAGTTTAATATTTCACCTTAAAAAACAAGGCTGTGAGTCATTTTGTTGGACATAGTTGGTTTGACTGTAGCGCTCGCATGGGCCGAACACGGTATGGTTACAACTATCGGAGTTTGTAACTGTCGAAATACGGGGCCCAGTTTAATTACATGCCTAGGGTTCACACGTAATGACACTAGCCGCGTCAGTCAACATCGAGATTGACTTTACGTGGGTCCAAATTGAGCAAAGCATTAAACCCAAACTCAAGCCTGAAACAGCCTGTATTTGTCCAATGAGCTATAGGTTGTCATGTTACATAGTGGAACGCTCTGAATATAGAATGTAATATATAATCTACGGCCTTTCTGATTGTGTATGCTGAGTGGGATATTTTTTCCGTTCCTCCCTGAAAAAGGGCTTATGCACAAGATTTTTCGTGACCGTTTATTTTTCATTTTAAGCAGTCAAAGCCTCAGCATCAGCCTCAACCTCAGCCTCGGCCCGTGAAACAAGCATCAAGTTCTCATAGAGACGAACAAGCAAACTGTGGGAAAGGTCCATTTTTGCTGTTTGATCTCAACGTGCCAGCGACCGAGGATATCGAGACCTGAGGTCAAAGGATGGATGTCTGTATATAGGGGGATGCCAGATGCCAACACCACGATACTGCAAAAGTTCTGTACTGGACGAACCCAAAGACCAAATGTATTTGCAGGCTCAAAAGATGATGTATTCGCAGCTGTGTACTCATTAAGGTCCTAGCTTCTTTTTTGGCACCGCCAGGATTTTGATGCATAGGTCTACTGCTATGGTTAATTTATTTTCAAAGCTTCTTGTTAATCGTTCCATAATTTTTATTCTTTAGCCTCAGTGCAACTTTTGGTTGCTTTCTCCATTTGACATGTCTAATTGTCAGACTGTAATTGTATATTACAATTGACTTATTGACTATCTTTTGAACATTTATTCGAATATGTGACGAATGTCCATACTCTTTTAAAATTGGTGATGGTGTACGCCCATACTCCTTTAAAAATGGTGATGGTGTATGTGTGTGTTGACAAAGTGGAGGGTGGGGAGCTTTGTTGAACTAGTCCTATACCTGAGAAAAGTGTAGGGGGATCTGTTGTATGCGGAGGCTGTCTTATCATTTATACTTGTTTAGGATGCGCAGCTCCGCTTCTGAATATCGTGGAGATGCAATTTGTATGGAATGAATCTGGGTTCTGAGCAAAACAAGTCCCAGTCAAACACGCCAGCTCAGTGCTTAGGCCCTGTTCGCTAGGATGTAGGATGTAAACATTGAGTTTGAAAGCAACCGTTTCCAGATTGAATTTCATTTGGTACGGTATGATGTTGTGCAGTTTGTTGAAACGAAATTTCACTGGGCTACTTCATGCTCCTCGAACTCCACGGATAGTAGATTACTTTTTGGCTGCGTAGTTTTAAATAATAAATATAAGTTCTATGCACCAAATCGACGGAATTTTACTTTTTGGCTGTGCAGTTTTAAATAATAAATATAAGTTCTATGCAGATGTGTACCAAATCGATGGAATTAAACTCTTAGAGTTTTTTCCGAAAACCCACTCCGTTTTCTGATAATTCCTTAAACCCCCCATAGTTTGGCTAATCCTTCAGAACCCCCCAGTCACTACTACGCTGTGAACGGCCGTCAATCCTAACGGCTGGTAATTTGAGTTCTTTTTGTTTATATTTTAAACCACCTCACGACCTGCTGCAGTTTTTCAATTGTATAATTTATTAATCTTTCTATTATCTTGATATATGATTATGGATCCACAATGTTATATCAAGGTTGCTTAGGGTCCGTGTTAGTATCCCAGTTGCAAATCGTAAAGACTTGGACTCACGAAAATATTGAATATGTACTCCGAACCGTTTATGTAGTGTGTACTATAATTGGGTTTGAGTTTTAGTATTTTTTCCAGAGATAACATTTCCAAGGGAGTGTCACTATTGGGCCTGTCCCACGGAGTAGACTGTCCGCCACACATTGGAGAGAATGTTTAAATCACACTTTCTACTGACTTGTTTGACGAGACAAATTCATTCTGTGAGACACAGTCAAAGGTCGAACTCGAGTTCCCAAAATTTAAGACAAACTTAATATATCACATTTTGTGATGGAATAAATTCATTCTACCAAACTGTATACATCAAATTATTATTACTATGTTTTTTAGCGATGCAAAAGTTGTTGACCTAGGTGTCGCACATTGCCCATATTTTGATAATGACTTAACCATTCCATTCATATGTATCTAACAAATCTATTTGAGATTATTGCAGATATTAGGTACAAGAAAAGAATCACTTTTAACTCCAAAGCTACTCTTCCGGCACATGCAAAACATGTGACTTTTAACCGCTTTGTAATATAGCCCTTAGAGGCTTAGAACATTTTATGTAATCACTCATAATCATGTTTTGCATTGTATCTAAGATGGATAAAATGATTGGGACTCAAAAATCCATCGTTTGTACAGTTTATGAAAATTCCAAAATACCCTTAACAGGGATTTTGTCGGCCGAATTCCAAACTCGGCCGATCCATATATTCTGGAATTTTCTGGGCGGTCGGCCGAGTTTCCAACTCAGCCGATCCCTGTTCGGTCGAGTTTCAATGGTAGGAAACTCGGCCGATCCACTGATCGGTCAAGTCTGAAGGTCGACCGATCGGTCGAGTTTCCCCATGGAAACTCGGCCGACAGTCTATCTCTCAGACTTGTCGCCTAGTGTGTCGGCCGAATTGCCTTTAATGAAACTCGGCCGATCGGACTGTACTGAAATGCAGAAAAAGCATTTCCAACCGTTGGAGGAGTTGGTGGGACTCAAAATAGATCCGTTGCAAGTTGTAAAACGGCTAGTTTTTGCCACTTAACTCTCCCAACCTCAAAGGGACACCCTCAACTATAAATAGGACCTCTTGGACTTCATTCCAAGGTTGCTCATTCACATATGCTTGGTCCTAGCCTTAGTTGAGTGGTTTCTAATCCTTTGAGCCCCTTTCTCTCTCTACCTTCAAAGCAAATTTGTGAGTATGAGTGAGTTAGGATCCCATGTATGAGAGCTATCATTTGTAATCTTGTAAAGCTCTCCTTTCCACTTCTCTCATCTCCATTCTCTATGAAGATTGATTGAAGTTTCTTCTCCGAGTGAAAGAGAAGAAGGTTGCTGTTCTTCCCCGAGTGAAGGAGAAGAAGGCTAGCTGCTCCAGGCCTCCAAGTGAAGGAGGAAGGTGCTAAAGCTCTCCAAGTGAAGGAGAGGTGCAAGGCAAAGCTCAAGCAAGATAGGTAAATCCTGCAAGGCCGAAGACTAGAGCAAGAGTGGGTAATTCCTTTGAAGAAGGTGGAAGACTACTTGCTTGGTGGGTAAGTCCTTGGTGAGGTAGAAGATCTTGGCTTGATATATAAGTCCTTGGATGGTTGGTAGTTGTAGCTTGTAATCTTATTGTGTGATATATATAAGAGAACCAAGTTACAAATCCTAGAGCCTAACCAACTCTAGGTAGTGGACTGACATTGCTCCTAAGTTTAGGACATGGAACCACTCTAAACCACCTGTCCAAGTGCATGCTTTCCTTGTCTCTTATCCTTGCTTTGTATGCTAGTTTAGGACATCAAATTACTGTTTTGAATTAAGTTCTGCACTTAATATAATTTGGTGGTCTAATCACTTTTGTGAAGTTTGTGAAGCTCTATTCAACCCCCCTTCTAGAGCCCATTGATCCAACAAAAGTTAGATTAGAAATTTATCTTGACCTAATGTGACCTATCTAACCCAAAATATAAAAGTTGTTAGGATTGTGTTCCAACTTCAGGTGGGGTCGAGTCAGGACAAATTTGAATTCTTTTAGTTGTATTAGGTTAGGTTGAGTCTATTTGAGGTCGAGTTGGGTCTTGTCAAATATGGGTCAATCTTAGAGTTGGCTTATATAGTAAAATATTATTTTGCTAACTTATAATAAAAATACATGTAATGATATTGAGCTACACACTCGGACGGACTCCTTATGGATTCGGGTCGGGTCAATACACAGTCCGGTCATTTATTTCAACTCATGACAGGTCTACTTCAGGTCGAGCCTGGTCTTGTCACTATAAATACTAATTTTTCAATATTATTATATAAATAAATGTAATCATATTGTTATCGATGGTTAGCTTGACTCGTAGTCTGGATTTTCGTTGGGTCATTGTAGGATTTAGATCATATTTTTGTACACGTGTCAGATCTATATATTTACATTTTATGATATAGTAGTTTTAGTACCATAATATTATAATTGAATTTCAAAATAATTATACTATACAAACAACATAGTAACGTATATTTTAAAACTCAAATTTGATTATGTTTACACCAATGTTTTTAAAATCAATCCGGACCGGTCGGTCCAATTGGTAAACTGGTGGCGAACCGGTCCGAAAGTCTAAAAAACGGTTATGTTTTTTTTTTGATCTAACAGGTTGGAAACACGGTCCGACCAGTGGTCCGAACCGAACCGGGCCGAACCAGTTATTCAAATAGAAGAAAAAATAGAAGGCAGAATATATATATATATATATATATATATATTTATATATGTGTATATATGTATATACATATATGTATATATGTATATATATGTCTACACATACATATATGTATATATATACACATACATATATACATATATATATATATATATATATATATATATATATATATAGAGAGAGAGAGAGAGAGAGAGAGAGAGAGAGAGAGAGAGTCAGGTTAGAATACACTCAAGTAGTTTTTCATGATGCAATATTTTTTTTGAAAATCTAATCTGTTGATCTTATTAAACATCTTGTGAACAACTCATACGCAAAATTTGAGCACATTTGGATATGTATAGCTCATGTTATGAAAACCGCAAAAATTATACATTTCAAATTAGTTTCTCGCGTCGATTTTATTGTCCTTGGATGAGTGACTTACACTCAGCCAAATGGGCTATATATACCTATACATAGATATATATACATATATACGTATATATGTATATACATATATATGTATATTTATTTGTTTATATATACACATATGTATATTAAATATAATAATATATACGTATGTATGTATGTATGAATATACACACATGTATATGTATATATAGTGTGCCCAGATTAACTGGTTTGGCCGGACCGACCATTAATTGCATTATAATGTGGTGACCGGTTCGGTTTTTCCAGTTCAATTTTTTTTGTCATGCGACGTCATTTTCGGTGAACTGGTTCAACCACTTTGGTTGAACCCGACTCAATCCAGTCCGAGTCAATGCTGGTCCGACCACCGGTTTGGTTATGAAAATATTGGTTTACACCTATGCAAGCAGCTTTAGATACATATTCAACATTTCGTAAGAAAAATACGAGTCCAAATCTGTCTAGTTTGTAACCGGGTTACTAGCACGGATCCAAAGTATCGTAGATATAAAATTGCTGGTCTGTGACTAGAGAATGGAAAAAAGTAATGATTATAAAAATTAAAAAGTTGCAGCAGGTCGCTAGGGGGTTTAAATGTATACAACAAGAAAAAGCAGTTGCCCAGCCGTTAGGATTGACGGCCGTTGACAGCGGGATAGTTGTTGGGGGGTGTTTTAGGATTAACCAAACTACGTGGGGTTTTCCGGGATTATCAGAAAACAAAGGGGGGTTTTCGGAAAAAACTCTAAACTCTTTATGTTTGACCTGCACTCTACCAAATAGCATCCATGACGTTCTAAACACATACATTCCATCATAATACATTTAAAAACACCTAATTATCTCTTACTACATCCTACCAAACAGGTCCTTAGATTCAAACTATTTCTCTTTTCTCCACGGTTGGTAAGGATTTTGCGAGGGAAATAAACGGTTTGGAAGGTGTTTCTGCAAAGTTTGGATAGCCCATTCCAGCAAAGGCTAAAAGTAGATATATCCAAGTGCCCATGGGGCAGGATAATCTTGGGCTTCTGTTTTTGTCGTGGAGAAAAAAAATGGTTCATTGTTCACAACTTTGTCAACTCAAATCCGACCATGAAGGATGTAGTATGGATGCTCTGAACTACAGTAAGATTCTGAGGGCTAGAGACACTGTCGTGTCACATTCTTCTTTCACTTTTCGTTTTGATTTTCTCGTTTTGTTCGAGCGAGCCTCTTCCCATAGTCCAATCTTCACCATATTCCGAGCTTTTTTGCCTCTTCATTTTAGTGCCGTTGTGAGAGAGGCAGCATAACGTGCCTTTCATAATAAAATTGAAGTGGAGAATTTCTATTTATTCCGTTCCCTCCGCGGACAAGGATTAAAGGGAAGTATGAACATGAGCCTCAAATCTTCAAGAGGCGGACAGTCTAGCTGTAACTTTAAATAGACTTATCTCTTAAGATTGATTTTTTTTCTTCTGAAAAACTTGAGGAAAAAAAAACCATTTTGGATCTCCACAGTAAAAAGGAACTGACTATACTAACTAAAAAAAGGTGTTAAGGAGCTACTCAACTCCTAGATCATATAGGAGATACGGAATCCCTTTATCCTATAAGTCCATCTAATCGTGGCGGCTCTTTGATATAAAAAATAATTTTTCTATGGTCTTTATTAACTGAAAAAATATGAAGTAATATATTGCATGAATTAATGGATAAAATTATAAGGCATTCAATACTCATTTAGTGTTGTATAATCTTATAGGTGAAAATAATTTTTTTATTTGGCTAATACGAAAACACCTTAGATGTGAGAAACTTTCAAACAATTTTTGAATAAAGGACCATAAGATAATGGATATAACAAAAGATTTATTTTTAAACTAGGTTTCATCATCAGAAGTTTTAGACCTTTTCGTTTTGTGGCTTAGAAAACTACAATCATTCCTTCAAGCTTTTTGACAAACAACATAGACTTAAAAACACATGCAATGCATAAGATTTAAATTGCCTAAACTATATGAATGAGGTTAGCTAAAATTTGAAAAGCCTATGTATTTTTAGATATGGTAGTGTTTAGTAACACTTAAAACCCGCTCAAATTCACAATATGGAATCATAATAATTTGTTTATTTTTTTGAAAAATAGTTTATTCTTTTTGCAAACAATATTACACAAATTCTTCTTGTGCCTGTCTTGATCAGGAATTTCCTAACCTATAGTGACTTATTAGCAAAGTTGATTTCATCTTATTAGATATAAATTTCATTTAATTTGCAAGGGACATATGTTGGTGACTTGTAGTTTGACACAAGAAACTGATTATTATTAGTGTCAAAGTAAATATCATTAAATATTCAATAAAACTGAAGCAGTTTTTATTTTGAGGGTCAAAGGGAACTTCTCATTCATTCGTAATGAGAAAAATATTTACATCAATATAGAAGACAAGCAGACAACAAGCTGCTACACTAATCCTTTCTGGATGGCAAAATCAATTCTCTGAAACACTACATCCATACATTTATGAGTCATAACATTACTATCCACCACCTTTTGGATATCCATCAGAAACTCCATAACTGGTGCTAAGAATATAAAAGTATCAAATCTCCAATGTATGGATTTTAGGTTGAAAACTATCCAAATAAAGGCATGAAATGCTACAATCTTGTGCATGAAAATCTAGTTGATGAACAATGTTAGTTTCCTTTTGGTATACATGCATACAATGTTGTCCATTCTTTTTTTTTTGGTCGGTCAAAAAATGTGTTACTATAATACCAAAACTTTGGGCACAAAGTACCCCATTACAGCAAGAACAAAAACCTTGAAACCAACAAGCTAGTAATCAAGGGCACAAGAACATAAAGACCTTAAACTGTACATAAGGCTTTGACCCTAAACAACTCGACCCAATGACATAAAGCCTTAAGCAAAGCCAAGTACTCAATAGCATAAAGAACACCCACAAAATATGAGACCAAAGACAATGCAGGCAGACCACACCCCATCAGATCAAGAACTCTAGGGACTCAACACCTACACTCCAATTCAGGCTTCATAAGATATCTAGGACTCAGACTTGGTCCAAGTCAGCAACTGGAAGCACGAGCACATCCTGCTGAGAAGCAAAGAACAGGAGATCTGAGGTTGTAGACCGCTGATCCTCTCATCACTAGATTTTAGATACACCCACAAATTAAGACGAAAGGGAACATAAGTCAAACATCGTCATCAACCCCTACTCCTTGGCTGACTCCAGCTTGAGAAAATAAGCAACGCATGATGGATCATACTAAGCTATTAATATTACATAATATTAATTTTTTGGGAGAAACATGCCCCCCATCCAACACCCCTCTCATTGACTCTTCCCATAGTAAAAGTAATTCTCTCCCTTGTGAAAGACTTGAGCCTCTCTTTTAACGAAAGACAAAATATTAATATGTTCTATTTTTTCTCATAGTTGTTGAGTTGATTCATTAATGACATGTATATGTCACTACAAGAGAATATGTATAGCTCTTCTTAAATCAAAATAGACATACTCCATCTAACCCTATGGAGTTAGACCAATCACATGAACCCAACTTCCTTACCAAAGAACTACATAAAAGAAACGTAGAGATGCAGATTTATAATTCTTCTCTTAAAGCAAATACTTTTTAACTACAATTAGCTTGCATATGTATTCGTCTAATTTTTTGACAGATTTTGATAAATTATAGTATTGACAAATTAATATCCAAGTACTTTAAATGTACCAAGTAAAGAAGATGATATGGATTCCCAAGAACAAAAGGCGTTCATGCTTGTAATAAATGATATACTATAATTTTAAGCACCTAAATCATGAGATAACAACATTTATACATATGTAGGGAGTCGTACATTATCACTAAGGATGACAACAATTCGATATGGTGTTATACACAATAAACAGAATAACAACATAAATAACTGAAAAAGCAATACTTTTCATATTATATAATAAAAAGTATCAATGTTTGATTTATGTGAACGAACATTCTAACTTGTAAATATAAATATACTTTTTAACTATATATTTATACTAATTTAGAGTTCAAACACAATTAAAATAGCTCATTAAGTTTCCTCCAATTAATATACATTCTCTTTTCATATAAATTATATTATTTAAATGACTGTCTAAGTCTCTCTATTCTTTTTACGATCCTCCTCAATTTTAAATATGTAAGCTACATTTATTTCTTCTTTATGTTTATTTCTATTAAGAGATAAGTAAGATAGTTTTTTAAATTAAATGTATTAATATATTTTCAAAGATGGAGAGAGAGATATAAACTAAAATTATTAGTCAAGAAGGGTGATAAAATATCTAAAATAATTATAGAAAAGATGATTAATAAGATGTAAATATCTCTTCTTCACTCTTTCTTTCTCTCCTGTCATTCCATAGTAGTTCACTTACAATAGTAAATTCAATTTCAAACTTAATTATCTATCACCCCTTTTGTAATATTAGCATATTTATATTCTAGATCTACAAGAATAAGTCAATTAAAAATACATAGAATATAAAAAAAATTCTGCGAACAACCCCAACTCTCTCTGCATGCATTACACATATGACTATATAATTTAAGGAAGATACATACATATACATATACATATACATATACATATACATATACATATACATATACATATACATATACATATACATATACATATACATATACATATATATATATATATATATTTATAAAAAATTTAATATGAAATGAATATATACTTAATCATATATTCATGTGTACGGGGTACACGTATGATTATCAGCAATCACGTGTGCACCAATTAGAAGAAAAAGGTTCGTATTTCTCTATATACGTTAAATGCCATTCAAAAATTGAGATATAGCTATCATGCATTAAATGCTATTTAAAAATAGAAATCTAACCAACTCCCAATAAATAATATAATCAATATTTAAAATTATATATATATATATATATATATATATATATATATATATATATATATATATATATATATATATATATATATATATATATATCAGGCTAGAATACACTCGAGTGTACAGATCGTACAAATACACTCAAGTGTGTTTGCATATCAAGACTATTTTTTGTAAAATGTAAACCATTGATCTTCACCGTCATACTATAACTAGGCTACATACAAATTTTGAGCCTATTTGGATGAGTGTAAGTCACTCATCCACGGACAACAAAATCGACACGCGAAACTAATTTGAAATATATAATTTTTGCGGTCTTTATAACATGACCTATAAATGTCCAAATGTGCTCAAATTTTACGTATGAGCTATTCACAAGATCTTTAAGAAGATCAACAGATTAGATTTTTGAAAAAAATATTGCATCATTAAAAACTACTTAAGTGTATTCTGCTCCGAATACACTCGAGTGTATTCTAGCCTGACTCTCTCTCTCTCTCTCTCTCTATATATATATATATATATATATATATATATATATATATATATATATATATATATATATATAGGCTAGAATACACTCGAGTGTACAAATCGCACATTACACTCAGGGCCGGCCCATTGGGGTGGCCAACCTGGGTGACAGCTAGGGGCCTAACAAAGAAGGGGGCCCATGGATTTTTTCTTCTTCTAATACATACATATTTGTACGTGGAACAGGATTAATTCGATATAACTTGTTAGGAAAAGACCGGAAGGTCTGGAAAGATTTTCCAAGCTAAAGTTACTAAAAAACTATCGTAGTTCATCAATGTCTCAAGAAAGATTGAACGGTTTGGCAATGTTATGCATTGAGAATGATATGTTGGGAAATATTGATGTTGACACTGTTATTCAAGATTTTGCATCTAGAAAGGCTCGAAGAAGTCATTTTATATGATGACTGAAGCTCGATAAGGAGATATCTATATTTAATTTTTACATTCTTTTTAGTTTGATTTGTAAGAACATGTTCTATTTTTTTATATGACAGTTTTGAAAATTATGACTAAACTCGTGTTTATTTAAATTTGTTAAATAAGAGTATATAAAGGGCCCATTTTTATCTTTGCACCGGGGCCTCTAGAATGTCTGCAACGACCCTGATTACACTCAAGTGGTGTTTGCATATCAATTTTTTTTTTTTGCAAAATGTAAACCATTGATCTTCATTGTTACACTATAACTAGGCTACATGCGAATTTTGAGCTCATTTGGATGAATATAAGTCACTCATCTGATGACAACAAAATCGACGCACGAAACTAATTTGAAATGTATAATTTTTGTAGTCTTCATAACATGACCTGTAAATGTCCAAATGGACTCAAATTTTATATATGAGCTATTCACATGATGTTTAAGAAGATCAATATATTAGATTTAAAAAAAATATTACACCATGGAAAACGTACTTGAGTGTATTCTGATCCGAATACACTCGAGTGTATTCTAGCCTGACTCTCTCTATCTCTCTCTCTATATAAATATATATAAAGAGAGAGAGAGGGGCTAGAATATACTCGAGTGTACAAATTGCACCGTACACTCAAGTGGTCTTTACATATTTAGACTAATTTTTTGACAAATTCAAACTCTTGATATTCATTGTTATAACAGATATATGCTACATGCAAAATTTGTGCTCATTTGGATTTTTTTAAGTCACTCTTTCATAGCTTACAAAATTGACACACAAAACTAATTTAAATTGCATCATTTTTGTCTATTTTAGATGCATGACCTACACGTGTCTAAATGACTTTAAATTTTATATGTAGTATGTTCATAACATATCTTAAAAGATCAATAGTTTAGATTTTCAGAATATATGTTGCACAATAAAAAATGACTTGAATTTATTCAGTCTCCGCTACACTCGAGTGTATTCCAACTTGACTCTCTCTCTCTCTCTCTCTCTATATATATATATATATATATATATATATATATATATATAACTTATAATTGAGTGGTTTTAACTAATGTTTTTAGAACTATAACTGTATCATACATCATCAAATTTTTAAATAATGTCCACACCATAACAACTTGATTACATGGTGTAAAATAAGATATGGTTATTTGTATATATATTTTCGCTGTAGTACCATTGTCATCCCTAATTATCACGTCTCCAATCAGTTCTTTTTTTAATGTGAAGTAAATATCAATTGAATTGAGACCTTAGATAACAAGAAGAATATATTTATGGAACTTTTCGAGGTGAGGGAATTTTTTTTTAACCCAGCCTTTTCTCTACGGCAAGGCTACGTATGGAGATACATCCTATTGCTATCTGATGCAAAACAGTAATTCCCGTGCACAAATGCAACGTATAGCATCGTGTTGTTTACAGGAAAGAATACGAGAAAGAGGGCAGCTAGATGTATGATGTCAGGCGACGTATTGGCGGACAAAATGATCAAGAACACTGCCCAACCAAACTGGCTGAGCATCAGCTACATACGACCTCCTTGGCCAGCAAAGAGCCGGGCGTAACGGTAGCGGGGGCGGTGGTAGGCGGCGACCGCGGGAGCCTCGCGGAGAAGCTGCGGTAGCGGAACTCGGCTGGGGACATGTGGTCGTCGTCGCCGTCGTGCGGCCCGTCGTCGAAATTGCGGGAGTAGCTGAGCTGGTCGTACCTATAATCCGCGGACTGGCCGCGCCGGCTTTGTTGCGGCCGCCGCTGCGGCTGCTGGCGCCCGCTGCCGATCCTTGACATGAAGCTCCGACGCCTGGGGGTGTCCGGCAGTGCCGGGGTTCTGATCGGGGTTGGCTGATGCTCATGGTGGTGGTGGTCAAGGGCGAGAGGGTCGACGTCCGCCCCACGGAAGCAGGAGAGGCAGACGGACGACCGGAGCTTGTCCATTGGTGAGGGGGAAAGGAGATCAAAGAGAGGTGGGGGGAAGGAGGAGATCGTATTTTGTCGGGTAAGATGCACTTATATGGATTGTACGTGAAAGAGAGAGATATGGCGGGTATTGCGGAGCGGCCCCAATTTTTATTCACCAAAACTGAGCTGTACCATGCTTGTTGTCCGGAAAAATTCTTGTCATTTATTTACATAAAAATCTACTTAAAAAAAAATACATATATGAGTATACGGCTGAAATTAACAGCATGTTATGACATTAAGTCCGAAACATCACATTTGAACCAAAAAAATCTTATAATGAATAGACATACTCTTTCGGTATAGGAGTCAATTCCCTTATGCCGGTATGCCCCTTGATGTTTATGGAAACTCTTGTTCCGCGACGTTTCCAAATTTCCTAGCAACCCCACAAGTATACATTAGGAAGGAAAACCCATTATTACCTGACATTTTGAATTTTTCTAACAGCTCCCCAGAAATTCATCGGAAGACTGAATCGTAGCTGACAAGCGGTACATAATCTACGAACCTTAGTACATTTAAATACATACTTCATTAAATTTTCTTTAAAATAAACTATTACTAATCAAATAAAGGAATGGCCTTATCACGCCCCACAAAAAGCCCATGCCAGAGGATGCAAATATTTTACGAGGGGGGCGTCCATTTGGAACAGCTTGATAAGGAAGAGATTATTCTAAGGCTGCATTTGTTTTCCCGGTAGAATGACGGCAGGATAAATAAACTGGCCACAACATATAAATTTAAAATGCCGCATGGCTTAATTAACCGGATAATCACCAGTTAATGTAACACGTGAAATTCTTGCGTAGAAAATAGGTTTATCTACTGCAAATATCTATTTTCCAAAATACCCTTTTGACAGATTCTGCAATACATCTAATAATATTTATGTGTGGGACATAGTAGACTTTAAATACAGAAAGATTATTTATTTGTCTACCAAACAGCGGACATCTTACCACCGTGTTTATTTGTCATTGCTTCAAACATCACGTTATCTAACACAAAGTTAACATACCATTGATTAATTTATCTGTGACAACTAAACTTAGCATGATGAGAACCTTCTTCCGTTACACAACCATATAGATCGCTATCTACTAATCAATTAAACTCTTAAAAATAATTAGATAATATTAGAAATCTGAAAATATCACATTGAGAGGCCCAATAGCCCAAATAGAGCGCAGTTCGTTTCCTCACATTACTGTACAATTAAAACATTACCGTGTAGTTGATTTTCAAGGCAGGAACTGCAACCACTCTCAACCAAACTCTGATAGTTGAAAAACACGTGTACTTGCAACTGGATCAGTTAGTTTTCCACCCTACCAAACGGGCCCTTAGCATGATGAGGACCTTCTTCCATTACACAACCATATAGATCGCTATCTACTAATCAATTAAACTCTTAAAAATAATTAGATAATATTAGAAATCTGAAAATATCACATTGAGAGGCCCAATAGCACAAATAACGGAACAACCACGGTATTTAGTACAGACTCGGAATCCAAACAATGAAGAAAGTAAGAAGTTAGAGGCCTACCGAAAAGAAAAGAAATATCTGAAGACAATACCAAGCAAACAGTTCAACGGAGGGTTCCAAAGCAAGGCATGGGAGCAGCCAGGGAGAAGAGTAATGCCCATTCCTCCATGTAGGCATAGTGGCGACAACCATCCTAGCAGAAGAAAGACTCAATCCATCACATTATCAGAATGACAAGAAATGGCCTTTTAAAGAATACTAGCAGAATGCAGGATGCTGACCGCTAAGCACGTGCATTTTAGTAGAATTAACGCAGCAAAATATCATACAATATATAATGCATATGAAATGAAACAATATAAGTGTTTACGTAAATAAGTATACTTTTGATGCGTTTTAGAACTAAATAATATAGACAGATGAAACTCAAAGTAGTGCAATCATTTAATTTTTTATACAACATTCAATGTAATGTTTAACCAAATTGGCTTAATTTTGCCTTATAATAACTCATGTAAAAGTTTAGTATGTACTAACTTATGATTTTTAATTTAAAAATATTCAAAGTCACATTTGCCTAGCTTTATATCAAATTCTATGATGCTAAATATCATTTTATAAAAAAGATGTGCATTTGAAGTACTTCATGTGACTTCTATCATTAAATTATTTTTCTTCTTTTAATAATCATTTTGAAAGAATAAAATATCTTGAAGTAGACAATAGTGCCTATTTAATAAACTTGTAAAATTTTAAATTTAAACAATACATTGTTCTATCCGACATCTAGGGGCATATCTAGGGGGGGTGTCGGGACTCTAGCCCCCCACCAATTTTTTAAGATGTACTTATAAGCATTAAAAAATACTAATTATATATATACATATATATTTTTCAACAATTAAAGAAAAGAATAACTAGTTGGTTGAAGTAGTTCTTTGTTTAACGGTGCATGTTCAATTTTTAGTGTACACAATTTCTTTCCTCAGTCCTCTTTGTAAACTAAGTCATTCCTATTGTGTGTTTTTGATTCCACTCCTACTTACATCCAAAGTATTATCCCCCAAATAATTATTTAATAGAGCATTGTTCATACATTATATATGCATTAGACTTGATGGTTGGCTTTTCTTATCTGTCAGCTTATATCTTTCCTTCCTATGAATAAGAGAATGTGACCAACTTGCTATTCCAACTGTCTGGGCACTCACTTTTTGTATTACTACTATTTAGTTTGTGACCACATACGAGTTGTGGTGACAATTATCATGTATCTATTTTTATATTGCTTATCTCTACACTTGCTATATTGCAATATAAATTATATCTACAGTCATTTACTAACTCATGCTATACTTACTTTGCTTGCCATGTACAAAGACAATTTTCTATAAAGTTGATAACTCATGCTAAATTTGTAGCGCTCTTTACATCCATTGCAGAGGTTTTAGCTTCTACTGATCTTGTGACGTCAATAGTTCTTATATATACTCGATACTTTATACATTTTTATATGATACTAACATGCCAACGAATGCGACCCAACCCACTATCTAGGATTAGGGCCCATCTAGAAGGGATTAAAATAATTATTTATTTTTAATTACTGTCTGAAAACTAGTTATAAATTTTCTTATTTCTCAATATATTAAAATACCATTTACTACCAGATAATTTCTTGTTTATGCATAATATAACATATTACAACAAAGTTTGACTTTTACATAAAAAGAAGAGGTCTAAGTTAAATATACATCAAGACAAATTATTACAAACTACTCTTTTTTCTCACTCTCTCATTCACAAAATCTAAAGGAAGAATAAGAAAACCTATAACTACTCAAATTATTCCTCTTGAGACCTCAGCTGGTCTACTCCTGTTGAAAGCTAGCTTCTGGCTTTTTCTATAGAGCTGGACCCTTGCTTGTAAAATGTTAAGTAGATTGTAAGTACATAAAAAATCAACATGTAATCATGATAAATTAGACGAAAAAATATTTACTATATAGGATACAAGTAAGTTATATAAGTAATTAAAACTATCCTGCCATTCAAATAAAGCATGAATACTAATCACAATTGATTAACATAAAACACTAAATACCCTTCTTGTTCTTTAATCAATTATTATATGCCATGGACTGATATGAGTTGTACCATAATATGTGAAAGCATCACAACAACCTACGATCTCACTATACAATACTTAGAAATGCTTGAGACTCTAAGTCTAAAATCTTTAGATACCATATCTGCAATGAGCTTTGTCACACATAGCCTCGACGACTAATGGGAGTGCTTGGATAACTGAACTCCTCCTATAAACCTGGGTACTCAGGCAGATAGATAGACAAAGTACTTGGCTTATTCTCCATCGGTGGTTCCACTAGGTCTAACCAACTAATCAACATCATAGATACCACCAACATCTCTGATTATTAATGGGTACAACATTGTAAGAAGGAGTCTATCCTCATTGGCTTAGATCCTTGCACCTTGATCCGGTGCATTCTAGTTATGTCGACTTGGACTTATCCTCTAGTGAGAAGCACATATCCTCCCCACAACATAAGTATCATGTGAATGACTCCATAGTGTTTATGTCTCTAATGTCTAATGATATCTAATTTATCCTGATAATATCCTTATCAAATCTAACATTACCCTATACTTGACAAATGAGTATTTATCAATAATCACTAAACTTATCCAACTAAATAAATTGCCAAAATTACCTTTAATTCATAGTTCAATCTTTTAAATTCTAAGCTTGGGTAAACCTCGAGTTTTTGGTGCCTTCAATTTCACCATTCAAACTACCATCTTGCATAAAACTTTACATAACATATGAATATCAACATCATTACCCATAACATACTAAGAAACATCTTTGATCTACTAATAACAACAATCCAAAGATATCATTTTCATCATATAAATCAGTAGATAAGATTTGGCATATATTTATCTTCACTTAAGATTAGAAGGTGATTTTCCACTCATCAGGATCCGTTCCAAGGTCACTGGTCTCAGACCTAAGTTTGCAAGTCCATATTCGTGGTATCTGGAGCTTGGATTTGAGCTTATAGCTTCTACATCTATGTTCTAACCACATGATTTTAGATCTATTGCTCTGAATAGGATATTTTGGAGGAAAAAGACAAAGGAAGGAGGAAAAAGAAGTCCCCAGATGAGTCCTGAAGTAGATCTTGATCAAGGGAAAGCAAAAAAGAGAAGAAATCTATGGTCAAAACTACTTATCACAATTGATTTGGGGTTAGATCATCGATCTCTGATTGTTCATCAAGTTCCCCCCAAAGTTCACCCTAAAATATCCTCTCTTTCAACCTCTTGAGAAGTCTAGGGGTCTATTTGTGTGCCAAATTTAAGTACAAATCCTACAAGACAAATTTTGTGGGTTCATATATGTACAACAAAAATTATGATCATTTTACTAAATGGTGCCCTGGACAGTTGTGCGGTTTATTTCCTGTCCGTCTGTGTGATCAACATTTTATTCTACATGGCCCGTCAGCCTGTATTGTTGTCAGTTTGTGTGGTCGTTAGTCTGCATGGCCCCACTACCTGTAGGGCCCTTAGTCTATGTTGCCATCAGTCTGCATAGCCCATTGACTTGTATAACACATTGGCCCACTTGGCTGTCAGTCTACAAGCCCATCAGTTTGTGCGTCCACCGGCCCACGTGGTCGTATATCTGATGAAGAAATAGACTAAAATTTGGTTCTGCATATGTTTATTAAAATACCATAACTCTCTCATATTTACTCTTATTTGGTTCATTCTTTTTGTATTAGGTTTTTAAACTAAATTTACTACAATTTTATAATATCAATTTGATAAAATCCTAAAATGATAATTTCTTTATAAATATTTCCTTAAGTATCTTTGGTTCACTTCCCACATACGTGTGGGCTGCTACTATATCAAATGAAACTCATATCCCCTAACATGTGCAACCATGATCATGAATTACACAAACAAAATTCTAAAATATTAGTTTAATAAAGTTCTCAAATGATAATTTTTTATAGTTATTTCCTCAAGTATCTTTAGTTCTCTTTCCACATACACATCAATGCTACTACTATATCAATTGGAACTCATATCCCCTAATGTGCGCAATCATAATCATGACTTACACAAACAAATTCTTAATATATCTAAGCTGTAGATAATGTACAAGGTAATTATAATACTGGCCAAATCATAATTAATATTAAGGCTATCTTTAACCTTAAAATTACTAGTAAGGAGTGTTATCGGTTGTAACGATCCCCCCCTCTAATAACAATTCAATTTCGAAATTCTTAGAAGAAGAAAGGATACTTGTTATACATATGTAAATTTACTTCCCATGTAGCTTCTTATACACCATGATTCCTTTAAAGGACCTTCATTAGGGGTGCCTCTTTCTTTCTAAGTTTATAAATTCTATAGTCCAAAATTTGTATAAGACCTTCAACAAAAGAGATATCTTCTCTTAACTATACAGGTTCTGGATCTATGATTTTCTCTATACCTGGATGACACTTCTTCAGTATAAATACATAAAATAGATCATGTAAATTGTCTAACTTAGGAAACAACTCATGCTAGTATGCCATTTCCCCAATTTTGTGAATGATTGGGTGAGGACCCATAAATCTAGGAGTTAATTTGCCTCAATTTACAAACCTTATCAAACCTTTCTACAGTGAAACATTCAAGCAAACTTCATCCCCAACCTCAAATTGTAGCGGTCCACATCTTTTCTCTATATAGCTTTTCTATTTGTCATGTGTGACTTTCAACTATTATCTGATGACATATACCCTTTTTGTTATTTTCTCCACCAATTTTGGATCTAGAATTTTCCTCTTACCAACTTCATACCAACAAATGGGATATATATATTTTCTCCCATATAAATCTTCGCAAGGGGCCATGTCAAAACTAGAATGGTAATTGTTGTTATAGGTAAATTCTATAAGGCTAAGATGAATATACCAACTTTTGCTGAATTGCAAAACACATTCCCTCTGTAACATACTCATCTCTAGGTACCCATATAATCCCTCCTCTCTTCCTAGGACTTTTTCATTCAAATAATGTGAGATACCTTTTTCCACAGTTTAGGTCATATTTGGATTTAATCAGATTTAAATAACATCATGTATGAATAACACATCTTTTAAATGAAATTTTAGGATAAAATAACTAGTTTATTTATTTAGTGGCATTGATTATATAAATTAACCATTTAGTAGGTTATGACTCTATTTATAACTCTATAGTCCTAGATTAGAGGATCTAGAAAATTGAGAAAAAATATAATATTATATCATAAATGCTAAAAATAGATAAACTGGAAATATTGTAATATACTGATTAAATGTGTAATAATGCACTAAATATATTTTTATTAACCCAATAAAAAGATAAAACATCAAATATTATCAAAAGGAGAAATTGAAAATAAAATCAGATTCCTCATATATAATTTAGTCTACCTATCAATTCTTTGGTCAATAAGACATTGATTTCACTCTTAATTAATCGACTAAAGTTATAGGTTATACCACATGATTATTGCATTAAATTATCTTCCATTTAACAGGCCAATATTCACCCTCCTATATAAATGCATGCCTAACCCTATAACACCTCATGTGCATTACTCCCCCTCTCTATCTCAAGGACGACCTCACGTTCTCTCCCTCAGAAAGTGGTGATGCCCCTCTTTGTAACCGACATCCTTTCACCTTGAATGGTAGCTGTCCATGCCCTCTCTTCTTTCATATTCCTCTATTCCTCCCTCTCCTATATCTCCTCCATCCTTCCATCTTATCTTCTCTAACCTGCCAACCCTAGCTGTCGATGCCCTCTACTCTCTGCGCCCAACGACAAGCTCACAACCTCGTATCCACGTACCCAACAACCATGAGAGCTAGGAGACTAGCTTCCGCCAGGGCACACCTGTGGCCGGTGGTGAAGATCTGAGCCTCCATACAGGATGTTTCCATGGCACTAGAGTCACATTCTCCTCCTGGTGTCATGATAGTGGCAAAGAGAAACTACCACCACCAGACATAGCGGCTGTAGGAAGCTCTGCAAGTCCACTAGTCAACCCAAGATAATCACTGACAATGGCGCTACCACAATTTTCCCACCACCTTCATCGCTAGGAATCCTCCCCTCCTCTCGTCATCCTCACCCCCTAAGCCAACCTTAGGCCATCAACAACCTTAGCATCTTCTAGAACCCATAGCCACTACCACTCCCACTCCCTTCATCTCCACGTGCCTACAACTACCTCCGTTCCCTCCATCTTATTGATCCTACAAGTCACTACAGTAGGAGAGACAAGGACGTTTCCTAAAGGGAGAGTGGTTGGTGACTGCTCCCATGGAAGTAGTAGCGTATGACCTACATCCTCACCCCACACCATCAACAACCTACAACAGGAAAACTACTACCACCTACTACGTGTCCTAGGCGGACTCCTACAACTGCATGAGACCATTGATCCACAAGTGTCCTCGTCGTATCCAGACATGCTGCTACTAGTAGAATGATCTCATACACCATCTTCCACCAAATCGACACCTATCCCCATCACTTTCATCTTCCTCTCCCATCTCTGCGGTGCTATCTCTTTTCTTGACAACAAAGAAGCTATTGCAAGACATCTAAAGATATCTCATAGCCTTGTCCCTCATTCTACCTACGGTCAAAGATAACTCATGACAACACACCATTGGGTTTCGGTCTAAGATCAACTCTACAAGAGCCCTTCCTCATAGTAGCAGTGAAAGGTATTCAAATTTGGTCAATCAAGAAAGTACAATGCCTTGATTGGATGGAGTTCCCAAGTCCATAATGTTAAAAGAGAATCATTAGAGAATTGACCCCATCTCTTGTTAAACCTGCATGGAATCTTACCAATACAAGGATGGATTACAGAGTTCTACCTCTAGATACCAATTGATGAAATGATTATTTGAAGACCAACCTACCTTGATGAACTGTAAGTCTGTAATTATCATTTTAATTTCTCATTAAAGTATAAGAAAACATTGGTCTGGTAATACTGAACTTATACACAAATGCAAGTATCAGCGTAATAACTATTATAGTACATGGTCAATAAGTAACATCATATAGAATCATACATATATATGTATTGGTGCCATTACACTAAGAAGAATAAAAGTCATAAAATTCTATAGGACTATATTCCTAATATTATCTTAATGAACATTAACCTAAATGATTATCTTGCAATATATTTTTAGGGTATCCATTAAGACTGGAAAGGTATATGTGTACTGTGTTAGCATATAAGCCACTATAGTGATGATGCAACTAAGTCTTGTGATAAGTTTATTTGTTATAGTTTACACTTCAAAAGATATGTAAATAAGAATAAGTGTGATTATAATTTTGTTAATACATAGAGTAGGGTGTACAATATAATATCATAGTCATATAACATTATAATATACATAAAAATACTAGTATCAACACATTATGAATCGATGCTCTCTTTTTGAATAAAAATCCATACTCTAAAGTAATGATATATCAATTAAGATTAGTATTGATAGGTAGGATCTCATGCAACATATACCTTTTACCTCACCTAGCCAAATTAACATACGTGACGAGATCCAAAATAAAATGTGCATCCTATTTCTTAATTTTTTGGATAATTATGCTTGGTGGGATATTGTACCCTACCCTAGGATGGATATATGCTTGTAGTAAATACCACCTAGACCTTAATAAATAAATCATATGAGAACTAAAGTTTATACATAAACCCAAATATGCCATCAAATGACCAGAGCGAGGATAAGAAAAATATTGATAACTATATTAAGAATGAATACACATGTTCATTTTGATTCTTCTAACATAACCAATGTGTTTCTAAGATGAAAGCATGATATGATGGACCAAAATATACACATAGAGTTAACCTATAGATATGAAGATCAGGTCTGTTCTCTTCCCTATTCTGGGTATTAACTTGAATAAATTTTCCTATAATGAGGCATTCTTGTTAATTGGTCTTTTATTTGTTCCATGATGAAATTCCTTATTCTCTAAAATTGAAAACCATCTTGTTGTTTCATGTTGTATTGCCATTTGGACTTGAAAAATGTGATTGGTTACCATTCTATTTACACATGTTTGATTATTTAGCTAGATATCTATTGCGTTGCTTGTGCGGAACCATTATGGCACAAATTTCCACCTGGGGCGCGTCTTTCCACCTCTTATATATATATATATATATATATATATATATATATATATATATATATATATATATATATATATATATATATATATATATAGGAGCACTTCTTTCCTCCTAGGATGCGTCTTTCCACCCATTTTAGGCCAATGATCAAGTGGTGTCATGTCTGTACCATAGACATTTTAGTCGAAATATATCTACATGCGAATATATATGATTATTGTGATATTGTGAATAATGGTAAGACTTTCATCTCAAATATTGTTCTCTTATAATTTTAATGCCTCATTCTATTGAAATTGACTCTCTTAAACTTACATAAATTAAAATAGGCCCTCTTGTAGAAACTCTCTCTTTTGTACTTCATGTCCTTAAATGCCCAACTATATATATTGTGCACATATACCCGTTTTTGCTGGTGTATACCAATTTTAAATAACTTTTATGGGTTATTTTATAAACCACCCAGGTATAGGTGCTTTGAAGGACATGGACACATGAAGGTTGTATACATGAAGTTGGCTTGAGGATATCTTCAAATGGATGGGTTACCCTTTACAACTGGGGCTCTTGTGAAATTAGATGTAGTATTTAAATGTTTATGTACCACATTTAGGGTAAGAATTTATTTTCACAGAACATTTTGTAACTTTGTAAATGGTTATGTTTTCTAATGCTTCATCTATACAGGCTCATGTATTATACCATTTGTGTGGGCCCATAGTCAGGTCCCACTCTTTGCAAAATGGTGTTAGATCCTAAACAATCAATAACTTGACTATTTGAAGTTATCCTAGCAGTTGTTCCTTAAATATGAAGGTTCCCTTTAGAGGTTATTGTCTTATCTAAGCTTGATTCGTGAATTACCAAATAGGGTTTCAATCCATGTCCAACGTGGTGATATTCATCCCAAACTATCTATGTCATTGATTTTTGGGTAAACCCTCATCAATCCTACCCTCTCTATAGAGGTATAACTTTATACACCTAAGGGTTGACTCTCCTAGACATCATCATTTACCCCTCACCTTATGGGAAGATACTTTGTCTAGTATAGAGAGTAGGTTTACTTGAACTCACATATTTGTTGGTAACTCTGATATATATATATATATATATATATATATATATATAATTTGGGGATTGAGTTTGCATGGATAACAAGTGTTGGATCATGATATGAGTTAGATATCACCTCCCTCTCTCATATAGATAGTATGAGTGGTTTACCTAAGGGTTGAGATGAGGAGTAGTTTGGCTATATTGTACACCTTGTCATGGGGTGATACTGTAGTTGTAAATCATTAAGTGAATATAGATCCCTAGTTTCATCTTATAATTATTTGATGATCTTATAGCTGCCCAATGCTATGATCTAGTTGGTCTACCCTTGTTGAATCTATATGGCTAGATAGCCCTCCCCCTTTTCCTCTTGTCTAAGATGAGCTACTACGCCTGAAAACCATTTCAAAAAAGAATCCTCAACAACTCTATTTGACTATCGAACGACTCTTGGTGGTTTAGGTCAATTTGTCGGGGTAGACCGCATCCGCACTGAGCACAATTGGTGGGTCACTGGGTTATTCAAGTAAGTCATGTTTTCTGTGGTTTTCCCATGTTACAACTTTTGTACCAATTCGATCGATCCAGAATGGCCCACCATAGAGGCAAGTTCAATTGGTGAGCCGTATGAGTTATGAGTTATTGAGTTATTGAGTTTATGCTACAGAAGAAATGAGCGATTGTATCTCGGCTTGGGTATTCTGTAAGTTCACTTTTTTCATAATATTATAGGAAACGGGGGTTTAGGGGGATCCGGGGGCACATGTCTCAGCAACACAAAATGAGGGTTTCACTCGTTATAAAACCGCTCGTGAACTCATTGGTTTTCAGGTTCTTTTTGGCCCGATACGTCACGCTTGGAGGAAGGGGGCCAATCCTTGATTTTTTGACCGGCTGTTCACCGGCAGGCCAGTGGGCTTTTCCAAAGGTGAAGCTCTCGACCGTTGTAGAGAAATCCTTTTAAGGGGTAGAGCCTTGTAATCTTAGGGTTGTAGCTTAATTTAATGAATAGTTAAAGTCAATAGTTATTAGAATATGAAGTTCTTGGGTAACTTTTGGTAATAATGTTAAACAATTATATGTACCATCAAATTAGGGTGGTGAATAAGAAATTTTAGTTATGCCATTGTAAATGTTACTTTGGTAATTAAAAAAAATAAGCAAAAATTATCTTCACTAATCCATGAAGGATGAACTTAACTCAGAGAATGTAATAAGTTATATAAACAAAAGGTCGGAGAAGAAATGGTCAATATCCCTAATTTTCTAGGAATGTAATGCTAGAAGTGAAGTTGAGTATACCAGGAATGTTAAAAAAATTGAACACACATATTTCCATAAATATATAACAAACAAAAGTGAAAAGGTACTACATACATATAAAAAACGTGTAATGTAAAGTGCATACATAAACCATGGACTATAATTCATTTAATTGCATACAACATCCTATATTGATCAGCGTGTATGATAACTAGGAATCCAAACAAAAACCATAATATTATGCCATAACCCTAATCTATTTAACTATTTATATAAAGCGGTTGGTCATTAGACATTAAATAATTAATATGCAATGGTAAAATCCATATATATAATAGCCCTATGACATAACCCTAGTATCGAGAGAAAAGAATACATATATGCATATTATACCTTGATCTCAAACAAAAAATGATAATGATGTTGATATTAATCATGATGTGTTATGTTGAGGTTCTTCTTCCTAATCAAGTTTAGTTCATTGACATAGTTATTGTTATATTAATGACCCTAAAGGTTAATTTTCTTTTAGAAAATGATCATGGAAGAGATACCGAACATCATAATAGTAGGATGGAGATACCTCCTTAACAATGTAGGTAACCCTAACGAATTAAAATTGTTAAGGTAATCCTCAATCTCAGTGTAAATTTGCTAGACTAATACATAATATGAGAATATAATAGAGACTTTATAGATGCAGTAATATAAGTTCACATTGGTTTTTTTTTTTTCCTTATATAAGTGTGATGTAGGTGTGTAATGTAAGGAATCACTACATTAACTTCACCCAGTGAATTAGAAACTTATAATTTCTTAGCACATTGGGCTATAGCTTGGTGGATTTTGGGATCTAAATCTTCTTTGAGGGGTGGAGTGTTGTAACATACTCAACTCTAGGTACCCATCTAATCCCTCCTTTCTTCCTAGGAAATTTTCATTCAAACAATGCAGATGCCTTTTTCCACATTTTAGGTCATATTAGGATTTAATTGGATTCAAATAACATCATGTATGGATAACACCTCTTTCAAATAAAATTTTAGGATAAAATAGCTATTTTATTTATTTAGTAGGATTAATTATACAAAATTCACCATTTAATAGGTTATGATTCTATTTTATAATTCTAGATTCCTAGATTAAAGGATCTAGAAAATTGAGAAAGAAATATAATATTATATCGTAATTGATAATAATAGATAAATTGGAAATATTGTAATCAACTGATTAATTGTGTAATAACACACATATATATTTATTAACCTAATAGAAGGATAAAATATCAAATAGCATAAAAAGGAGAAATTGAAAATAAAATCCGATTCCTCATATCGAATTTATTCTACCTATCAATTCTTGGGTCAATCGTACATTGATTTCACTCCTAATTAGTCGAATAAAGTTATAGGTTCTACCACATGACTACTACATTCAATTATCTTCCTTTTAACAAGTGAATATTCACCCTCCTTCATAAATGCATTCCTAACCTATAATGCCTCATGTGAGTTACCCCCCCCTCCCTATCTCACACATGACCTCAGGTTCTCTCCCTCGAAAAATGGTGACGCCCCTCTCTGTAATCGACATCCTTTCACTTTGAATGACAACTTTCCACATCCTATTTTCTTTCCTCTTCCTCTCCCTCTCCTATATCTCCTCCATCCTTCCCTCTTCTCTTCTCTAACCTTCCATCCCTAGCCACTTACGCCCTCTACTCTTTGTGACCAGTGGCAAGCCTGCAACCTTGTTTCCGTGCACCCAACAACCATGAGAGCCAGGAGACTAGTCGCTTTCGGGGAATACCTGTGTCCGGTGGCGAAGATCTAATACTCTATCCAGGATGTTTTCATGGTACCAGAGTCACCTTCTCCTCCTGATCTCAACATAGTTGTTGAGAGAAACTAGCACCACCAGAGATAGTGGCCGGAGGAAACTCTATAAGTCCATTGGTCAACCCCAAGATAATCACTGACAGTGGTGCTACCACTATTTTGCCACCTAACTTCATTTACAGTACCTCTCCCCTCCTCTCATCATCCTCATACCCTAAGACAACCTTAGGCTATCAACAACCCTAGCCACTCCCTCCATCTTTCTTATGCCCATAGCCACTACCACTTCCACTTCCTTCATCTCCATGTGACTACAACTACCTCTGTCCCCTCCATCTTCTTACTCCTACAAGTCACTAGAGCAGTAGAGATAGATTCGTTTCCTGTAGGGACAATGGTTGGTGACCACTCTGGTGGACAATAGTAGCATCTGACCTTCATACTCGTCCCACCTCATCAAAAACCTACAGTAGGAAAATTGCTGCCACATGTTGTGTGTCCTAGGAGGACTCCTTTAACTGCTTGAGACTAGGGATCCACAAGTGTCCTCGTCATTTCCATACCTGCTACTTCTAGTAGAAAGATCTCATACACCGTCTTCCACCAAATCCATGCCTATCCCCATGACTTTCATCTTTCTCTCCCATCTCTACGATGCTAGCTCTTTGCTCGACTATAAAGGGGATACTAGAAGGCATCTAAAGATATCTCATAGCCTTTCCCCTCCTTTTTCTTGTATTCAAAGAGAACTTAGGACAAAACACAATTGGATTTTGGTCTAAGATCAACGCTACAAGAGATTTTCCTTGTAGTAGTAGTGCAAGGTCTTCAAATTTGGTCAATCAAGAAAGTGCAATGCCTTGACCGGTCAGAGTTCCCAACTCCATAATGTTAGAAGAGAATCATTAGAGAATTGACCCCATCTCCTATTAGACCAACTCCATAATGTCAGAAGAGAATCATTAGAGAATTGACCCCATCTCCTATTAGACCTGCACATAAGCTCACCAATACAAGGATGGAAGATAGAGATCTACCTCTAGATCCCAACCCATGAAATGATTATCTAAAGTCCAACCTTGCTTGATGAACTGTAAGTCTGTAACTATGAGTTGTATTACTCATGAAAGTATAAGAAAATAGTGGTATCCTAATACTGGATTTATACATGAATGCATGTATCAATGTAATAACTATTATAGCACATGGTTGATAAATAACATCATATGGACTCATACATATATATATATATATGTATTCGTTCCATTACACTAAGAAGAATGGAAGCCCAAAAATTCTATATATAGGACTAGATTCCTAAAACTATATCAATGAACACTGACCTATATGATTATGTAGCAATTTTTTTAGAGGATCCATTAAGTCTGCAAATGTATATATGTACCATGTTAGCATATAAGCTAGTGTATTGATGATGCAACAAAGTCTTGTGATATGTTTGTTTCTTATAGTTTACCCTTTAAAAGATATGTAAATAATACTAAATGTGATGATAATTTGGTTAATACCTCAAGTAGAGTGGACAATATAATATCTGTCATATAACTTCATGATATACATAAATAGATATACATATGTATATAGTAGAGTACTAGTGTCAACACATTATGAATCCATCCCCTCTTTTTGAATAAAAATCTATACTCTAGAGTAATGATATATAAATTAAGATTATTGTTGATATGTAGAGTCTCATGTAACACATACCTTTGACCTCACGTAGCCAAATCAACAAACATGACTAGATCCAAAATAAAATATGCATCCTATTGCTTAATGGTATGGATAATTGTTCCTGGTGAGATATTGTACCCTACCCTAGAATGGATATATACTTGTAGTAAATACCACCTAGACCTTAATAAATAAATCCTAAGTCATATGACCACTAAAGTTTATACATAAACCCAAATATGCCATCAAATGACCTGAATGAGAATAAGAATAATAGTGATAACTATATTAGGAATGTATACACATGCTCATTTTGATTCTTCTAACATAACCAATGTATTTATAGGATGAAGCATGATATGGTGGACCAAAATATACCCATAGAGTTAACATATAAATATGAAGATAAGGTATGTTCTCTTCCATATTTAATTTTGAGCATTAAACTAACTAAAATATTCCTATATTGAGGCAATCTTGCCAATTGATCTTTTATTTGTTCCATGATGAAATTCCTTATTCTCTAAAATTGACAAATATCTTGTTGCCCCGAGTCTATGACCCCACATGCAAACGATTCTATTTGGACTTGAAAATATGATTGGTGACTTATACATTATCTTTCTATTCTATTTACACATGTTTGATTATTTAGCTAGATATCTATCATATGTTGCTTGTACAGACCATTAGGGTGTGTCTTTCCTCCTGGGATGCATCTTTCCACCTCTTATATATAATGGGGGTGTATTTTTGCCCAGGGTGCGTGTTTCCACCCATTTTAGGCCAATGATCTTGTGGTTTCATGTCCATACCATAGCTATTTTAGTTTAAATGTATCTTCATGCAAATATATCTGATTAATTTTATATTGTGAATAATAACAAGACTTTCATTTCAAATATTATCCTCTTAAATTTTAATGCATCATTCTCTTGAAATTGATTCTCTTAAACTTACATAAATTCAAATAGTCCCTCTTGCAGGAACTCCCTCTTTTGTACTTCATGTCCTTAAATGCCCAACTATTTATATCGTGCACATATACCTAATTTTGCTTATGCATACCCTTTTTTTATCAATTTTTTGGGTTGTTCCCAAAACCACCTATTTATAGGTTCTTTGAAGGATATGGGCACATGAAGGTTGTATACATGAAGTTGGCTTAAGGATAGCTTGAAATGGATGGATTACCCTTTGCAACTGGGGCTCTAGTGAAATTATATGCAATATTTTCTTTTTTTTGTGTACCATCCTTAGGGTGAGAATTTATGTTAATGGAACACTTTGTACCTTTGTAAATGTTATGTTTTCTGATTCTTAATCCTACTGGCTCTTGTATTATACCATTTGAGTGGTCCCACTATAGGTTCACTCTTTACACCCTCAACATATCCTATTAAGGTTTTAATTGTCTGCTCTGACTATTCATCTGTTTGATGGTAAAATGATGTGCTAAACTTCAAACATATTCCCCAGTCATGATGTAGTTGATTCCAAAACCTTGATGTGAACTTTGGATCTCTATCAGAAATATTAGTGACTGGTAATCCATGTAAGCTAACTATTTAATCTATGTTGACCTTGTCTTGTTTGGGTGCATCCCAGGTTGTCTTAACATTGAGAAAATGGGCAGATTTAGTTAATCTATCCAAAATCACCCATATTGAGTCGAACCATGCACTGTTCTAGGCAACACTACCACAAAGTCCATGGAAATATGTTCTTATTTCCACATAGGAATAGGGAGTACTTGTAGGGTACCTACTTGCTTCTATTGTTCATCCTTGACTTGTTGGCACACACCACATCCAGATACGTACTCAACCACATCTCTCTTCATTCTTGACTGCAAATATAGTTACTTGAGGTTGTTGTACATCTTAGAACTTCCTAGATGTATTACATAGATAGAAGAGTGAGCTTTCTCAAGAATCTACTTATTTATCTCAGTGTTATCTAGAACACACAATCTATCATGCTGATACATTAACCCATCATCTGAATATGTAAAATCTATTCTTATTTCTTCCATCCTATTTTGCACAATCTGTTGCAATTCATGATCACTCTGTTGAAGGTCCTTGATCTAATCATACAATGTAGGTCTAACCTGCACTTGTACAATTAACCACCTTGTTTAGACACACTTAAATCTAAATTCAACTCTCTCATCTTAACAAGTCACTTTTTACAAATGCCATATAGAATATTTCTATAGACAATGTTGACTACCTACTCAGAGAATTCACTACTACATTGGCCTTCCCTAGATGATAATAAATGGTAATATCATAATACTTGATAATCTCTAACCACCTACATTGTCTCAGGTTAATATATTTTTGCGTAAAAATATAATTTAGACTCTTATTTTCAATAATGACCTAACTTGACTCACCATAGAGATAATGACGCCATATCTTAAAGGCATGTACTACTACTATAAGCTCAAGATCATGTATTGGATAATTCTTTTCATTCTTCTTGAGCTTCCTTGAAGAATAAGCTACCACCTTTCTTTCGTGCATAAGAACACATCCTAAACATCTCCTAGATGCATCACATAACACCACATATTCCTGATCTCCCTTTGGAAAAATAAAAATTGGTCTTGTAGGTAACTTCTTCTTTTATATTTGAAAGCTTTTCTCACATATTCCAAACCAAACAAAAGAAACATCCTTTCTTGTTAATCGGTGTTTCTAATACAATATAGTTCCTTACAAACCTCCTATGATATCCAACTAACCCTATAAAACTTCTGATCTCAGTAGGGGTTGTAGGTTTCAACCACTAAAGAACATATTCCACCCTCTTAGGGTTTACATTTACATGTTTGCTAATATGACATGTCCAAGGAAAGAAACTTCAGCCTACCAGAACTCACATTTCCTAAACTTAACATAAAGATGATGTTTCTTGAACAACTGTAGGCATATGCTCAGATGTGTTTATGTTATTATGTATCTTTAGAATATATAAGGATATCATCTATGAACACTACTATAAAATGATCTAAGTAGGGTTTGAAATTCTATTCATCATGTCCATAAAAGTTTTTAGGGCATTTTTTTTAGTCTAAAAGACATGACCAAAAACTCATAATGCCCATACCTTAGTCTGAATGTTGATTTAGGTACATCTGATGCCTTTATACGTAAATGATGATAACCTGACCTGAGATCTATCTTAAAAAATATTATTGCTTCACGTAGTTGATCAAACATGCCATCAATCCTAGACAAAGAATAGTAACTTTTTATGGTTATCTCATTCAAATATCTATAGTGTATGCACAACAACATAATTCCATCCTTCTTCTTCCCAAACAGTATAGGAGCTCACTAGGGTGATGTACTAGATTGGATAAAACCATTATCTAATAACTCATGTAATTGGGTGTTTAATTCCTTTAACTCTATAGGCGTCATTCTATATGCAAGTAATGAAATTGAGTGACTAGTAGAAAGAATTTGTATCTCAAAGTCCACACCCCTCTCAGTAGGCAAACCTGGTAACTCATTAAGAAAGGCATCTGGGAACTCACATACTACTAGAACATCCTCTACATTGGTTGTTCTATTCTCTACCATAACATCTACCACATGTTCTAGTAAGGCCTCACAACATTTTATCGCCATCTTATCAACTAAACAGCTGATACTACACATGTGGGTAAGACTTTTCTATCTTCGGTAAAGACACATGAAAAGCCACCTTACTAAATGGTAGCTTCTTTCTTCCAACAATCCAATCGAACATGGTATCTTTCAAGACAGTCCATACCCATGATAATTTGAAAAGAATTAATGTCTAAGAGTATGCGGTTAACCACTATGGTATACCCACTAAAACTCAAAAGACTTCCGGGACATACTTCTATCAAAATTTTTGGTTCACCTACTGACACTCTTAACAACAACTCATAAGATAAATCATGAGTTTAATATTTAATCCACTAACTAATGACCTTTGTACAAAATAATGTGTCGCTCTAAGATCTATCAAAAATTTAACTAAAATGCTATTAAAGAGAAGCATCTCACGTGTAACAAATATGAGAAAGACTACTCCTTCAGATTGTATGATATAAAAGAAGCATCATGTAGCTCTTCCTTTACCATGAGGTCCTTACTATCCACTACTATTACTAGGTGCTACCCATCTAGAGCATGAGGATACTGAAGAACTTATCCCTCTAACTAGACCCTATGTTTAAGGATTCTGAAACTACAATTGTGAAATTTGTTCAGGTATAAACTAAAGCTTTAGGCAATCCATCATAATATGTCCCATATGTCTACAATAATAACACGCTTGAGTATTGACTCCCTAAAACTAACCAAAATGTGTCCTACCATAGTTGTTTCATGTAGCTTTATCCTATCCCTATGGGCCTATAACTAATGTCAATGACCCTGAAGATCTTAATAAAGGTGCCCACCTAGGTAGTGACTGCATCTATTAGTATTAGACCTTACTACACTCTACAAAGAACTAGATCATTGTCCTCCAAAACAACCAAGACCTCATCCAATCTTGGGAAAGAAACCACCACCTCCTCTGTACCCACTACTACTTTGTCCTCCTCTACCAAAATCTTCAAATCTTTTGTTTCTCTCAAAGTGCATATCAACATTAACTGATTATTTGATACATCTTGATGCTTCCACAAATTCTCCAAAATTTTCTCTATCTCTTCTGTCGATAGATGATATGGTATGGCTAATCTCAGAACTTAAACCTCCTTGAAATCTCCTAGATTTCTCTACAATATTTGGTACAAGTTGAGGACAAAGGTCGACCAACTTTGTGAAATAGACTCCATATTCACCAATTGACATGTTTCCCTATCTAATATTCTCCAATTGCCTGATCTTGCCACTTAAAAGGTAGGAGGAAAATAGTTAATGAAACTAATTGACAAAATCCCTCCATGTCATTATTGTATTACTCCTATTATCTTCCACTCTGGGACACCACAACTCAACATATCCTTTGAATGGATAGACATCATGATTATTCTTCTTATCCTCTAATATCTCCATTAAGTGAAAATCATTTATAGGTTTTGGAGCCACACATCCGATGCAACTGGATTTGTTGTTCTAGAAAACTCTATCCGGCCAAGCTTCTTTACCAACTCATAAGATCTCATCAGATCCTTATTGGAAGATGAATACTTTTTGTCCATCTTATATTGTTCTTTTGTCTCCATAAAAATATGGCACATCCTTGTCACCTCATCTCTATCTTCTCCACCTTAAGCCATTGTATGAGGTTCATGCTCATAATGAATCTTAGCTTGTTCCTCACCAAGTCCACATCCTCTTTCTACCAACTGCATATCCATAATAGAAACATATATGTTAGAAAATTGCACTTCAAAGAGGAAAGTATCCTAATCATAATGGTATCTTGTCTCCCTTATCCCAAACCTAAACTAATTTTAGGTTCAACCTTTTCTACGATACTAAAAGTTGACACAATCTGAACCCACTATCTAGGAATAGGGCCCATCAAGGAGGGATTAAGATAACCATTTACTTTTAATTACTATCTTAAAACTAATAACAAATTTTCTTATTTATCAATATATTGAGATACAATTTTACTAACAGATAACTTCTTATTTACGCATAACATAAAAGATTACAATAGAGTTTGACTATTACATAAAATAAAGAGTTCTTACTTAATATACATCAATTACATATTATTACAAACTTCTCTCTTTTCTCACTTTCTCATTACTAGGATCTAGAGGAAGGATGAGAGACCATATAAGTACTCTAACTATTCCTCTTAACACCTTAACTTGTGTACCCCTATTGATGGTTATATTTTGTATCCTCCCATAGAGATGAACCCTTACCTAAAAATGTTTTAGTAGATTGTATGAGCTACTAGATTAGTGCGTACAAAATCAACATGTAACCATGATAAATTATATGAGAAATATTTACTATTTAGGATACAAGTAAGTTATACAAGTAATTGTAACTATCTTTCCATTTAAACAAAGCATGAGTACTGGTCACAATAGATCATGAAAGAACTAGATACCCATTTAGTTCTTTAGTCCATTATTATATTCCATGGACCCACATAAGTTGTACTACAACATGTGAAAGCATCACAACAAGCTACCATCTCACTGCACAAGACTTAGAAGAGTGCCTGAGATTCTAAGTCTGAAATATCTAACTACCCTATATGCAACAAGCTTTGCCACGTCTGGCCTTAGTGGCTAATGAGAGCATTCAGATAATTGGACTCCTACTCAAAACCTAAAGTAGAGAGTCAAAGCACTTGGTTTGTTTTGCTTCAATTGTTAAACTAGGGCTAACCAGATAAACAACAACATAGGTACCAATGACATTTCAGGTTATTGTTGGGTATTACACTACATAAGGAGTTTGTCCTCACCGCCCTAGACTGTCGCACCCTGATTTGGTGCATTCTGGTTGTCTTGATCTGGACTTATCCTTTAGTTGTAAGCATGTTTCCTCCCCATAATGTAGGCCTCCTATAAAGGATTATATAGTATTTAGGGCATGCATCATGTAATGATATTTAATTCATCATGATAACAACCTTATGAAATATAATATTATCCTATCTTTAAAATAGGAATATTAATCAATAATCATTGCATTTATCCAACTATAGAAACTATCAAAATTCCCTTTATTTCTCAATTCAATGCTTTAAATATTGAGCTTCAGAAGACTTGGGATTTCTGGTGCCTTACATTTCACCATTTAAACTACCACCTTGCATATTGGCACAACGTTTGAATATTAACATCATAACACATAACACACTGAGAAACATATTCACTCTACTGATAACAATAGTGCAAACATATTATTTCAGCATATATATCAGTGGACATGATTTGGCAAATATTTATCTTCTTATCTTGTTTATGTATTGTAAATCAATATTTGGAGGTTATTTTCAACTCGCCATAATCTAATACTACATCACTGGTCTCAGATTTAATCTTGCAAGTCCAGATTTGTGGTATCCTGAGCTTGGATTCAAACTTATAGCTTTGAATAGGGTCTTCTAGAGGAAGAAGATGAAGAAAGGAAGAGTAAGATGTCCTCATATGAGACCTACAATAGATCTCGATCAAGGTACATGAAAGAAATAATGAATCTATGGTCAAAACTACTTACCACAGTCGATCTAGGGTTAGATCATCCTATAAATCAACTCTCTATCGACCTCTTGAGTAGTCTAGCACTCTGGTTGTGTGGAAAATTACAATATGAATCCAACAAGACATATTTCATTGGGTTTAGATATGTATAGAAAAATTTATGGTCATATTACTAATTGGCTATCCTAGGCAACTTCTTAGTGAATTTTCATCAAATTTGCATGGCAATTGGTATGTGTGGTTGTCGATTTGCATGATTGTTGGTTTGAATGGCTATCGATCTGCATGGCCTATTGGCTTGAGGGGCCATTTCTCTGTGTGGCCCACCATCCTGTGTGGCCCATCGGCCTACGTGATCATTAGTCTACATGGTCGTCGGTCTGTGTTGACATCAATCCGCGTGGCCATCGATTTGCATGGTCAATCAGCTTGCATGGCCTGTCAACCTACGTGGATGTTAGTTTTATGAAAAAGTAGACCTAAGTTAGCTCTGTGCACCTTTATGAAAACTTACATAACTCTCTAATTTTCTCTCTGATTTGGTTTGTTCTTTGAATTCATAGTTGAATTCCCTACAATCTTACATTACTAGTTTGATAAAATCTCAAATGATAATTTCTTTATAATTATTTCTTCAAGAATATTTAGTTATCTCCTACACACGCATTTGGGCTACTACTATATAAACTAGAACTTAGATCCACTATATGCTAAATCATGATATTGGATTATACAGACAAAGTCTTAAGATAACTAAGGCGAAGATAATGCACAAGGTAATTATAATATTGATAAAAGTCTAATCAACATTAAGGTTATCTTTAACCCAAAAATTATGAGTAAGGGGAGTTGTTTTATAACACCAATTCTCTCTAGGAAAGCATGAAACTATTTTGGTCCAACAAGATCTATGGTATATGACTTGCAACAAGTGTCACAAGAAAACTACAACTAGCTATGTTACAAACTACTTCTACAAGTACTTTTATCAAGAATAAACTCTCAGGCCATGGTAGAAATATTTTTAGCTAAAATACTATTCACTATAGGAAAAAGATATTTTTTTAATCATTTCAAGTGTATTCTCAAACTTTGATTAGAAGACACTATAATATGACACAATCAATTTTTTTTGGAAAATAAGTAAAATTCTTCTCACATGTAATCTTGATACTTTAATGACACTCAATCTAGAGGTAATTACAATTCATGAATCTTCTTCTTAACATTATTGAGGATAGCGTGAGATGTCAAAAAATAGGACAAATTAATTCTTCTATGGAATTTATGTGGCCACTAGAATGCAACTAGACTATGATAGCCCCTTCTTAAAGAACTCTTAGCCATTTGCTATTCATCTTTATAGATGTTTGGAATGGAAGATTGTTGTTTTTTTTGGTTCCAAGGAGGAAAAGTGGAACATGCTTGAGAGTAATCCTCTGAGGTTTGGGGAGTTCACGCTATGCCTTGGTCTAATGGATGAAATTGGACATGGAGTAGCTAGGAACAAAGGTTTATATTGGTTTACTGGGTTTCCCATCTTGTGCAGAGATGAGGTATCATTACAAGATATTACACAACCTTTTGTCAAGATGGTTGAGGTCTCCAGGTGGAGGAGGAGACTAGATGATGAAACCAGACTCTAATCTTAATTAAGGTGCTCAATGAGGACATCCTACAATTCCTAGCCATCACATGATTTAATCAGTGATGCTATGCTAAATAGACCAAGGCATTGGTGATAGATCAGGTTGGATCTATTTTACATTTGACTGAATCAAGGAAGGAATTTTGATTCTAAAGGAAGTGATAACTAATCTTACTAAGTTTGATGATTATGGGAAATAACCCAGAGACGACAACTGTAACTAGGCCTTATTATATAGATTCACACAGCGACGACTGAATATGAGTTCCAAGGTCTGGCATGAGGTGGTGTTTGTTGAGGAGGGTGCATAAACATGAGTTTTTCTTGACCAAGAAGGAAGAAAACACTGATTTATACATATAAATTTGGGGGATTACACTTTCAATGGGGTCCGGCGTAGGGACAGAAGTGTTGAGAGAGTGAGAAGGAGGGAAACTCGGTATGATGGAAAAAATTCACAAAGTGCATACAATATAAGAAGTTATATATTGAGGGTGCAATCCATCACGATGGGGGCATGGCTCTAGAAGAAATCACTCAAGATGCTTTTTTGAAGGGTCTGCTTATGAGGGTTATGATTGGGAACACGATCCATATGAGATAAACGAACGAGTCAATGTAGAGGAGAGGCTTTATGCATGGTGGATATCCCCACAGAGGGGGGAAGTTGGTCATAAGGCAAGAGATACAAAGGATATACCGACTTGATATGTTTCCAATTTTGAAAAATCTATTTCTGAATATCGATGCTATAGGAAATAACTCTACTCACAAGATTCTAGGAAGACTTTGTAAGAATGATAGGCTAGTGATGGTCTACATCATGAAACCCTCATTCACCTAGTGCTTTTGGAGGAGCTCGACGACATTGTTGGATTAGATTGGTCTGGTGATAATGAAATTTTGGGAGGAAATATTTGGTCCTATGCTAACTTACATTTCATACCTCTAATGTCATTGTCGCTAATGTCAGTTCCAAAGAAAAAATGATACTATACACCAAACAACATCAGTTCATTAGCATAATTATCATCATTGATCAAGTCCTTCCAATTTAGAAAATACACGAGTACTGCTTTTTCTATAACATTGATTACTTTTTAAATAAAATCAACATCTAAAATAACATGCAAAATTCAAATTTTCAGGGAAAATATTTGCCTCCAATTTTTTTTTAAGATGAGTGTGAGTTTTCAGAGAACCGATGACAAACACCTTTGAGTGAAATAAACTTTTCTTCATAATAGTTTTGGCATCAATTATTTATCCACAAAGCTGACATTAATTCTCAGAAAGAACTACACAAAAATTGTACAATCAATGTCGATTTTTTGTCAAGAAACTGATGTCAGAGGATGTTCCCACAAAAAAAAGTATTCAAACCAATTTGCTCTGTAGTGCCGGTTCACACAGAATAAACCAATGATTAAGGCCTTACTCAGGCCAATTTTTTTTGTTCATATAAGGGCCTCTGGAATCAATTTTTTTCGAAGAACCAACGTCTAAGTCACTAGTTTTGGTGTCAATTTTTTATAGCCATCTGTCGACTCAGGACAATTTTTTTTCATTCAGATAATGGCCTAGGGCATCAGTTTCTTACAAAAAATCGACGTCTAAGTCCTTAGATTAGGTGTTTGTTTGTGGTAGAAAACTGACGACTCAGGCCTTACTCAGGTCAATTTTTTTTCATTTTGGATAATGACCTCTGGTATCGATTTATTTTAACAAATTGAATTCTAAGTCCTTATATTAGATGTCAATTTTTGTTGGTTAAGTGACAGATATCTTCTTAGTTGTCAGATTCTACAAACAATCGAAGACTATAGATACTTCTTAGTTGTCAGATTTTGCAAACAACTAAAGACTACAGATAACTTAATAGCACCCACGTGAGACAAAATTTTTCCCAATCTCTGTTTCATCGTGATTTCCCCCAGGATCTAGCAATTTCCTCCACTCTTCCACCATCACTACTCCAGGTTGCCATGATAGATGTTGTCATCATCGTTGTTGTGCTCACTGTCATTACCACTTTCCTCACCACCATCACCACTGGAGTTTTTGTGCTAGCTGACATTGTTGTGATAGCTGATGTGCTCACCGCTATGCTCGCCATCATTGTTGTCGTTGCTACTGGAGCTCACCAGAGCTGCTTCTCCAACCCCACCATTGCTACCCACATGACCCAAAACTCTATCTCCAATACTAGATGCCTGTAGCAACAACTCAACTCCATCGTGGAGAGGTACATGTCATCTCCTATTCTATTTTTTAGAAATGTATACAAGTAAAAAAGTCAAATATAGCACTCATGTACATATATGACCTAGAAAATGGTATGAGAAAATGATGCGCTATTAGTAATCAAAGAAGATCAATAGAAAATAAAATTAAGGGACATATATGGAGAAATAGGATTCAATGGATTAAAACTCTAGTGCTGGCTATGCTGTTATTTCAGCAACCTATAAAGTTATGGAAACCAATTCTTTTTTTAATTAGCTACATTTTTAATGTAATTTGATAAATGTACTATAGTTTTAGATAAAATTGTTTTTGTAATTTAATGAAGTGTAACTATAGTATTAATACATAAATTGGTATCAGTTGGAGAAATTATACTTGCATAATATATTTTATAATTGAAATTCATATATTAAGTGTTTGTATATTTGGTTGCATTGTTCAATTTGAATGTTATATAGATACATAATCACACATGAGAATTAATTGCACAAAATTGATATGGATTTAATAAACTAGATTTAGACTAAAATTGTTATGTATTTACCTAAATCAAAATTGTAAACCTTAATTTAGACATATATCATCTTTTACTGATTTTTTACACTGAATTGATCTGCATCATAAACCTTAATTTTGGACATATATCTCTTGGCCTAGAAGCCCGCCTGAGATTTACTCATTAATAGTAAATCTTAGATAGTCCCCGATTTGGGACTTTTCTTGAATACTTAATCTCACTTATGATGTAGGTGTATAATGTGTATTTAGTTTTCAAGATGTTTCATTAGCACTTCCCCGTTTGTCCTTTAAGTACATATGCTAGTGGCTATTTGCCCATCTATATTAACATACTTGGAGAACTTATGGGAAATGTTGCACACACATTATACACTTACTAGTGTGATTAGGAGTTCAAGAATGGGATAGGTAGTACACACATTCATTACTGAACTCTAAATACTAATTTGTAAACCATAAACCCTAAATCCTAATTTGTAAACCTTAAACCCAAATATGTAAAACCTTATCCATAAACTCTAAATGATGAACCCTCATTTATAAACGCTTATCCCTAAACCATAATCATGTAAACCCAAAACCCTAATACTTGTTTTCTCATGGATGTCCATTCCAAATGGCTGCACCTCAGAGTTTATTACTGGTTTTGATCAGTTTGTCAAATTTGCAAAGGAACATAGGAAATGACCTAGAGATAGGTTCTATTATCCATATAGGAATTATAGAAACAACTTGAAAGTCGAGACTGTTGACGAAATCAAAAGTCATGTCATGTGCAACATGATTGTAAATGGCTATACAGAATGTTACTAGCATGGAGAGATTCCTACTATGAGACTAATAAATGTCGATAGCAATACTTGTGTTTGAATAAATTGCCAATAATGATGTAGATGTGAATTACCAGATTTTGATAGACATGGTTGATGCGATGGTAGATAGGTGTGGGGTAGAGCACACCGATCCACCTTCCTTATTTAGAAACATTGTGCATGATGCTGAGAGACTATTATACTTTAGGTTGTACTAAGTTTACGAAGTTAAGAGCTATGTTGAGATTGTAAACTATGAAGGCTAACAATAGATGGAGCAACAAAAGCTTGACATCATTGTTGTCTTTGTTGAAAGAAATTCTTCCTCAAGGAAACAAGCTTCCAATCTCAACATACAAATTAAAGAAAATATTGTGCCCAATGGAAATGAAGGCTAAGAAGATACATGTGTGCCAGAATGACTGTGTATTATTCCAAAGGACTTTGTCAATTTGAAATATTGTCTTTTAACATTTGGGGCATCAAGGTATAAAATGACGAATTCCAAAAAGTCCAAAATTGGCTCTCCTGCCAAGGTGATGCGGTATCTACCTATGATACCACAACTTCAACACTTATTTGCGAAGATCATGGATGTGGATAATTTAAGGTGGCATGCAGAGGCAAATAAAAAATAGTGATGAGATCCTACGACATGCGTCTGATTCCCCACAATGGAAGAAGATTAATTTATTGTACCCTAAATTTGGTGAAGAAGTCTGGAATCTAAGACTTGGGTTTTGTACTGATGGGATGAATTACGACACATTAAGTAGTCAACATAGCACTTGACATGTTATGATTATTATATACAATCTTCCACCCTGGTTGTGAATGGAAAATAAGTACATGATGTTGTCATTGTTGATATCAGCCCCTAAACAACCTGGCAATGATATTGATGTTTATCTTGAGAACCTCTCATTGATGACTCTTATGTTCAATAATGACCTATGTTCAATAATGACCTAACTTGACTCACCATAGAGATAATGACGCCATATCTTAAAGGCATGTACTACTACTACAAGCTCAAGATCATGTATTGGATAATTCTTTTCATTCTTCTTGAGCTTCCTTGAAGAATAAGCTACCACCTTTCTTTCATGCATAATAACACATCCTAAACATCTCCTAGATGCATCACATAACACCACATATTATTGATCTCCCTCTGGAAAAATAAAAATTGGTCTTATAGCTAACTTCTTCTTTAATATTTGAAAGCTTTTCTCACATATTCCAAACCAAACAAAAGAAACATCCTTTCTTGTTAATCGATGTTTCTAATACAATATAGTTCCTTACAAAACTCCTACGATATCCAACTAACCCTATAAAACTTTTGATCTCAGTAGGGGTTGTAGGTTTCTCCCACTAAAGAACATATTCCACCTTCTTAGGGTTTACACTGACATGTTTGCTAATATGACATGTCCAAGGAAAGAAACTTCAGCCTACCAGAACTCACATTTCCTAAACTTAACATAAAGATGATATTTCTTGAACAATTATATGCATATGCTCAGATGTGTTTATGTTGTTATGTATCTTTAGAATATATAAGGATGTCGCCTATGAACACTACTATAAAATGATCTAAGTAGGGTTTGGAATTTTATTCATCATGTCCATAAAAGTTTTTAGGGCATTTTTTTAGTCTAAAAGACATGACCAAAAACTCATAATGCCCATACCTTAGTCTAAATGTTGATTTAGGTACATCAGATGCCTTTATACGTAAACGATGATAACCTGACCTGAGATCTATCTTAAAAAATATTATTGCTTCACGTAGCTGATCAAACATGCCATCAATCCTAGACAAAGAATAGTAACTCTTTATGGTTATCTCATTCAACTATCTATAGTGTATGCACAACAACCTAATTCCATCATTCTTCTTCCCAAATAGTATAGGAGCTCACTAGGGTGATGTACTAGATTGGATAAAACCATTATATAATAACTCATGTAATTGGGTTTTTAATTCCTTTAACTCTATAGGCTTCATTCTATATGCAAGTCATGCAATTGAGTGACTAGTAGAAAGAATTTGTATCTCAAAGTCCACACCCCTCTCAGTAGGAAAACCTGGTAACTCGTTACAAAAGGCATCTGGGAACTCACATACTACTAGAACATCCTCTACATTGGTTGTTGTATTCTCTGCCTTAACATCTACCACATGTTCTAGTAAGGCCTCACAACATTTTATCACCATCTTATCAACTAAACAACTGATCTATACATGTGGGTAAGACTTTTCTATCTTCGGTAAAGACACATGAAAATCCACCTTACTAAATGGTAGCTTCTTTCTTCCAACAATCCAATCGAACATGGTATCTTTCAAGACAGTCCATACCCATGATAATTTGAAAAGAATTAATGTCTAAGAGTATGCGGTTAACCACTATGGTATACCCACTAAATGCAGGTAACCAAAATTTGAAAAGAAACAACAGAATCTTCAACAACAACAAAAAATTGAAACAAAATATTATATCACAAATAGATGCAGATCTTCACATTCTAACAAAATGCAGGTAACCAAGATGAAGGAGGACTTGACGATTATGACGAAGGTGAATCTGAAGAAAAAATTTTGTGCGATCTCAAAGCTATGGTTGATGAAGAAACATGGGTCAGTATAGTCCAGCAACAACTTTGATTACACTTTCGGGAGGTTGCCTTTTCAACATCTAGGGATTTTCTGATAAAAAAAAAGAAATAGGGGTCAATATAGTCCAGCAACAACTTTGATTACACTTTCGGGAGGTTGCCTTTTCAACATCTAGGGATTTTCCACTAAATTTCTTCTAGAAGCTTGTTAAGGGGTGCCTCCCCCACATCATCAGAACACCGCTTTATCTCCACTAGGGACAAACGTTAATTTTCTATTTCAGTTTAAGTTATTTTTAACATCTTGTACGGAACTCACATAAGCAGGTGTTTGCTTGCTTCGATGTGTTATTTAATATATGCCATGCCTTTTCCTAAAAAAAAAACCACTATGGTATACCCACTAAAACTCAAAAGACTTCCGGGACATACTTCTATCAAAATTTTTGGTTCACCTACTGACACTCTTAACAACAACTCATAAGATAAATCATGAGTTTAATATTTAATCCACTAACTAATGACCTTTGTACAAAATAATGTGTCGCTCTAAGATCTTACAAAAATTTAACTAAAATGCTATTAAAGAGAAGCATCTCACGTGTAACAACTTTGAGAAAGACTACTCCTTTAGATTTTCTGATATAAAAGAAGCATCATGTATCTCTTCCTTTGCCATGTGGTCCTCACTATCCGCTACTATTACTAGGTGCTACCCATCTAGAGCATGAGGATACGGAAGAACTTACCCCTCTAACTAGACCCTGTCTCTGAGGAGTCTGAAACTGTAATTGTGAAATTTGTTCAGATATAAACTAAAGCTTTAGGAAATCCATCATAATTTGTCCCATATGTCTACAATAATAACACACTTGAGTATTGACTCCCTAAAACTAACTAAAATGTGTCCTACCATAGTTGTTTCATGTAGCTTTATCATGTCCCTGTGGGCCTATAACTAATGTCAATGACCCTGAAGATTTTAATAAAGGTGCCCACCTAGGTGGTGACTGCATCTATTAGAATTAGACCTTCCTACACTCTACAAAGAACTAGATCATTGTCCTCCAAAACAACCAAGATCTCATCCAATCTTGGGAAAGAAACCACCACCTCCTCTGTACCCACTACTACTTTGTCCTCCTCTACCAAAATCTTCAGATCTTTTGTTTCTCTCAAAGTGCATATCAACATTAACTAATTATTTGATACATCTTGATGCTTCCACAAATTCTCCAAAATTTTCTTTATCTCTTCTGTCGATAGCTGATATGGTATGTCTAATCTCAAAACTTAAACCTCCTTGAAATCTCCTAGATTTCTCTATAATATTTGGTACAAGTTGAGGACAAAGGTCGACCAACTTTGTGAAATAGACTCCATATTCACCAATTGACATGTTTCCCTATCTAATATTCTCCAATTGCCTGATCTTGCCACTTAAAAGGTAGGAGGAAAATAGTTAATGAAACTCATTGACAAAATCCCTCCATGTCATTATTGTATTCCTCCTATTATCTTCCACTCTGGGACACCACAACTCAACATATCCTTTGAATAGATAGACATCATGATTATTCTTCTTATCCTCTAATATCTCCATTAAGTGAAAATCATTTATAGGTTTTGGAGCCACACATCCGCCGCAACTGGGTTTGTTGTTCTAGAAAACTCTATCCGACCAAGCTTCTTTACCAACTCATAAGATCTCATCAGATCCTTATTGGAAGATGAATACTTTTTGTCCATCTTATATTGTTCTTTTGTCTCCATAAAAATATGGCACATCCTTGTCACCTCATCTCTATCTTCTCCACCTTAAGCCATTATATGAGGCTCAGGCTCATAATGAATCTTGGCTTGTTCCTCACCAAGTCCACATCATCTTTCTACCAACTACATATCCATAATAGAAATATATATGTTAGAAAATTGCACTTCAAAGAGGAAGGTATCCTAATCATAATGGTCTCTTGTCTCCCTTGTCCCAAACCTAAACTAATTTTAGGTTCAACCTTTTCTACGATACTAAGAGTTGACACAATCTGGACCCACTATATAGGAATAGGGCCCATCAATGAGGGATTAATATAACCATTTAATTTTAATTACTATATTAAAACTGATAATAAATTTTCTTATTTATCAATATATTGAGATACAATTTTACTAACATATAACTTCTTGTTTACGCATAACATAAAATATTACAATAGAGTTTGACTATTACATAAAAGAAAGAGTTCTTTCGTAATATACATCAATTACATCTTATTACAAACTTCTCTCTTTTCTCACTTTCTCATTCCTAGGATCTAGAGGAAGGATGAGAGACCATATAAGTACTCTAACTATTCCTCTTAACACCTCATCTTGTGTACCCTTATTGAAGGTTAGATTTTGTATCCTCCCATAGAGATGAACCCTTACCTAAAACTATTTTAGTAGATTGTATGATCTACTAGATTAGTGCGTACAAAATCAACATGTAACCATGATAAATTAGATGAGAAATATTTACTATTTAGGATGCAAGTAAGTTATACAAGTAATTGTAACTATCTTTCCATTTAAACAAAGCATGAGTACTGGTCACAATTGATCATAAAATAACTAAATACCCATTTAGTTCTTTAGTCCATTATTATATGCCATGGACCCACATGAGGTGTACCACAACTTGTGAAAGCATCACAACAAGCTACCATCTCACTACACAAGACTTAGAAGAGTGCCTGAGATTCTAAGTCTGAAATATCTAACTACCCTATATGCAACAAGCTTTGCCACGTATGGCCTCAGAGGATAATGAGAGCATTCAAATAATTGGACTCCTACTCAAAACCTAAAGTAGAGAGTCAAAGCACTTGGTTTGTTTTGATTCAATTGTTCAACTAGGGCTAACCAGCTAAACAACATCATAGGTACCACTGACATCTCAGGTTATTGTTGGGTATTACACTATATAAGGAGTTTGTCCTCACTGCCCTAGACTCTCACACTCTAATTTGGTGCATTTTGGTTGTCTTGATCTGGACTTATCCTCCGGTCGTAAGCATGTTTCCTCCCCACAATGTAGGCCTCCTATAAAGGATTATATAGTATTTAGGGCATGCATCATGTAATGTTATTTAATTCATCATGATAACATCCTTATGAAATATAATATTATCCGATCTTTAAAATAGGAATATTGATCAATAATCACTGCATTTATCCAACTATAGAAACTATCAAAATTCCCTTTATTTCTCAATTCAATGCTTTAAATATCAAGCTTCGGAAGACTTGGGGTTTCTGGTGCCTTAAATTTCCCCATTTAAACTACCACCTTGCATATTGGCACAAAATTTGAATATTAACATCATAATACATAGCACACTGAGAAACATATTCACTCTACTGATAACAATAGTGCAAACATATTATTTCAACATATATATCAGTGGATAAGATTTGGAAAATATTTATCTTCTTATCTTGTTTATGTATTGCAAATCAAGATTAGGAGGTTAATTTCAACTCACCAAAATCTAATACTACATCACTGGTCTCAGATTTAAACTTGCAAGTCTAGATTTGTGGTATCCTGAGCTTGGATTCCAACTTATAGCTCTGAATAGGGTCTTCTAGAGGAAGAAGATGAAGAAAGGAAGAGGAAGATGTCCTCATATGAGACCTACAGTAGATCTCAATCAAGGTACATGAAAGAAATAATGAATCTATGGTCAAAACTACTTACCACAGTCGATCTAGGGTTAGATCATCCTAGAAATCAACTCTCTATCGACCTCTTGAGTAGTCTAGCACTCTGGTTGTGTGGAAAATTACAATATGAATCCAACAAGACATATTTCATTGGGTTCAGATATGTATAGAAAAATTTATGGTCATATTACTAATTGGCTATCCTAGGCGACTTCTTAGTGAATTTTCATCAAGTTTGCATGGCCATTGGTATGTGTGGTTGTCGATTTACATTATTGTTGGTTTGAATGGTTGTTGATCTGCATGGCCTATTGGCTTGATGGGCCATTTCTCTGTTTGGCCTGCCAGCCTATGTGGCCCATCGGCCTACGTGATTATTAGTCTACATGGTCATCGGTCCATGTTGACATCAATCAACGTGGCCATCAGTCTGCATGGCCAATTTGCTTGCATGGCCTGTCAACCTACGTGGATGTTAGTTTTATGAAAAAGTAGACCTAAGTTAGTTGTGTGCACCTTTACGAAAACTTACATAACTCTCTTATTTTCTCTCTGATTTGGTTTGTTCTTTGAATTCATAGTTGAATTCCCTACAATCTTACATTACTAATTTGATAAAAATCTCAAATGATAATTTCTTTATAATTATTTATTCAAGAATATTTAGTTATCTCCCACACACGCATTTGGGGTACTACTATATCAACTAGAACTTAGATCCAGTATATGCTAAATCATGATCTTGAATTATACAGACAAAGTCTTAAGATAAATAAGGCGAAGATAATGCACAAGGTAATTATAATATTGATAAAAGTCTAATCAACATTAAGGTTATCTTTAACCCAAAAATTATGAGTAAGGGGAGTTGTTTTATAACACCAATTCTATCCAGGAAAGCATGAAACTATTTTGGTCCGACAAGATCTATGGTATATGACTTGGAACAAGTGTCACAAGAAAACTACAACTAGCTATGTTACAAACTACTTCTACAAGTACTTTTATCAAGAATAAACTCTCAGGCCATAGTAGAAATATTTTTAGCTAAAATATTATTCACTGTAGGAAAAAGATATTTTTTAATCATTTCAAGTGTTTTCTCAAACTTTGATTAGAAGACACTATAATATGACACAATCGATTTTTTTTTTAAAACAAGTAAAATTCTTCTCACATGTAATCTTGATACTTTAATGACACTCAATCTAGAGGTCATTACAATTCATGCATCTTCTTCTTAACATTATTGAGGATAGCATGAGATGTCAAAAAATAGGACAGATTAATTCTTCTATGGAATTTATGTGGCCACAAGAATGCAACTAGACTATGATAGCCCCTTCTTGAAGAACCCTTAGCCATTTTCTATTCATCTTTATAGATGTTTGGAATGGAAGATTGTTGTTTTGTTTGGTTCCAAGGAGGAAAAGTGGAACATGCTTGAGAGTGATCCTCTGAGGTTTGGGGAGTTCACGCTATGCCTTGGTCTAATGGATGAACTTGGACATGGAGTAGCTAGGAACAAAGGTTGATATTGGTTCACTGGGTTTCCCATCTTGTGCAGAGATGAGGTATCATTACAAGATATTACACAACCTTTTGTCAAGATGGTTGATGTAACACCCCAATCTTATTATGCAAAATTTCCAAATTATTTTATTCTCTACATGCCCTTTTTCTAATTAGATAATTGTTGAGGACTTAAATGCAAATTGCCCATGTTAGTTTTGCAATTTCATTTTATTATGTTCAATTGCTCTCTTTCCCATAATTTATTTAAAGAAAATGTCTTTTTATGCACTTTTGTCTAGAAAATGAAAATAAATGCTTTTATGTCAAATTTTCTCTCTCATATGGCAGTTAGTGATTTACATGGTTAATTATTTTCTTAATGGCCTCCATCTTTTTTTTTGGTCGGTGAAAACTCGTGTTGCTTTTTTTGTATTTTCTATTGTGACGGTACAATGCATACTACCTTCGAAGAAGGTAGTAAAAAAAAAAGAAACGAGCTATAAAGGCTACATACAAAGACTGAGGACAGAAGAAAAAGGGTGTAGCCACAAGAAGAAAAACATATAACAATGTTTCCGCATCTTTAGCACTTAAGGACATAAAAAACTTCATAAAGCACTCGCCAACCATAGCCAGAGACATATAGCAGCAGATGCATCAACGAACAGAAGAAGACTCAACCATCACATAAGTGAGAGGGGAGCAAACATCATCAACTGTGTGGCAAGCAGGCACTGACACCCAGACAGAAAAAGAGATCTTAACCAAATAGAGAGTCAGCAAGAAACCTTCCAAGGCAAGGATCAACAGCTAAAGCCATAACAGCAGACCCAATCAAAGATGATGAAGCAAGCCAAACTGATGGAGCTAACAAACTCAACCATCACTTCCAGCGAGAGGGGAGCAAAACAACCAAACTAAATCCATCGAACCAGCAGAGATAACGTAGCACAGCCAAGCAAAATAACTGACCAAGTCTCGCCAATTACTGAAAGGAGAGAGAGCAACAAACCTTCAGAGATCGGCCAAGAACAAACCAACCAACAGAAGCAAGCAGTAAAAAAGGAGCAGTCCAACAACTTGATCTATCAAGACTCAATAATCACAGAGCAAACATAGGGGAGCAAACACCCAACCCAGAAGCCAGGGCATACACACCCAACCAAACAGAGAACCATACATCACCATTATCGCCTAAACACAACAACCAAACCAGAAAATTGCAGAACAACCTTGCAGCAGCCAACTTCAACAGATCCAGAAATTCGTCTTGCCAACACAGCATCTTCACCAAAGCATCAACAAGAAAGACCCAAACAAGAGCAAAACCAACATAAATTCAGACAAGAACATCCCACCAAGGGACAGAACTCCGACACAAGCCATCCTCCTCAAGCCAACTAAAAGAACCAGGACTTTTCCACTCAATGCAGCAACATATCACAACCAGCAGAGATCAAGCGCAACTGCAGAAGGGTACACAAACACCCAACATCACAACATATATACCAGAGAAGCAACCCACATGCCCAAAAGAATCAGCAGGCCAGTAGAGCTACAACCAAGAAAATGCCTAACATCAGAACAAAGGATAGTAGATGTAGAACAGTCCACCTAGAGCAGGACAGCCACCACCACTTCCATCACAGAAGGTCACCAACAGAAACAACACCTCTAAAGAAAAACAGTCTACCATCAAAGCAGGTCACCAAACCATCGAGAACCAGCCAAAAGAACCAACCAACATCACCCAAAAAAAATAACAAAATCAGCCTGAATAATCCTCCACAGAATCTCCGAACTTCTGCTAGACCCCGAATGGACTCTAGCATTTCTCTCTATCCAGGAGTGATAGAGAATGAGCTAGATAATAGATTTATCTTTCTGACATTTTATATTGATCAAATCCTCCCAACACTTAGGATTCGAACTGAGAAGCCCCTCCTTCACAACATTGTTCCATAAAATATTAACAAACTGACAGTCAAAACTCACATGTTGCGAACTCTCGTAGCCCATCTACAGAGAAAGCACATGGAAGCAAGAGGAATCCCAATCCTTCTCAGATAATCAGACGTAGGTAACTTATTTAGCATAGCTTTCCACACATGGATTTTACAGTTAAATTGACATTTGCAACTCCAAATCCATTCATACTTGGGATCAGCTACTCCTTTACTTCTATCACAATCCCAAATACTATTAAACTTAGCAAATTTGTTCTTGTTGAAAAGCCAATAATCATCAGAACTTAACTTGTCAATATCGAAACTATTGATAGCCTTCAGAATAATGTGAGAGCACCTGGAATCTTTGATGCTCCACTTCTTATCTTTGATAATAGTGCTCAGCAATGAATCTTCAGGGAGTCTAGCTCTAACAATTAAGTTCCTATCAATCAAATCATACAACATCTTCCCTCCACACCAGGGGTCCTTCTAGAGTTTAATAGAATGGCCTGCACCAATCTTAACATCGACAAACTAAATGAGCACATCTCTACTCCTTAAAAGAGAATTGAACATCCAGGAGTGATTGGAAGAAACAACACAACTCTAAAAGGTCTCCTTTTTAAAATAATTTTCGTTAATCCACTTGACCCAAAAAGAATCTTTCTTCCTTGTGATGTCCCACGCATTTTGTACAAGACACGCTAGAGCAACCTCTTTGCATTTTCTAACTCCCAAACCTCCTTCCTTCTTGGGCATAGTCATAACATCCCAACTAACTAAGTGGATGTTTTTCTTATCCTCAGATTGTCCCCACAAAAAGTTACTAGTGAGCCTGTCAATTTCATAAAGAATAGAACAAGGAATAGGAAAATACATCACCCAAAAAAGGTGGATACCAGATAAAGTTGACTGAACTAGCTCAACTCTGCCAGCTAACGAAAGAATTTTGCTCTTCCAACATTCTAATCTCTTCTTCACTTTATCAATCAGAATCTCACATTGCTTCCTTCTCATCTTTCCAGAAAACAAGGGTAAACCCAAATATTTCATGTCTTCAAGCTTTCCAGTGCCAATCTCCAAAATGGAAGAAATAACATCACCATTCGTGCAATCCCCCAAAAACAAGTTACTCTTGCTGTGATTAATCTTTAGGCTAGACATTTTTCCAAACTCATCAAGCAGCTTCTTAATATGCATAACACACTCATTATTAGCTTTGGCGAAGATCATCAAATCATCAGTGAAAATAAGATGAGAACAAGACACCTTTTTCGAGACAAAGATGGGAATAAACTCATCATTCCTGATGGATTTCTTTAACATTTCAAAAAAAACCCTACATGGCTATGACAAAGAGCTATGGAGCAATAGGATCTCCTTGCCTTACCCCATTTGTAGGGAAAATAGGACTAGAAGTTTCCCCATTGACCAAGACCTGGTAGGAGGTGGAATAGAAAATATTTTCAATCCAACTAATCCATTTCAAGGGGAAACCCATCTTCCACATAATAGAAAAGATGTATTTCCAATCAACATAATCATAAGCTTAAGACACGTCAGCTTGAATGCACATCTTATCATAGTTTTTCCTCTTAAAATCACATAAAATCTCATTAGTTAACAGAACAACATCCTTTAAGCTTCTTCCCTTGACAAACACACATTGATTAGTATCAATAATACTAGGAAGCACCAGCTGAAGCCTATTAGCTAAGATTTTAGAGATGATTTTATAAAAGACGTTGTAAAGCGCAATGGGGCACCAATTAGTAATCAGAGAAGAATCCTGCCCTTTGGGGAGAAGAACAATATACGTCTTATTCGCTTCTTTAAGCATATTCCCATTCCTAAAAAACTCACAGACAACTTCATAAACATCATCACCTATCACTCTCCAAGCATATTTATAGAAATGACAGTTGAACCCATCCGGACCAGGACATTTGTCCTCATTCATATTCTCAATCACCTCATCAACTTCCTTCCTGGACACTTTGCTAATAAGCAAACAACTCTGAGATTTAGAAATAACAGGGCCATCCCATTCATCCCCCCCACACCCTGCCTTTATCCGTTTTGCAAAATAGAGAATTGTAGAAAGTGAAAATAGCTAATTTCATATCCTATTCATCTCTAGATAAGTTCCCATTAATATTGAGATAATTCATAGTATTTCTTAGTCTTCTAGTCTTCAATGAGGCATAGAAAAATTTTGTATTCGAATTACCCTCTTGGAGCCATTGAACTCTGGATTTCTGCCTATAAAAGCTTTCTTCAATACTAGCAACTTTCATCACTTCCTTCCTGAGAGAGTTGGCTTCATTCCTAAGATTAACATCATTAGGATCAAGAGCAGCCTTCCTCTGGGCAATGGCCTCCATCTTGTTAATTGAAAAGAAATAATATTTAGTACAAGTTTTCATGTTTTGAATTCTTATTTGAGAAATTAATGGCTTTATTTACACTAATCATGGTCATGGTAGTTTTTCTGTATTAGGCCTAAAATGGGTACAAACACAAAATCAAATGGCATAGGAATGTTCTAGACCTTCAAATCTACCTATGGTTCAAATTTGAACCCATTATGACCATGTTTGACCCTCCAATTAATTTGAGAGAGGTTTTGAGTATAGTATGACCAAGATTTGAATGAAATCTCATTTATGCAGCCGATTTAAGCTATAGTTCATTTTAATTGTATTTGTCACACGTTACTTCATCTGTTTTATTTTTGCGCACATCCGCAACCCTTGGATCAAGATCCAACGACACACCCATCTTCTTCTTCCTCTGTTACTCTCGCGATTGGAAGCCGTTTCACAGGCTGTTATTTCCCTCCACCTCATTCTCACTCCACGATGCATCGTTTCTCTTGATTCTTTCACCAGTGAGACCGCGAGGTCAATTCGAACCTAGCAATCCCTTACTCACCCTCCATCTCTCCCGTTTGAAGAAACGCCCAAAAGGGCAGGGTTCCACCCTCGCCTCCCCGAGTTGCAGAAGACACAACCGTGCCGGTGCTTCTTATTTAAACCACCTGAGAGCATCACCAGTCTTGTATCGCCTCTCCTCCTCACTCAATTTGACCTCCAACGCCGTCAGGAGCCCCGACCTACTCGACTAGCCCTCCGACGACCTCCACCTTGCCGCAGTGTTTCTTAGGCACCTTCTCTGTAATTGAAGGGCCTGTAAGAATCCTTAGACCCTCGTGCGTCTTCTCCCGTATCCTATTTCTCTACGATGATCCTCGTCGCCCTGACCTATAACCAGGTTTGAGCACCTTGTCGTCGCTCGCTGCCATGGTGACCCAGTGGTCATCCAGCCCTCACGAGGCATCAGACAAAGTCGCCTAACCCCCAAGAACACCTTCCAGTTTTAAGTTAATGCCTATCTTCTTGGTTTCATGATTTTGGCTCCTTAGACTTTGACCTATGTTATCCAGCTCTAGCCATGGCCTTTCAACACCTTCAATGTCATTTTTCCACCGTTTTCCATGCGTTTTGGTTCCATCTTAATCGCCATGATCTGACGAAGACAATGGGGTTGCTTCCCCCAGTCGATCGTCTCCAGGGTGCGATCGTCACTCTTGCCTGAGATCCCTGAAGTGCTTCTCTCTCACGCGCGGTGAAAGAGGAAGAAACCAGGGTGTCCAATGACCCTTGAGCCCCACTTTTTTCTTTTACCAATGCTTTAAACCGCAAGGACAGTTGAGGAATTTGACGCCCTATTTCCTTTGATCGCTGGGGCAAGCATCGCGGACTAGTTGGCCAAGCCTGACTGGGCCAAGTCAGATGCTGGCCCACTATTTTTGGATTTGGATAAATATATATGTATATGTGGCTTTATCTCGATTTGTGATTGGCCGATTCTTTGAAAATTTATAGTAAATCGCCTGGTTATCGAAAAAATATGCAAAAATATGTTTTGGAAAGGATTTTCGATGAGGAACTCGATTTTATGTTTTTCATCGATTGATTTTCTGTTTTAACATCTCAATATTTATATAAACAAATTAGGGTTTAATGTTGTGTAATGAAGGATATATATGCTAATTTTAGGTGATTAAAAGGATCCAACCAGTCAAACCAGGTTTGACTTAGGTGATTTAGCTCAAGGTAAGCGGGCCATGCCCTTGGCATAGTAAACTTGATTTATTGAATGATTATGATATGTTTATGCACTTTATATTAAAGTCATGATAAATGCATGCTTTTCTTCAATGTATATGATTATTGGATGTTTGATTTCTATAATCTAAGTCTAAGTATAGAAACCTGATTAATGTAATGAATTATGACTAAGATACATGAAACCAAGGTTAAGAGGGAAGAAATTTCCCATTCATGCTTAAGAGGGAGAAATCCCATTATGGCCATGGGGAGAAATCCCAATTATGTTCAAGAGGGAGAAATCCCAATTAAGATCAAGTTTAAGTTATTAAAAAGATAATCAAGTCTAAGAAAGATCATGGTTAATGGAAATTGATTTAGATTTATATGCACCTTGTTATGGGCTTTCTGAGCAATTATGGGCTTTTCGAGCATTATGGGCTCCTTATGGGGCATTAAGAGAGGAGCATATACTTCTAGTCAAATTTCTTTATGTAAAAGATGTCAAGAAATTATTAATGTTAAATGTATGTCCATGTTTATGTCAAGTCACCTTTATAGTTTATTTTTATGCTTTATAACATGCCAATGCCGCTTACTTACCATGTTTGTTTTTCCTTTATATGGATGGGGACGAGATGTCCGCAGACGTTGGAGCTAAAGGGAAGGAGACATCTTGAGAAGATTCCAAAGATCCAAGACCTTAGAAGTTGTTGCCTGGTGGGACGTCCATCTATGGAGATCCTATCTTTCATATGTTATCTAGAATATGTGTAGCTTTAGAACCATGATGTAGTTTTCTTTTCAAGAACTTATGTATGAATCTATGATTCAATAATGCCAAGTGTTATTTGTTTCTTGAGATGAGATCACGCATGTGACAATCCCTCCTTGAAATGCCAAGTACCTCACATTATGGATAATGTTGGGGATTAGGCTGTGCTTCCGCTAGTTACGTATGAAACCCTAGGGAGGGGTGTTACAGTTGAGGTCTCCAGGTGGAGGAGGAGACTAGATGATGAAACCAGAGTTTGATCTTAATTAAGGTGCTCAATGAGGACATCCTGCAATTCCTAGCCATCACATGATTTAATCAGTGATGCTATGCTAAATAGACCAAGGCAGTGGTGATAGATCAGGTTGATTCTATTTTACATTTGACTGAATCAAGGAAGGAATTTTGATTCTAAAGGAAGTGATGACTAATCTTACTAAGTTTGATGATTATGGGAAATAACCCAGAGACGACAACTGTAACTAGGCCTTATAATATAGATTCACACTACGACGAGTGAATATGAGTTCCAAGGTTTGGCATGAGGTGGTGTTTATTGAGGAGGGTGCATAAACATGAGTTTTTCTTGACAAAGAAGGAAGAAAACACTGATTTATACATATAAATTTGGGGGATTATAGTTTCAATGGGGTCCGACGTAGGGACAGAAGTGTTGAGAGAGTGAGAAGGAGGGAAACTCGGTATGATGGAAAAAAATTCATAAAGGGAATAAAATATAAGAAGTTATATATTGAGGGTGCAATCCATCACGATGGGGCATGGCTCTAGAAGAAATCACTGAAGATGCTTTTTTGAAGGGTCTGCTTATGAGGGTTATGATTGGGAACATGATCCATATGAGATAAACGAAGGATTCCATGTAGAGGAGAGGCTTTATGCATGGTGGAGATCCCCACAGAGGGGTGAAGTTGGTCATAAGGCAAGATATACAAAGGATGGACCTACTTGATATGTTTCCAATTTTGAAACATCTATTTCTGAATATCGGTGCTATAGGAAATAACTCTACTCACAAGATTCTAGGAAGACTTTGTAAGAATGATAGGCTAGTGATGGTCGACATCATGAAACCCTCATTCACCTAGTGCTTTTGGAGGAGCTCGATGACATTGTTGGATTAGATTTGTCTGGTGATAATGAAATTTTGGGAGGAAAGATTTGGGCCTATGCTAACTTACATTTCATACCACTAATGTCATTGTCACTAATGTCAGTTCCAAAGAAAAAATGATACTATACACCAAACAACATCAGTTCATTAGCATAATTATCACCATTGATCAAGTCCTTCCAATTTAGAAAATACACGGGTACCGTTTTTTCTATAACGTTGGTTACTTTTTAAATAAAATCGACATCTAATATAACATGCAAAATACAATTTTTCAGGAAAAATATTTGCCTCCAAAATTTTTCAAGATGAGTGTCAGTTTTCAGAGAACCAACGACAAACACCTTTGTGTGAAATAAATTTTTCCTCATAATACCTTTGGCATCAATTATTTATCCACAAAGATGACATTAATTCTCAGAAAGAACTACGCAAAAATTGTACAATCGGTGTCAATTTTTTGTCAAGAAATCGATGTCGGAGGATGTTCCCGCAAAAAAAGTGTTCAAACTAATTTGCTCTGTAGTGCCGGTTCACCCAGAATAAACCAATGACTAAGGCCTTAGTCAGGCCAATTTTTTTTGTTCTGATAAGGGCCTCTGGAATCAACTTTTTTTTGAAGAACCAACGTCTAAGTCACTAGTTTTGGTGTCGGTTTTTTTATAATCATTTGTCGACTCAGGCCAATTTTTTTTCATTCGGATAATGGCCTAGGGCATCCGTTTCTTACAAAAAATTGACGTCTAAGTCCTTAGATTAGGTGTTTGTTTGTGGTAGAAAACTGACGACTCAGGCCTTACTCAGGTCAAATTTTTTTTTTCATTTTGGATAATGACCTCTGGTATCGATTTATTTCAACAAACCGACATCTAAGTCCTTATATTAGATGTCGATTTTTGTTGGTTAACTGATGGATATCTTCTTAGTTGTCTGATTTTACAAACAACCGAAGACTACATATACTTCTTAGTTGTCAGATTTTGCAAACAACTAAAGACTACAGATAACTTAATAACACCCACATGAAACAAAAATTTTCCCAATCTCTATTTCATCGTGATTCCCCCCAGGCTCTGGCAATGTCCTCCACTCTGCCACCATCACTGCTCCAGGTTGCCATGCTAGATGTTGTCTTCATCGTTGTTGTGCTCACTATCATTACCACTTTCCTCACCACCATCACCACTGGAGTTTTTGTGCTAGCCGACATTGTTGTGATAGCTGATGTGCTCGTCGCTATGCTTGCCACCATTTTTGTCGTTGCCACTGGAGCTCACCGGAGCTGCTTCTCCAACCCCACCATTGCTACCCACATGACCCAAAACTCTATCTCCAATACTAGATGCCTGTAGCAACATCTCAACTCCATCGTGGAGAGGTACATGTCGTCTCCTGTTCTATTTTTTTTAGATATGTATACAAGTAAAAAAGTCAAATATAGCACTCATGTACATATATGACCTAGACAATGGTATGAGAAAATGATGTCCCATTAGTAATCAAAGAAGATCAATAGAAAATTAAATTAAGGGACATATATGGAGAAATAAGATTCAATGGATTAAAACTCTAGTGTTGGCTATGCTCTTATTTCAGCAACCTATAAAGTAATGGAAACCAATTCGTTTTTTTAATTAGCTACATTTTTAATGTAATTTGATAAATGTACTATAGTTTTAGATAAAATTGTTTGTGTAATTTGATGAAGTGTAACTAGAGTATTAATACATAAATTGGTATCAGTTGAAGAAATTATACTTGCATAATATATTTTATAATTGAAATCCATATATTAAGTATTTGTATATTTGGTTTTGTTGTTTAATTTGAATGTTGTATAGATACATAATCACACATGAGAATTAATTGCAAAAAATTGATATGGATTTAATAAACTGGATTTAGACTAAAATTGTTATGTATTTACCTAAATCTAAATTGTAAACCTTAATTTAGACATATATCATCTTTTGCTGGGTTTTTTTACACTGAATTGATATGCATCATAAACCTTAATTTTGGACATATATCTCTTGTCCTAGAAGCCCGTATAAGATTTACTCATTAAGAGTAAATCTTGGATAGTCCCCAATTTGGGATGTTTCTTGAATACTTAATCTCACTTATGATGTAGGTGTATAATGTGTATTTAGTTTTCAAGATGTTTCGTTTGCACTTCCCCGTTTGTCCTCTAAGTACATATGCAAGTGGCTATTTGCCCATCTACATTAACGTACTTGGAGAACTGGTGGGAAATGTTGCACACACATTATACACTTACTAGTGAGATTAGGAGTTCAAGAATGGGATAGGTAGTACACACATTCATTACTGAACTCTAAACCCTAATTTTTAAACCATAATCCCTAAATCCTAATTTGTAAACCTTAAACCCAAATATGTAAAACCTTATCCATAAACTCTAAATGATGAACCCTCATTTATAAACTCTTATCCCTAAACCATAATCATGTAAACCCAAAACCCTAATACTTGTTTTCTATTTGATGATAGAATGGATAGGTCATGGATGTCCATTCCAAATGGCTGCACCTCAGAGTTTATTACTGGTTTTGATCAGTTTGTCAAATTTGCAAAGGAACATAGGAAATGACCTAGAGATAGGTTCTATTGTCCATGTAGGAATTATAGAAACAACTTGAAAGTCGAGACTGTTGACGAAATCAAAATTCATGTCATGTGCAACATGATTGTAAATGGCTATACAGAATGTTACTACCATGGAGAGATTCCTACTATGAGACTAATAAATGTCGATAGCAATACTTGTGTTTGAAGAAATTGCCAACAATGATGTAGATGTGAATTACCAGATTTGAATAGACATGGTTGATGCGATGGTAGATAGGTGTGGGGTAGAGCACACCGATCCACCTTCCTTATTTAGAAATATTGTGCATGATGCTGAGAGACTATTATACTTTAGGTTGTACTAAGTTTAGAAAGTTGAGAGCTATGTTGAGATTGTAAACTATGAAGGCTAACAATAGATGGAGAAACAAAAGCTTGACATCATTGTTGTCTTTGTTGAAAGAAATTCTTCCTCAAGGCAACAAGCTTCCAATCTCAACATACGAATTAAATAAAATATTGTGCCCAATGGAAATGAAGGCTAAGAAGATACATGTGTGCCAGAATGGCTGTGTATTATTCTAAAGGACTTGTCGATTTGAAAGATTGTCTTTTAACATTTGGGGAATCAAGGTATAAAATGACGAATTCCAAAAAGTCCAAAATGGGCTATCCTGCCAATGTGATGTGGTATCTACATATGATACCACAACTTCAACACTTATTTTCCAAGATCATGCATGTGGAGAATTTAAGGTGGCATGCAGAGGCAAAGAAAAAATAGTGATGGGATCCTACGACATGCGTCTGATTCCCCACAATGGAAGAAGATTAATTTATTGTACCCTAAATTTGGTGAAGAAGTCTAGAATCTAAGACTTGAGTTTTGTACCGATTGGATGAATTACGACACATTAAGCAGTCAACATAGCACTTGGCATGTTATGATTGTTATATACAATCTTCCACCCTGGTTATGTATGGAAATTAAGTACATGATGTTGTCGTTGTTGATATCAGGCCCTAAACAACCTGGCAATGATATTTATGTTTATCTTGAGAGCCTCTCATTGATGACTTAAAGAAACTCTGGGGAGAAGGTGTGATGACCTATGATGCATTGCGTAGAGAGACATTTCATTTGCATGCTATGTTTTTTGCACTATTAATGACTTTTCATCATATGTAAATTTGTCTGGATATAGTGTAAAAGGATCCAAAGCATGCCCTATATGTAAACAGAACATTGATTCAATACAATAAAACATGGTGGCAAGATTGTATATCTTGGTCATCAAAGGTTTCTTCTAAAAGTTCATCCTTACCAAAGGTTGCGCAAAGTGTTCAATGGGTCAGATGAAGAACGGAGTGCCCCTAAACCTATATCATGGGTGGTTGTTTATGAAAGAGTAAAAGACTTTGTGAATGCATTTGGTAAGAGATCACAATGTCCAATCCCCACATAGAGTGACAAATGTTTATATGATAAGAGGTCAATATTCCGCGATCTTTCTTATTGGAGTTCTTTGGTAGTTAGGCATTGTATCAATGTCATGCATGTTCAGAAAAATGTTTGTGATAGCATCCTTGGTACTCTGTTGAATATACCAGGTAAGAGTAAAGATGGGATCAAATTTAGAATGGACCTACATGAAATGGGCATAAGGAAAGAATTAACAAAAGAAGTTAGTAGTGTTCCAAAAACATATTTACCTCCTGCTTGTTACACATTGTCTAGAAAGGAGAAGAAAACTTTTTGCGAGTGCTTGCTTAATGTTAAGGTACCATAGAGATACCCTTCCAATATCCATAGATTGGTATCAATGAAGGATCTAAAGTTGATAGGTTTTAAATCTCATGATTGTCACACTCTAATGCAACAAATATTTTATGTGGCAATTTGATCTGTACTGTAAAAGCATGTAAGGTTTGCAATGACCATGCTTTATTTCTTCTTCAACACCCTATGCAACAAAGTTATTGATCTTGAGAATCTTGATAAGTTGCAAATAGAAGTCTTCGTTACCCTGTGACAACTTGAGATGTATTTTCCTCCTTCATTCTTTGATATCATGGTACATCTTATTATCCATATGACTAGGGAAGTGAAAATGTTGGACCAACTTTCTTCCATTGGTTGTATCCTTTTAAATGGTACATGAATATTTTTAAAGGTGATGTTCGTAATTGTGATAGTCTTGAAGGGAGTATCATTGAGGGTTATGTGGCCAGAGAGGTTATGGACTTTTCCAATAACTTTCTAAGTTTTAATAAAGCTCCTATAAATGAAAAGAATATCGCGGACTATTCTTGCAAGGGGACTTTAGGAGCACGAGCGAAAGTAATCACTCGTGAGCTATGGGAACAAGCACACTTGTATATTTTACACAACATCGATGAAGTGAGTATTTATATCACCGAGCGTACCAATTTCATGAAGATAAAATATCATCAAGCCAATTGAATGTGGCTTGCTAGAGAGCATAACAAGACATTTATTAGGTGCTTTGAAGATAAATTCTAATGTCAACTAACTCAAACACCAACTAATGTTGTTGAAAATATCAAATGCCTCACCTTTAAACAAAAAATGAATGTTATGTGTTATGAAGGGTTTGACATAAATGGAATCACATATTACACAAAGCATCAAAATGATAAGAGTGTCATCTAAAGCATTGGGGTCACCCTTCAAGCAATCTTCATTGTATTTTTCTAGTGCGAAAGATAAGAGTCCACATGAAGCTAAAATGTCATATTACGACGTTGTTGAAGACATATGGGAGTTTGACTACATAGATTTCAGAGTTCTAGTCTTTAGGTGTAGTTGGGTTGATAACACCAAAGGAGTTGTAGTGGATGAATTGGGTTTCACATTAGTGAATTTTGAAAAGATTGTTGAGAAGGGTGAACAATTCATAATGGCATCATAGGTGAAGCAAGTATTTTATATCGATGGTTCTACAAATGAAAAATGGTCAGTTGTTCTTCATGGTAAAAGGTAGTTCATTGCATATCCTATTAATGAAGAAGAGTACTATGACAAGTATGATGACTCCAGTCCATTCTCAGTTTGCCTACCAATACCAAATATTGAAGTTGACACTGACTTATATATGTGTGAATATCACACCGAGGGAATGCTAATTGATACAAGATCCAAATATTAGAGGCATGTATTTATTTTTTTTAAATGTTAGATGTGCATTTTACATTCTTTATCACTTATATTTCATTGTTTGACTATATTTGATATGCCATTTTTTCAAATGGTATATGACCATGAATATGATGACCATGAATATGACATTTATTACATAGGTGTGCATTTTATAATGTCTATCTTGTTGTGTTGTCATATTTTTTTATTAAATCTATAAGTTATATCTTTTTATGACTTATATGTGCTTTTTGTCAATTTTAGCATGAGGATGTGCGCCCTAAGGGATCTTGTTGAGCTTGATGAGAAACACTATCAGTGTGCAAAAATACGAGGCATCACCATGATGAACAAGTTAGTAGAGCAAAGGGGTAATGAAATGAAGCTTGTCGTTGAGTTTAATGATGTAGGAAATCATGTTGGGATGAATCGTAGTTCTTTTATGTCATATCTAGGGGTTCTAACTCATAGTGAATCAGATGTAACAGTAGAATCTTGGCATGAAATTGATCAAGGAAAGAAAGACTTAATACGAAAGGAAGTATTTGTGAGATATTATCATTTACAATTCTATTTATAAATCTAAATACAATTTTATTTTTAAGAATATTCCATTAAGTATATGAACTTTTGTAGAGAATATTTGACATGGATGAAAAACTACATCGCAAAAAGGTGTTGCAATGCTATGGGAGGGTACTAAGGAATTATAGGACAAATATGACAATAAAATACATATGGAATGCTGAGAAGAAGAAGTCAACCACTGAGCAATGGAACTATCTTGACCCAAAGTGTGGGAGGTATTTGTTGCTAGAGAAAAACCGATAAATTTAAGGTATTAAGCCTCACTCCTCATTTTAAATACATTCTTATGAATTTATTGTATTACATAATTAACGTATGTTTTAGACTAACCATGTTGTAAGCAATGCTCAAAGAGAAAGGCGTGCAAAGAATGTGAACAACCACATGATGGGCCTAGGTGGCTATACAAAGTTTTGTCGATAGATGTTGTAGGAATCTTCTTCTCAGCAGCCTACTCCTTGGATTGTTGAGTCCTCTACTACTCCTGCATCGCTGCCTTGCCATGATCTATGGATAGCTGGGAGGCAAACTAAATCTAGAGAAATACCCAACCCCACAATTGTTGAGGTGGCTACAAAAATGATAAAATTCAACTCTCAAAGCAATTACTATTGATGATTGTTATGTTTTACCTTGACCTTGATTGTTATGTTTTACTTACCAATCACTATTAATGATGACTAGCAAGAGCTCCAATAGAAAAGGAAACAAGACAAGTTCAACCATGAGGGCAAAAAGGATGAATTGATAATTTCTCTAGGTAACCCAAGGCATCCTGGGCGTGTTGGGGATGTTGGCGTTGGTGTCGTTAGAAGAGCCTTCTTTGGGCCATCAGAGAATAAGTGCAAATCTATCCAGACAGGAAGATTATCTAAATAGAAGGTACAAGAGATAATTGAAAATGTAATAGATGAAGCAATGAGATAGTATCATGCTTCTCATTCAGCTCCTCAGATAGTATATGTTGTGCCCCGCTCTTCATACGAGGTGGACCCACCATACGACAAAGGTGGTTGGGAGTAATCTCGTGGACCCGAAACCTAACACATTTGATGTAGATTGTATGATATAGTAGCCTTTCAGACTGATTTTTATAATATCTTTGAGTGTGTATATATATAACACTCTATACAAATTTGTAGGGGTTAAGGCCATGCCGTCTTTTATTAGAAGGATTTTTCATTGCAATGGGTGTTGCTTACCCACTCCTTGTAGGTGACATGATTCATGGTGCTATGTTTCCCACCGATGTAGTTCGCCTAATGCCAAGGCATGTCTATGACGCTTGGAAGAAGACTACATTGCCATATGACCACCCTGAGCATGAGAATACAGATGATGCAGAAGGCTACCTGGTTACATGGCCTAAAGTGGGAGTTATCAATACCAATGTATGCTAAATTTACATTGCATTTGTATCTATATATACATAAAATTTTTATAGGAGAATATATATATATATATGTGTATATATATGTGTGTGTGTGTGTCTATATATATATACATACATATATATATATATATATATATATATATATATATATATATATATATATATAGGACATAGTGCCTAAAAAATCCCCTATAGCTCGTCCTCCACCTCTACCTAAAGATATTCCATTACTTGGTTGGCTTTTAAAGGACCTATTCAACTGGATAGGTCCTAATTTCAGAGGGTTGGCAGTATGGACAAGAAACTTTGAAGAAGAGTCGCCTATGATGGTCCATATGAAGGAGGACTATGTAGGTCAACCTCATGATACTAATATATTTTTGCAAGATGTTTTGAAAATGTTTAGTATTGCTTGGTTGAACACATTTGTGATAGAATTTGAATATAGTGAGATCTTATATGGCCAAATACCACATTTTACATATATTGATATGTTTTGTTACACATATTAATGCACACATAATATACATTTTGTAGCTGCCTACATAGGGAGTGTACATAGTTCACACTACCCCATGTGGCATTTTTGGTTCCATCATTGATTAGTCATTTCAATAAAGAGCCTACATCTGTTACTGATTACTTCTCTATCACATTCAAATATTTTGATAAAGTGGAAAAGAGCATGATTATAGCTCCTTTCAATGTTGAGTAAGTTTCAGTTACTTTTCTTATATTTTTACTTAAGAATTATATTTCATTATGGATTTTGAATATTCTTTTGTTTGTCTTCTTTTAACTCAGGAATAATCATTAAGTGTTGTTGGTAATTGTCACCATGATGCTAACCATGTATTATCTCAATCCTAAGAGTGACACACTAAATAGTGGGTTATACAAAATGAAAAAGACATTATTTATGTGAGTAATTTTATATGTTTACATCTGTTAGCATATATTATTACATGACTATTTACTAATGCAATTCAATGTGTTACATTAATGTATAAGGCTATAAAAGAATTCAAAAAGGCTGGAGGAAAGGTGGACAAGAAAAAAAGCGATAAGTTGGCATAATATTGATGTAGTTTTCTGACTCCAATGGATATTTATGCCAACTATGCTTACTTTTATTTATTAATGCTTTGTATGTTGGTAAATTTATAGCCCTTGTAAAAGACAATGGTTGGGCATGTGGTTACTGCTGATGCAGTATATGGACATGATTGTTAGATATGGGGCACTAGACGTCAACTGCATACAAAAGGTAATATATATAGTCTTGATCATCATAAGTAAATAGTCTCATTTGATAACATGAAAATATAAAACTCTTTAATTATGTTATTCTCTTTGCATCTATTTGACACGACAAAGCCTATATGAAAAAACAACTAGATGAGATACGAGAACAATGGGCACAAACCTTCTTTAAGGAAGTGAACTTTGAATTTGATTGGGATAAAGAATGAGTTTCTAAACTTTGATGCCATTATTTCTATACACGTGGTGCTTATGACTTCTTATAACTTTAAATTTTATGCAAAGTAAATTATTGGTGCATATGTGAATGATGAATATGTACATATGTGTGAATGTGAGGATGAATAAATACAATGAGAATTGTGTTTCTACTTGTCATGAGAATGGAATTAAAATAGAATTGGTGCATATGTGAATGATGTATCATGTATGTGGATGAATGTGAATAAGAATGAATAGAATTATGTTTGTACACGTGATGAGAATGGAATTGGAGTATGGATCTTATATGTGGGTGGATTTTGTTTGTTATTGTAGGGTTTTTAGGTTTGTTGGCCTATTGTTAAGTGGAACACATGATGGATCATGCAGTTCTATTGAATTGTATGTTCTGCATCCTTCTGAACAACTGGAAAACAGGTAACCGCTATTAAAAAACAAAAATTGATCATCGTTGTCACAAAGAACTGACATCATAGGTTTGATTTGTTGGTTTTAGGATGAAATCCAACATTATAGGACTACCCTAAAATGGCCATGTTGGGCAACACAATGTATAGGGTCCTAGTCATTGATTTTATTAGATAAACTGGCACTGCATCACTTAATCGTCAGTTTTGCTTGATGTAACTGATGACTTACTTGCTAAAATGGTGTCGGTTTATGGTAGAAACCGACAACTCAGAAATCTTTAGTAGTTACAAATGTGGTATGGTATGGCAGTATGACATCAATTGTCATACCTAAACTAACAAATCAGACTCTTAGTTATGACAATTTCTTTTGTCATAGCAACCAAGGCTGGATCTCCATCGTCAGTTTGCACATCCCCAAATAACCGGCGTCTTAGACTTGTGACTCTAGTGTCACCCACTTAGGTGTCAGTAAGAAACTAATGTTCTAGGGTCATTTTAACTGACGCGAGAGGTAGTTTCTATACTAGTGAATAACCACTAGTTTTTTACTCTTCCTAGCAACACATTACTATATGGTTGACAAGTAGTATGGGAGGAACCTCTTTTGTCACCATGATATATGTTAAATGTAAAGATTTATGGGTGTCTTTGACTAAACTTTCTTCTCTGATTGGTGATAATATTTGGTAGATACCAGGAGACTTCAACATAGTTTGGGAATGTAATGAGAAGGGAGGGGTGAATTCACCTAAAAGACAGGAGATGATGGACTTTAATCATTGGGTGGCTGATCTGGACTTGCACGAGATCCCATATTTGGGATGTAGATTCACTTGGGTGGATAAGAAAAAATCCATGCCCATGACCTGGGAAAGTCTTGATAGAGGGCTTGTCAACAATGCTTGGTTGGTGCATTCTCCTATTATAAAGACTGATCATGTCACCCAATGTAGGGTATCAGATCTTTGCCCAATACTTGTGAGTTTTGGTGAGCCCATGATCCATACCACACCTAGTCTATTCATTTTTCTTGAAGTTCTTATATCACACAAAAATGGTGTGAGGCCATTGAAAAAGGATGGAGCATGGAGGACTGGGTTAATCTTGCATTTGGGTTCTTATTCAAAATGAATAACTTGGGGGGAAAACTTTGGATCTAGAAAAAATTAATATTTGCCAATATATTGGTGATGAAAAAGGATTTGGAGGATATAATGCATTGTTTGCAAGTTGTGTTCAATGATGATCCTACTCAAGTGAACGAGAAGCTTCTGGTGGAAGTAGAAGCATAGATAGAAGTAATCTTGGGAAAATAAGAAACCCTTTCAAAAGTAAAAATCTAGGATTTCTTGGCTGGATGACATTAAGAGAAATACATGCTTCTATAATTCTATAGGTAAATCCAAGACAAAAAGAAGGACTGTCAACAAAATGCTATTACTTGATGGGGGTGATGATTGTGGAATAATCTTAAATGGCATCGCATGCATCTAATAATTTTGTAGGTTTCTTTGTGGAGATTGGGGCCTTTGGTAATGAGGTGATGATGATGTTCCTTGATCTATTGGATCCAATTCTCACCATGTATGATAACATGCATCAGGTTATGGTTCCCACCGAGGAGGAGGTTATGAACACTGTGATTATGATGGATGCTTCCTCAATTCTTGGTCCAGATGGGTTTGGTTTAAGTTCTTCCTGACAATGTGGAAGATTATCGATGTAAATTTCCTAGAGTTGATTGCATATATCTGCATGAGAGGGGAGGCACATAGAAGTATTCTCACATGCATGTTGATCTTTATTTTGAAGCTTGATGAACCCTCTAGTTAGGATAAAGATGTTTGGCCTATTTTTATAGAAAATGTCTCTCTATGTATTGTGGCTATAATTCTTAGAAACATGCTTACCAAGTTCCTCGTGGTTTTGATCTCACAGAAGCAAGGGGATTTCATCAAAGAGATGGATATTATACATAATATTAGGATCATGAAGGAATTAGTATATGTCATCATTCAAGGTGGGTACAAGAGTAACTTGATTATCAGGTATGACTAAGCTAAAGCCTAGGATAATGTTAACTTGCATTATCTTAGGATGGTCTTGGATAAGGTACACATGAATCTATCTCTTGTTGACCTACTGATGAGTTTCTTCTTCGGATCATGGATCATTATGTCCATTGGTAGGACTTCTAGTGGCTTCTTCCAACCACACAAGGAATTGATATAGGGTAATCCATTATCTCATGCATTGTTTATCCTATCTACAAGATTGTTGTGTAGAAGAATTTGCAAGGACCTGTTGATGGGGTGTATAAAGTGATGTCAAACTACATGAAAGGGAATGGCTCCCACTATCTATTATATGAATATGCCCTTGCCTTGTTCATTCAATCTGATCCATGCTCTTTTGCAGTAGCTGGACCTACGATTTAAATAGTTTCAAGAAGTCTCGGGGCATATGTTGGGCTTCATGGTTTCCAATGAGGCTCGTGCACTGGTACAATGTATAGTTGATGTTCTCTAGCTATTTAGTAATTGGGACTCCTTTTAATATTTGGAATCCCAATTATTAAGATTTCACCGAAGATAGAAAATTTTGAGTTCTTTCTAAAGAAGTTTAGAAGGAAAGTTGAGATGTGGAAGTGCAATATGCTATCTTTTGTAGGCAGGAAGATTTTGATTAGACACCCTCTCTCCTCTATCTCTATGCCAGATATGGAGGCCACAGGGTTACTCACATTAATTACGAAAAGCATAAAATATATGCTATCCTATTTTTATGGAAATGTAGAGAGTCACATGGTCAAATAACTCGGGTGGCTTGGGACATCATTACCCTACTTTTGATCAAGGGGACCTAAAGATCACATTTATGCAGCTTACTTGAAAGTCATTTAGATGTAAAGCTTGTTGGGAAGTGTTCAAGGGATTGTTGGTATCAGGGTGGAGGCAATCCTTGTTTCCTAAGGTGTAGCTTGTTTGATTCACCTTTTGGGAAGAATTTTTGGAACTAATTCCCCAATTTACTCCCATACTACAAGTGGCAGTTAGGGAGGGGGATATTTCCTTCTAGACCAATCTTTGGTGTGAGGAGTGTCTTGAAAACTTTGTTAGATCCATAGATGTCATTAAAAGGGACATCAGAGTCCAAAACTTATGGAGAGAGAGAATGAAGGATGGGATTGGGATGTTTTATCTGAGCTATTGATGGTAGATGGTATCAAAAAATTTATTGCATCTAATTGTTCTATGCCCTATGATACAGATCTTATTCTATGGACACCTACATAGTTGGGCATGTTCTCCTTGTGATTCATGAAGAAGATTATCACCAACTATTTTGGTTCCCCCAATTTCAAGTCCTGCATTTGGAACAATGACTCCCTTCTAAGGGAAAATGTGATAATCTAGAAGATATATGAAGTTTCTTTTCCACCAATTGATAACATGATAAGATGTAGGATTCCACTCTAGTCAGCTTGTTTATTTTGCAAATTTAAGAAGGATGAATCAATGTAACATCTTTTTCTGCACATTGAGGTTGTTGGGTTTCTTTGGAACAAATTTGAAGACTTCTTGATGGTACCAAGAGGAAGGAGGAGCACCCACCTTCATAATTGTTTTTGCACATGTCAATGCGAACGTCCGAAATAGAAGTGTTAGAGGTTGGCTTACTACTTGTATGCCTTCTCTATTCTATTGGAAAATTTGGAGGTGTAGATGTAGAGTAAAATATGTTGATAGGTGGATTTCACTTACCCATATTTGGGATGATATTGTGTGTGTCATTAATGGAAAGATTAGAAGAAAAGTCTTCCAAAGGACTAAGGAACCAAACTTTTACAATATGCTTGCCAGATAGTGAATCTTAGAACTACATATTAAGATTCGAAGCATCAATGTAGTTAGATGGGATTTTCCCGAGTTGTGGAATTTAAAGATGAATGTTGTAGTGGAAAGGTCTTACAATATTGATAGGGTTAGGAGAATATGGACTGTTGGTCTTATCCGGTACAAGAATGGGAAGTTGATCCTTGCATTTAGGCACTGGTTGACAATGAGTCATCATGTAGACATGATGGTGCATGGTATTATTATGGCGCTTAAGATTATCAGGGAGAGAAACTTCTTTATTTCGATCATTGAGATTGATGATGAACTGGTTTACAAGATGTTATGGGGATATAGTCAATGACCATGGAACTTAATTTCCTACATTAGGGAGAGTAAAGAAATCCTTCTTGATTCTCCACTATTGGCAGTTTTGTCCATAAGATGGTGAATCCTATGGGACACTTCGTTGGTTTGGAGGGAGCTAACATGGAGGAGGGTTGGGTTAGCACTGATTAAATCCAACTTGTAATAACAACTACAGGCTTTATGGTATTGGTTATAAGGAATACGCCATACATTACTACCTATTGCATAGATGTTTAGCTATTGTTCAATTTTGTAAAGACGGGTCTCTGTTGAAGGGACTCTTTACCTTTGGTTTTTGTTATAGAATACTTTCAATTTGTTGGTCATGGTCGTGGATTTGGTATCCAAGTTTTTTGAGGGACCCACCCCAAGACTTATAAGCACTGATGTAATTTTTTTGGTTGATTTTGCCTATACAATGAATAGAACACATCATGGCTTTATCAAAAAAGCTATGTACATGTAAGTACTCTAGTATTTTCTTAAAAACTAGAGACATTTTGGTCGTGAAGAAAAGTCTAGTGACATAGAAGATCATATAAAAATAAATTACCACAAAGAGGTTTTCTCAACACTAACCATCCTCTACTAAAACAATTCAAATGTGGACATCTTGGATAAATTTTCTTGGTTCTCATTTCAAAAATGCATGACTTGTTGCTCAATACATTGATTGACTGGCATATAAAATTGATTTATGGTTTGTTTGTAAGAAATTGATTTTGTGTCATGTGTGTATTTGGATGATTCTAGGAGATGAATGAATATGTGAAGTTATTAGTTGAGCGGGACACAAGGAATGGTGTCTTCCAATCTTCTATATTGAGAAGTGTGTTCCATTGTTTGAAATAGGGTGTAGTGATAAGGTTGAATTCTAGAAGTATGAAATTAGAAAGAGTGTTCCATGATTTAACAACTTCATTATGACATGAATTATCATGTGTTGCAATAACTTTAGTATCACATGACACCAGAGGTTGCTACAATTCAAATGAAATAAACATCCATGATAATATAGTATCAAGAAGATTATCTATGGATTTGACAATTGATATTTGAACCAAAATTGTCTCAAATATAAATTGAATAATCCAAAAGAACCAATCTTCTTACTATATTGTATTACTGTCCTATAAAAAATGGGAAATGTGATGTGTGCTTTTGAGTTGCTACTTGGTATCTTGGTTCCATTCTTTATATTTGAGTTGCATACTTTACACATTAGAAAACTGGATCCAGCTTGATTACCAGTTTACAACTATCCAAAAAATGTAGTTATGGGTTGGTCCTGGGATGGAAATTTGATGATAATTTTCTTGATAGTTATCTATAATATTATATTTATATCTCATTTTGCAAGCGACATGCTTTTTTCTTACAAAAAGGAAGTTGTCTGGATTAACAAATTCATTAATGAACTTGAGGTGGTTCCAAGCATTAGCGATGTAATAGAGTTGTATTGCGACAAAAATGGAGATATTGCACAAGCTAAGGGACCTAGATCACATCAAAATTCTAAGCACACACTATAATGGTTCCATCTCATACGAGAGATCTTACAATGAGGAGATGTGAAGATTTGCATAATACTGACTGAAGGCAATGTTGCTGACCCATTGACGAAAGCACTTCCTCAATAGAAGCATGATGGACATGTTAGACCACTTGGAATTATTTTCATGAGTGATTGGCTCTAAGTGGAAGTGGGAGTCTGTTGGAATGCAATGCCTAGAGAGACAATCATGTGATGATTGTAATGTGGCATGATGTAATTGGTTTGATACTAATAAAAGGTAATTTCATTTATTTTGTTTTATTCATTTATGAGATAAGGATGGAACATAATAAATGTCTAAAGAATGATGATACTCATTGACATATGTCTTCATATTTAGGCCATGGACAATGACGTCATATATCTTATAAGAGTACATACATTCTTGTTATGTCCTTGTTGGATGTTACTGTGGAAGCAAAATAGGCAACAATTATTCACAACACTAGAATGTGTGTTGGTTGATGACAAAATCTCATTAGTCGTGATATGTGATATCAAACCAAGCACATAGGTACTTGTTGGAGAATAGTGTATAGGACATACTAATGCAACCCTATTTTAGGGCTCCATCTTGTGCCATTTTGTACTTTATTCACATCTAAACATAGTAGAATGCAAGTTAAATTCCCCAATGTGAGTATTATTATCAAATGCACTTATGGACGTTCTTTGCATTATTTTTAGGTACTTGGAACATGCTTTGGATGGATGAGGGAGAAGGAAGGAGTTCTAGGGTTCCTCTTCTCATGGACGGGTCCAAAGAAGTCCCCAAATCTCTCTCAACCTACCCCTAATGGCTAAGATTCGACATCAAGCAAAGAAGTTTATTGATGATGAAGATTGAAGTTAATTTTGCCACTGAAGACCCCATCACGGTCGTGGGCGTCCACCACGGTCGTGGGAATTATAGCCAAGAATCACAGGGACGTCAGTGTTTTTGCACCGAAAGCACCACAACCATGGCCATCAACATGGCCTTGGCCAATTGAAGACATCACGACCATGGCCATCAGTACGACCGTGGCCAACTGAAGACATCATAGACATGACCTCCCACTATGACCATGGGAATTACACACAAAGTTCTCAAAAATCAACAGAGAAGTGATCTATTTTACATGTGAATGACCACGGCTGTGGCCATTCACCACGGCTGTGGCCCTTAAAGACTGCCTCACTTGTGGTGCTCCCCACGCCCATGGTGAACTAAAGACAAAGATGATCCCCAAAGTTCCACACTCATAGCCTCCTCCTCTAAAACGAGCGTGGTCCTCCAAGACGGCCGTGGTACCCCTGACCCAGCACGACTGTGGCACCCTGCCACTGCCATGGTAACCACATATATTTAGCTTTTCTACTCTATTTCACACCTCGGTCATGTCCCCAACCCACGACCATGCTACCTAACCCCTGCCACGGTCGTGTCCATCCACCACGACCATGTTGATCACCTAACCCTACCCATTTTCTACATTGCTTTTCCTATTCTGCCCCTACTTACCCTAGTGCTTCCCTACCACCTATATATACATAGGTGGCGGCTGGAGCACGAAGGTTACACTCTCTCCCAGCTGCCATTACTCCTCCTCACCCTCTCTTGAGCATTCATTGCATTTCCCTTGCATTAATGCTCTCCACCCACCATTTCCACCATAGAAACCTAGTTTTCTAGGTTTCCTACCATAACCCCCTCCATTTTCATGCCCATCATCCATCTTAGAGGAAGGAGGTCACCCTACAACAGCTAGGAGGTGAAGAAGGAGGATCTACTTCGATCTCCATGGAGTCCTATCCCCTTCTTCTCATTTCTTTTGACTTTTCTTTGATTATGTCTAGTTAAGCCCCTAATGGTGGGCTGTTTGGGGTAAAAAATGTGACTTTGATACCATGTTGGAGGAGAATAATTTGTAATGAATATAATTTCATTCTATGATGATTGCCTTTGCTTCCATCTCATTTTCCATTATCTTGCATGTGATTTTTGCTCTTAAACTTAAATTGCTTGTATTGTGATGTTTGATGACACTTAGCTTCTAGGAGAAATTGGAGTGTATGTAGCAATCTTAAGAATGGCTCCTAGGTCCAATTAGTGGATCCCTAGCTAGCCCCCTTTATTGAGATCTAAGTGGCTAGTGTAAGTGTGATTAGTGCAATTACCTAGGACTTTCTAAAGGCTAGATGGCTAGTAACATGAGGTGAAAAACCCTCATCTCTACTCCCATTCTTACCCTTGGTTCTCAATTTCCCTAGTACTACTTACCCTAGAAACCTAGACTTGACAAGTCCTACTAGAATTACACCTAACCCTAGTTCTCCAACTAGTAGTATAGGGTACGTTCTAATAGCACTTGCCTTTTTGTTTGGTTTGGTAATCTAGATTGAATTTTCATAATTGCATGCCATGTTGACACCCCCAACTAATATCAAAAAACATTCCCAAACGGCCCACCTACCTAATCCATTGCTTGAAACCCACCTTAACCTTCTTGCTTGTTAATGCTAGTGTAGATTAATTGTATTTGTTTCTTCTAGTTAATATCTTAGTCTTACTAATTAGGGTTAATCTAGATCCTTGCTTGCTTTAGTGGTTAGTTTAGTTCCTAGTTGATAATTGCTTCACTGGAGTATAGTAGATCATCTTTCCCTTACTTAGTTGATTGCTTAATCTAGCCTCTTAGACCTAATTTGCTTAGGATAACCTAGTTTTTGGTAATCTAGTTTTCATTTTGTCTTTACTTGCTTGTTTCATAGTGTAATCAAACCAAAACCCCTTTTAAACCCTTGAACCCTAGTCTCTGCTTTAGGAACATAGCCAAAACTGACTAAGATCTAGTGCCCCCCTCTATCCCTGTGGTTTGACCCCCTTTACTTGCCTCTCACCTATACTATACCATGACCCCGTGCGCTTACATGAGCATATTTTAGTGTTGTGAGTGAACCTAGGTAGGGGAAATCTCATAAATATCGAAAGATCCACATGTGCGTTCATGTTCTGTGGGGTGCATCTAACCACACACCCACCTTGAGAGTGATACATTAAACCATTGAATGGTAGTCAAAATCATCTCTCATAGTGATAGTGGTGATCATGGTTCTTAGACCTAAAATCACTACACTCGTCACATGTTGTTCATGAACTTTGACATCACCCAATATGACCTTGAATAAGGGTTGCCATAAAGGTGGTGCTTGGGTGCGTTGTGACACATGGGGATTGACTATGAGTAATGTATATGGCATTTGTCCTTCCTATTGGAGATTGAAATCATGGCCACTTGATAAGTGAGACTGAGAAATGCATGGCCATGCTCATGCGAGTAAATATATGATATTGAGCTCATGTATATCTCAACAGTGTGCTCTAGTTCAAGAAACATAGATTAAATATTGAAGAGGATGACGATTCCATGTCTTGAATTCAATCTTGATATTAGAAGCAAAGGAACTATACGATCACAGTAACACTAATTACATATCATAGGTTGAATTTGTTCTCCAACTTTCCAATTACTTGGGTAGAAATGATGTGTTTCTAGATACCTATCATTGCTTGTGATGTCATAAATTGGTTATTGACATTCACTGTCAATGTAATTTGGGACCTATAGGGTCACACTCATAGGATATACATGTAATATAAGTTTACTTATGAATAAGGTTTAACTTGATTACTAAAGTGTTTAGGTATTCAATTTAAATAACATTAGTTGTACATTGGCTGGACTAGAATCTGAATTGACTGGTTCATAAGTGAACCGCTTAGTTCAGAAGTGAACCACTCAGTTCAGAAGTAAACTGCTTGAGTCATAAGTAAACCACCTGATTCATAATATGAATTTCCCTATTTAGAAGTGAACTGACCAGTTTAGAATCTGAGTCGATCGGTTCCGATTGTGAATTGATTGATTGAGCAATAAGTAAGATTGGAACAAGGAATGATGTTGATGTCATGTTCTGCATTAATTGTCACATTGAAAGCCAATACCTTTGTAAATAGGAAATAAAGTGAACTGACAGATTCAAGTGTTAAATCTCCTATTTCACATGTAAATTGACCGGTTTAGAAATGAACTGACCGGTTCAGAAATAGTCTGACCGTTTCATGATTCACAACAACTAGAAATTTGTGAAAATATGTCTCTTTCAATCCCAGTTGATTTGGAAACCCTAATCTTGACCCCCTATAAATAAAGGGGAAGTCAAAGCTTTCATGAGACAACAATAATCTCTAACAATTACTTTCCTCTCATAGTTGTGATAATGTGAGAGCCCGAGCAAGTCTTATTCATAGAAGAGAGAGACAACAAGGGAGAGAAAGTCAACACTAGCACTTGACTTTTGAAGGGACAACTTATTCCCTTTGGTCCTGGTAGCACAACGTGGAGTATCTGGTGGTATGCATGGACTAGTAGAGGCGTGGAGGACATTGTTTCCATTCCTGGAGGACAACAACCACCATCGTTTGTGGTGCTATACTAGAAGGCCATCGTCGATAATTATCTATGTGAATCTTGTGTAGAGTGCACATAACCAAGAAAGAGAGGTCATTAGACTTTCCCCAGGACCAACTATAGCTCTTGCTACCCTCTTTTCGAGATACATCATTGTTGACATGATCTTTTGGCAAGAAATAGGGACACATTTTTTGTTTCTGCTACTTTTCTCTATCATCCCTATTCTCCAACAATGGCATCTGAGCCACATCAAATTTATGGTGTATTTGGGATATAAATCAATGTGATTAGATTTATTTTATCTCGTACGATGCAAATATTAAATTTATTAATGTGCATATCCGATCAAATAACACATACAATCCATATATATATAATCTTTACACATCATTCTAAAAGCATTTTGATGGTGGAAGTATTCATGGTTATGGCCAAAATCCCTATGGATGTCTGTGCATGGTTGTTTGATTTATTTCCTATAGTTATTCATTTTTCATACCGAGCCTCTACCCTCCTTTTGATATGTAAATTAATGCACTTCTTCCTATACCCCCACTCGAATGTAACTCAAGATTTTTTTGGGTATGTATGCCTAGAGAGCCAATCATATGATGATTGTTATGACATATCTTGTAAACAATTTGATTAATAATAGATGCAATCTTCCATTTATTCTGTTTTATTTAGTTATGTGATAATGATGTTAAATAATAAATGTCTATAGAATTACGTTACTCAATGACATATGTTTTCAGGTTGAGGACCTGAATAATGAGATCATAAATATGTTAAGAGTATACATTCTTGTTATGTACCTAGTCAGTTGTTATTGTGGAAGTTGATAGACAACAATAACACATAAGACAAGAGTGTGTGTTGGTTGATGACAAAATCTCATGAGTCATGATATGTGATATCAAACCAAACACATAGGTACTTGTTGGAGAATAGTGTATCAGACAAACCCACCTTGAAAGTGATACATGGAGACCATGGAATGGTAGTCAGAATCAATTCTCATAGTGATGGTGGTGCTTCTGGTTCTTAGACCTAAAATCACTACACTCATCACATGACATTCGATGTACTTTTACATCATCCAACATGACATTCTCAGATACACTACAACACATGGGGAATGATTGTGATTTATGTAGATGGGATTTGTCCCTCCTACAGGAGTTTGATATCCTGGCCACTTGATTAGTAAGACTGAGACACGCATGGCCATGCACATGTGAGTGAATATATGAGCTTACATATATCTCAGACACTGCTCTAGTTCAAGGAATAGGGATTCAAGTTTGAAGGGGATGATGATTACCTAGAATTGAATCTAGATATCAAAGACAAAGGAACTATATGTTCACTATAACACTACTCACAGATTGTAGGTTGAGGTTGTTCTCCAACTTTTCAATACTTGGGTAGCAATGATATCTTTCTAGATACCACTCATTGCTTGTGATTGTAGGGAAATATGGCATCATGTAGGCATCAGAAACAAAAAAATTACTACTACATTCCCATTAAACCAACGTATCACATCAATAACTATATAATGGAAAGGATAGTTTCGATGATATACCTAGTCGTGGAGCAAGTCCAATGACAATCTCCTCATTGTTGTAGTCATGCAACTATCTTTTATTTACACTTGGATGGAGTATGTAGTAGCTCCTAGTCTCCACCACAGACAACAGGCTGATGTTGTCATCATAGCGGAAAAAGTACCCACACCTCTAGAAAAGTCCACACGGATCGCCTAGAATTCATGTTGTTCGTCTAGAATGGACAAGAAGGAGTTGTCCTTCATGTTGGTGTACTAGTCACCAATTAGCTCTCCCACAATTGTTCTCCCTTTCTATCCCTCCGTTTATCGAGTATGACTTGATTGGGTTCTCTCAGTTACCATAACTAGAGAAGAGAAACAATTGTCGGAGGCAATTGATGTCTCTGAGAATCCCCTAGTACCCCTCCATTTATAGTAGGGGTCATAGTCAGGATTCCCAATTTGTGTGGGAGTGGAAGGGACCAAAATCTCATGAAATTTGTAGCCTACAAATGGAAAAACATTTGGTTCTCCAGGTGAACTGATCGGTTGGCATGTGAGATGATCAGTTCACCCATTGAACCAGTCATTTCATCATGTTTCCAAATCACATATGAATTGACAATTCTAATCCAATTTAATGCATACAACACTAATCCTTGATGAAATCAAATTGCACCATGAATCGGGTGTATCTCTTCGTGAAATAGTCATTTCAAAATCTTGAACCGTTCGGTTCACTAAATGAACCGACCGTCTCACTAAATGAACCGACCGTCTCACTCCCTAGCTCATCTAGAATTCAGCCAATGGATTATCCAATCAACCTGACACTCCAACCAGTAATTTCATCACATTAACTGATCGATTGGGAGTCCACTCAGTCAATTGAGGTTTAAACTGAATACCTAAATAGTTTAGTAATAAGCCTAATTATCATTCATGATTAAAACTCCTCTTCTAGGTATATACTATGTGTGTGACCCTATAGGTCCCATATTACGTTGGTAGTGAATGTCCATAACTACTTATGTCATCACAAGCAAAGAGTGGTGCCCAATCACACATCATTTTTGCCCAAGTAAATAGAAAGTTGGATAACAACTTCAACCTACAATCTATGTTTGGTATTCTAGTGTTTGTATAGTTTCTTTTATCACTGATATCCAGATTGAACTCAAGGCATGGACCAATCATCCTCTTCAACATTCAATCTTTGTTCCTTGCTATAGCAGACTATCTAAGATATATGTAAGCTCAATATCACATATTGACTCACATGTGCATGGCCATGCATTTCTCAGTCTCCCTAATCTAGTGGCCAATAATATATCATACTCCTATAGGAGGGACAAATCCCATCTACATCAGTCACAGTCATCCCCATGTGTCACAGTACACCTGATCATCACCTTTATGGAAACCCTTATTCAGGATCACGGTGGATGATGTCAAAGTGTACGAATGACATGTGATGAGGGTAGTGACTTCAGGTCCAAGAACTACAATCACCAACAACACTATAAGAGATGATTTTGACTACCAATTGTGGTCTCCATGTATCACTCTTATGGTGGGTCTGTCCGATACACTATTCTCTAGAAAGTATCTATGTGTTTGGTTTGATGTCACATATCATGAATGATGAGATTCTGTCATCAACCAACACACACCCTAGTCTTATTTGTTATTGATGTCTATTAGCCTTCCACAATAACATTCGACTAGGGACATAACAAGAATGTATATTCTCTTAACATATGTACGGCCTCATTTTTCAAGTCACATACTTTAAGACATATGTCATTGGGTAATGTCATTCGCGACATTTATTATGTTACTCCATTATCTCATAACTGAATAAAACATAATAAATTGAAAGCTTGCCTTTATTATTAATCAAATCATTACAAGTTATGCCATTACAATCATCATATGATTGGCTCTCTAGGCATACATACCAATAGACTCCCACGTGCACTTAGAGACAATCACTCATGAATATTATTCCAAGTGATCTAACATGACCATCATGCTTTTGTTGTGAAAGTACTTTTGTCAAGGGGTCAACAACATTATTCTCAGTTGGTACTCTACAAATATTCACATCTCCTTATTGTATGATCTCTCGTATGAGATGGAAGTGCCTTTGTATATGCGTGGAACGTTGATGTGATATGAGTTCCTTAGCTTATGCAATAGATGCATTTTTGTTAGAATATAGCTCAATTACATCGTTGATACTTGGAACAACCCCAAGTTCTGAGATGAACTTAATGATACAGACAACCTCTTTTGCTACATTTGATGCAGCAATATACTCGGACTATGTTGTAGAATTGACAATTGTCTCTTGCTTGGAACTCTTCCAAATCACAGCTCTGTTGGTGAGGCAAAACACAAATGTTGATTGCGATCTATAATCATATTTGTCAGTTTCAAAGCTTGCATCGGTGTAACCCTTAATCACCAACTCTTCCTCTCCACCATAGATGAGGAACTGATGCTTAGTTCTTCTCAAGTACTTAAGGATGTTCTTCACGGATGTCCAATGAGCATCACCTGGATCTGAGTGATATTTGCTCATCATACTTAATCCATATGAGACATCAAGACCGGTACACAATATTGCATACATGATTGATCCAACTGTTGATGCATATTGAGTCATACTCATGTGTTCCCTTTCTTCATAAGAACTGGGATATTGAGCTTTAGAGATGGTAACACCATGCACCATGGACAAGTTTGCTCTCTTTGAGGTCTGCATGCTATACCTCTTCAACACTTTTTCAATGAATGTGCTCTGACTTAGTCCAAGAAACCTTCTAGATCTAACTATATAGATATTGATCCCCAATATGTAGGATGATTCACCCATGTCTTTCATAGAAAACATATTTCCCAGCCATGTCTTTACCTTTTGTAAAGTAGGGATGTCATTCCCCATAAATAGTATGTCATCTACATACAATATGAGGAATACAATCATGATCCCACTAACCTTCTTGTACACACAAGGCTCATTTTCATTTTGACTAAAGACAAACTCTTTGATTGTTTCGCCAAATTGAAGATTCCAGCTCTGAGATGCTTGCTTCAATCCATAGATTAACCTTTGTAGCTTACAAACTTTATTTGCATCCTTTGGATTTATAAAACCCTCAGGTTGTCTCATGTACACATTCTTGAGAAGATTCCCATTAAGGAATGCAGTTTTAACACCCATCTACCAGATCTCATAGTTGTGATAAGCTGCAATGGCAAGCATGATCCTATGGACTTAACCATAGAAACTGGAAAAAAGTTTTCTTCATAGTCAACACCTTGAATTTGTCTGAAAGCCTTTGCAACCAATCTACCCTTATAGGTTTTTACTTTACCATCGATGTCGGTCTTCTTTTTAAAGACCACTTGCACCCTATGGGTTATACCCCTTCAGATGGATCCTCCAAGGTTCATACCTTGTTGGCGTAAATGGATTCCATCTCAGATCGCATGGCCTCAAGCCATTTCTCAGACTCTGGTCCCCTTATTAGCTTCTAGATAGGTTGTTGGTTCATCATTTATGACTAACTCACTGCCTTCCTGAGTCACAAGATAACCAAAACTTTTAGGTTCAACATGTGTCCTACTATATCTATGAGGTCCTTAGGTTACTTGAGGACTTTGAGATTCCACAATGACTTCTAATGTAGAATTCACACATCCAATGATTGTCTTGTATAGGTCACACACAATTAAGAGTTATCTAAAAAGTTATTAAATAATAAGTGAAGTTGATATAAGTTTTGAAGCCATCAAACTATCTTAAAGACATCTTAACTTACTAATTTTTCTTTTCTCTCTACATGTCATCCACTTTCACATAATTCTTTTATATCATTATAAGTTAAATAAATAAGATAGTTGACCAAGTAGAATATCATGATGAAGACATATTAATTATTGTGTGAACAACTAAAAGATTTATACTTATTGTGTCATTACAAATTTTAGTGATCGTCTCTTTGATGTGATATCCAACCTATCAAAATAATACATAGTCATTGACATTGGGACGAGCACCAATAATTCCCAATGCTCAATAATGAGCAAGAATAAGGAAAAAAATAAAGTTTTACATTGAAGGATAATTTTAAAGTTAAAATTATAAGTTACAATTACATATTAGATATTTATGCAACATTCAAAAGAGCTAGAATCATTTTCTTCCCCATACTTATAAAATACTTAAATGAAGATTACATATATTCTACTATAGAACCTTAGTATACTTCCACCATGCTTATCAATGAAGGAACTAGGAATGACACATTGCTTATTTGATTAACTTAAGATAATGCAAATAAATCGTTGTAAGAGAAATTGTAATTGTTACATATATATATATATATATATATATATATATATATACATAGACATACACAAACACACACACACACATATATATATACATATATATATATATATATATATATATATATATATATATATATATATATATATATATACCCGAAGAGACCAAATCATGAATAATGGGGTCGGGTCACCCTTGGTGATCCCAATTTCCCCCTCAGTGCCTTCTTCGGTTTCCCTTTCAGTGTATACATGTATACATATATGTGTATGTATATATATATATATATATATATTTATATATATATATATATATATATATATATATATACACATATATATATACATATATAGACATATATATATGGTCAAGATAGAATACACTCGAGTGTACGTATCACACCATACACCCCAATGGTGTTTGCCTATCTATACTATATTTTTGCAAAATCTAATCCATTGAATTTCATTGTTACAACAGTAGTAGGCCCCATGCAAAATTTGAGACCATTTGGATGAGTTCAAGTCACTCATCCAATGATAATAAAATCAACATACAAAACTAATTTGAAATGTATGATTTTTGCCTCCTTCAGATACATGACCTATAAGTGTCCAAATGAGCTCAAATTTATTGTGTAGTATGTTCTTAAGATATTTAAGAAGAACAAAAGTTTATATTTCTAAGATAATGACTTCATGATGAAAAATGATTGAGGTGTATAGCGTCTCAGTACACTCAAATATATATATATGTATGTATGTATGTATATATATATATATATATATATATAGAGAGAGAGAGAGAGAGAGAGAGAGAGTTAGGCTAGAATACACTCGAGTGTATTCAGAGTAGAATACACTCCAGTGGTTTTTCATGATGCAATATTTTTTTTTCAAAAATCTAATCCTTTGATCTTCTTAAGCATCTTTTGAATAGCTCATACGCAAAATTTGAGCACAATTGGACATTTATAGGTCATGTTATAAAGACCGTAAAAATTATGCATATCAAATTAGTTTCCTGTGTTGAATTTGTTTCCCTTGGATAAGTGATTTACGCTCATCCAAATGGGCTCAAAATTTGTATGTAGCCTAGTTATAGTATGACTGTTATAACCCCAATTTTTTGGTTCATTTAGTGAGAAATGTAATTTCTCATATGAAAGATATTTGCACAAATGATGATGTAATTTGGTTTGAATAAATGAATTTTTTTTACAATAGCCGTGATGGGTGTTTTGTGGGCTTTATTGGCTATTGGGCCCAATAAAGGAAAAGACGAAAGAAATTTCATTATTACATGAGTGAATAAGAAAATGGAGAAAAGAAAAATGTGGAAATCTCTAGAAGGCAAATCCAAAGAGGGATTTCGTGCCTTTTGGTTTCCAAGGAGTCCAAAGTTGTAAGGATAATGCAACAAAAAAAGATTAATTAAATGTTTCTTTATTAAGAAAGAAATTAAAAACAATGATAAATGGGAAATAAGTTGAAAGAGGTATAATTGAGTTATCTTTGATGGATTTTCGTATCCATGAGGTTTCTAATATTAAAAGGAATTCCAATAAGGAAAATAAAAGAGATATAAAGAGAAATCCTCAAAAAGAGATATTTTAATAGACATAAATAAAAGGATAAAGGCAAATAGGTATTACAAAATATGGGAATTTGTGCCTTTAGGATTTCTTGAGGTCCAAGGGACCCAAAATAACATGATAATGGCAAAGGGAAAAGAAATACTAATTAATTTTGGATTAATTAAAGAATAACTTGGGAGAGAAGGAAGCCTTCTCATCCATTAGAATTTGTTTCCCAAATTTCGTACATAGCTAGATAAGGTAAAGACAAACGTTCCCTTAAAATTTGAGATAAAGAGGAGTTATGGTTTAGGAGATATGAATTTCTCAAGTTATCTCCAAAATAAAGCATTAATTTGGCAATTGAAAAAGGTATTTCCCTTTTTGGATGATCGCGTGCATTGAGGACCGTTGGATCTCGATCCAATGCTGATCGCTTATTTTCTAAGTCCCACAGGGACTAGGACTCTGTGATTTACAGGAGGGACTTTCCCTCTCAGATTTCTCATGATCTAGGGAGAGTGCGAAGCAGCGGTTGCTTCCTTTGGATTCAGGAGAGGAAACCGTAGAGGATAATCCCAATTTTGTCGATGGTTGGCCACCTATTGGGGAAACACCCAAATCTCGCGAGCCTGCTTCCCACCCTATATATAGGGGATGGTGATGGAGGGTATCAACACGTCATTTTTCTAGCCTAAACGCTGCGACAGAGCACGAGCTTTGTCCTAGTGGCTTCAATTTCCCCGATCACCCTGACTTGATCTCTCGACGCAACAACAAACCTCGCCGGAGTCTGATGAGTAGGAGGGAGTTGCGGAGTGTTTGCGGCAAGCAATTGGACCCCTGGTCATGTTCTACGGAGGGAGGCAAAGCTCCCTGATCAATCGCCTTGCTCACAGGTGGCCAACATCCCAGAGTCAACTATGGAGTTGACCCTTGTAGCTACAGCGCGAACACGAGGTTGAAGAAGGAGGAGTTCACACAAATTTACCAAGGTACCCTACTCCCCCTTCTACCATGTCAAGGCTATTTTAGTCTTTCGTGTGTGTTTGATCGCTAAGTTAGGCACGTGCGTCCATGGTCGTTGGATCCTCAGTGGACCAGCAGACCACAGATCAGACGACCCTTAGTTTTCTAGAAATTGCTATAAATCAATAAAAATGATTTTCTTTGTTAAAATCATATATGGTGCTAAAAACTCAGATGAGGAAAGTTTATACATGAAAATTGATCAAGAAAATATGAGGAGTAAATTAAAAATGGTTTGGAAGCCTAAATCAATATACTTTTGTAAAAGTGTATAATTTTGATGGAAAAGTGTTAATTTGTGGTTAGAAACCCTAATTGATGATAAAAGATGGATTTAATCTTGCAAAAAAAAAGTTGATTCGATTTTTTATTTACTTGTCTAATGATAAAGATAGATCTTGATCTGTTTTGAAGATAAAATTTCAAGAATTAGAGTTTTAAATCGAATATTGTGATTAATACCTAAGAAACTCTACGTGAGGGAAAAAGGGGAAGAAAAGATATAGTTAATCCGAAAATTGGGGTTTTGTGGTCCCAAACCTGATATTGGGATCTTAATGGAAAATAAGAAGAGATAATTAGGGTTTGATGGATATTTTGGTAAAAGTAAAGTAAAAGTGGTAAAAAGGAAGTAAAACCTTAAATATGGTCAAAACCCTAAAAAGGGCTAGTAATCCTAGGGCACGATTAGGCCTATTAGACTTGGATACCATGATCCATGATAGAAAATATTGGATGTGTATTTTAGGACTGAATGTGCACTTGCTTGATTCTGGATTACTTGCTTGTTTGGATTATTCCTGCACCTGAGTCTTCCTGACAGGTATGTGGTTATTTATCCAAAATTAGTTTTCCGAGGATTTTATCGGTGTTTCCATCGTGGCTTGAATTAAACTGTTGGATGTATTTAATTCATGCAACTATAATGTGGATATGACTATCACTTAAGACATGTGCCTACTAGCTCAGATCCTAGTCCTCTCTGTAGCTTAATGGATTGACCTAGTACATGGCTACCTATGGGGTAGGTCCATCAGGTCATTGGATGACTTAGTACATGGCTACCAATGGGGTAGGTCCATCAAGTCACCTTGAGTCAGGGATTTGGCTACCTATTGGTAGAGCCATGCGACTCTATAACCCTAAGTATTGGCTACCTGTGAGGTAGGGCCATGGGGGTAAGGATCTACCTATAAGAGAGGTAGTATACAAGTCCACTGCAAGGACATCATAGAGATAGATGATAGGTAAGGATTGAGTAATATTTCTTAAGATACAATCTTGGATGTTAAATGATAATTGGCTGATTACATTGTTATCATAGTTGTGCGATTATTGTTTCCCCCACATACCAGCTTTATGCTAACCGGCGTTTTGTTAGTCGGCATTTTAGGTACATATGAAAAGGACAAATAGTAAAGTGGCATATGTGGAATTAAATGAAAGTTATAGTACAAAGGAGGATTAGTTAGAATACACTCTAGATGTGGACAGAAATAGTTAACCAAGTTTTTGGAAAAAGGTATGCAAAGTTTAATTTTATTATAGCCTTTCAATTTAGTTAGTAGAATTTGATAATTATTATAGATTATTTGTCAAACCTTTGATCCTATTAATTGGGATAATGGCTCTGACCTTCTGGTCTCCCTTAATTGGGGGTTACCGGGAGGCGGGGTCGTTACATTTGGTATCAAAGCGTAGGTTCCTCACTTAATCTTTAATAATTATTAAATTGTACAAATTCCATAGAACCGAGGGAGTTATTAGAGGATTGTCTGAAAGACTGAGGTGTCTAGAAAAGGATCACATATGGGGGATGGAAATATTTTCCTCCGCACCGCTAGTCAAAATATGAGGACTCCCAGATTAGTGTGACTGCCTGGCCGAAGTCTCAGGATTTGACTCGAAATAAGATACCTTTAGTACTCTCTCATCTTGTTCATCCCTTCTCAACTCAAATTCTGCTAAGGACCTTAAGGATTAGAGTTTTCTCGCTATTCCTCACCCTCTTGAGGTATGGGTAAGGTTGATAAGGTCTAAGTAATCCTCCACCAAATTAATGAAAATCATGTAAATAAGATGTCATGGACATAAGCTTAATAACTTAAGCGTAAATGAAAGAATAGATACATGCTTAGGTCATATGACATGAGTTGTCATTTCTCTCAGGAGAGACATGAGGATAGACGTTCTTGTTAGGAGGATGAGTAGAGAGAGTTGGTCATGGAGGTAGAGATTTCCATCATAAGTAGGGACCTAGCATATCCTCTGAGGATGATGCTAACCCTAAACCCTAAGTGGTGAGATGACACGATGAGTTAGATGTCATAGTAGACCAGGTGTTTGGATGGACATTCTTTTGGATGCCATAAGAGCCATGAGGGGTTGGATAACCTAGTACCTTTGACGACCTAACCCTGGAAAGGGTCGTGCATGTTAGAGTGAAGGATAGCTCCTTCAATAATGAAGTTAGAGAAGAACCTATGGAAACCTCATGAGATTATATGAGCATGGCATAATTTGCACCCAGAGTATGACAAGAGTACTGACAGTAGGCTAAAACCCTGGCCAAGAGAGTATGATGGATAGATTATGAGATAAGCATAAAGAGATATGGATAACCTTGAGCAAACATAAGTTGGAACATAGGCTTCAACATGTAGGGGTATGCTTGTAACCTTAACCCACCTTCAAGGAGAGAGGACCTAGGGTAGTGAGGTTGGTTGTAGGGTTAGCTCTAGAGAGAGAGAGAGAGAGAGTAGGACCCATGCAAACAGCCTAAACTATGAGATATGAGGAACAGTGGGGAGTTAAGGATGATGCGACCTAAGTGGATGATAGTGGTTGCCTCATGGTCTATCCCTGGAGGACGAGGATATCTTAGTTTCCTTTAGAGGAACCAAGCCCTAGAGGGAGGATGAGGCTGTTGGTACCTATGAGCCTATGGTAAAGGTGGTTAACTTCTGGGTTAAGAAGAAGAGTTCCTTAGACCCTGAAGAGGTTTAGTAATAGGTTGTGAGGCCTTGTACCTTGTTGTTTGCCCTTGAGGAGGACTCAACTCTGAGGTGTTGCTCGAATAAAAGGATCATGGGAGTGCATGACATACCTTGGACATGGTTGATTCGTGGTTAAGAGATTGAGCATGCAGTTGGACACCCAAAGGTGAACCTAGGGTTCCTAGGCCTAAGAGGGAAATTAGTGTACCTGATGCTCATGATAAGATTTTAGTCTATATAGTTTCGAGCATGGTACTCCTCATGTGTAGAGGAAAATAAAATCCATTAAGTTAAAGGTATGTTTGATGAAACCCTCACAACTAAGTTGGTCTAATGTTGAGGATGAAAACAAGTGTGACCTAGCATGGTTTTGTAGGTGTCTGTTTGTGCCTTAGTAGCTTGCTAGGGCTAAGCATGCTCATGTGGATGTAGACCCTAAACATAAGGATGTTTGCGACCTTTGTTATCAAGGTGTAGTTTCCTCCCATCCTGGGAGAGGGACCCTTTTGTAGAATGTATACCAGTTTTGTTGGTTTTAAGGTAACCTAAAGAGGTTTCAGAGGATCTTGTGAATCTAAGTGAAGAGTACATGGTGAGAGAATGAACCTATAGACCCATAGATAATCATCTCTAAGTGCATGTGGATGTGTTACCATGGAGGTAACCAGTATGGGGCCTGACCAAGGTGGGCAGGTCACCATGACCCTTATGAAAGGATGAAAGTCATCCCATGAATGCAGAGAGAGATGATGAAGGCTTGGGTAAGGTTCTAAGTTGGACATGTACTATAATTGAATCCTAAGTCTATCCTAGGGTCAAGTAGGGATAAGACCGATGGAAGTAGGAGTTGCCTTATTCCCTAGTTGCACGTGACCATAGGGTCGGGAGATAACATCTATCATTGTCTGAGGGCCATGGGTTAGGAGATTGATCACCTTCATGAACTCATGGGACCCAAAGGGCAGATGAGGAGGGCACTCTCTGGATGCATAAGGGAAGAGGGATGACCCTAAAAGTGTCGGCACCCTATAGACCTAGAGGAGATGACCAAGGATTGTGTGGTGACCCAAGTGGGCTCGAGATCAGTTTTCCATGGAAGTAATTTTGATATCAGAATGATTGTGATGTAGAGACATATGTTGCATGTTTCAACTTGGATTTGAAGGTGTACTGGCAAGGTGGGATGTACCATGTCTACTCTTGGAACAGGAAGAACTTTTTGTTTGGACGGCCGCCAAATGCTTATTTCCCCTTGTTATGGGAGTGAGAGATAGGATAGTACGCATGCCACACACCAAGGATAAAGATGATGTGAGTTGGAACGTTGCTATGAGGTATGAGGACAGAGATGATAACATACCCTTATAGAATGAATGATACATGGATGGTTTACAAACACTAAGTGTATTAAGGTAATCATCTTGTGAGGATGTTTTATCATGAGCTCTGTGGAATTTGCAAGTTATGCAAGGTTGAGTTTGATCACCATGAGGATGAGCTCAGAGTTTCTTGATGAAAACAAACTTAGAGTTTGAGATGAGATGAAAAGTGGAATACATGTAGGTGTATGTCTTTAGCATTACCTAACACCTAAGGATGTGAAGTGGTAATAGATGCTCTGGCTGAGATGCAGCTACCTAGTTTAGCTAGAGACTAGAAGAGGTTGTTAGGTTAACCTAAGTTTGGAAAAAAGAGACATGTTTGGGCTAACAAAATCTATTGATCGAGTTAGTGGTTGTTTGGTTAGCCAACCTAGGTCTTGATGCAATAAAAGGGTGGTTGTTGGGCCTCAGATGCACTTCTTTGGAAAAGAAGGTGATGAAACCCTAACTAGAGTGGTTTAGGGTTTCCGAGGAATCAATCTTGAGGAATCATGACTTACAGGAGATCATGGTCACCATACACCATGGTACTACAAAGATAGTAAGTGACAGTAGTACTTTGGATGCTTAAGATGAAGTTGCATGTGGAATGTTGCCACGCAAGCCAGGAGGTGAAGGACGAACACCAGTAACCCAGTGTATCGATATAGAGGATAAAAGAGTCCCTGAGAGGGAATGGGAGTTCATCACTATGGGTGTTGTGGTAAGTCTTCCCTAGACCAAGGAAGGTCAAGATGCAATATGGGTTAGGGTAGATCTCCTTACCTAGATGACATGAGAAAGAAAGAGTATTGTCAAGGGACAGATCCGGTTGAACTACATATGAGAGAAATTGTTCAACTATACCAGGATGAGAGTTCAAAAGTTCTTGAGTATAACCTAAAGATTCACTTCCATAAGGAGGAAGTGGATACAGGAAGAACTCGATGTTAGTATAGTTTATCACCCTAACTAATGGTTAGTACAATCCAGACTAGATGGTCTGATGAGAGCATGTGTGCTCGTTCAAGGTGATATCTAGAGACAGTTCTTATCTTCTGTAAGATGTGATGGTAACCACCATATCCAGTATCGGGATGTAAAGGAGCTCTATATGGGAGGTTGTGTCGGGAACCACTTCATTAAGATGATGTTGGTGAATGGACCTCACGAAGGTCAGAAAAGGACCCCAGTGTGTACAGGTGACGTCGCTTTGATCGTGCAATGGCTGAAAGGAGCCCATGGATGAAATGAGTCGTAAGCTGATGCAAAGTAGACTGTCATGCAGTTCGTTGTGGGGGAATGTGTGACATGAAAATCTGACCCCTCTAAGTTATAGCTAAGAGAGATGAGTCTCTGATACAAGGGCCCATTAAGGATGGATTGGTGGAAAAGGTTATGATTGACCTTACCCCTCAGGATAAAGTAATGTGTGATGAGTTCCATGTGTCTAATTTAGAGCACTATGTGAGGTACCCAGACCATGTGCTAAGCAATGAACCTAGTGAGCCGCAAGGGAGACCGAAATGACCTGAGTCACCTGTGAGGTTTATAGATGCCAAGGTGAAAGAACTCAGATAAAAGAATATGTGATGATAAAGGTTCTTTGGAAGTGCCATGGATAGGGAAAAGCCACATAGGGGCCAATGATGGACATGTAAAAGTCTTATCCTGAATTGTTTGTTTGCTTGATGGAATTTTGAGGACAAAATTCCTATAAGAGGGGAAGGATGTTACAACCCCGATTTTTGGGTTCATTTAGTGAGAAATGTAATTTCTCATATCAAAGATATTTGAACAAATGATGATGTAATTTGGTTTGAATAAATGAATTTTGTTTACAATAGCCTTGATGGGTGTTTTGTGGGCTTAATTGGCTATTGGGCCCAATAAAGGAAAAGACAAAAGAAATTTCATTATTACATGAGTGAATAAGAAAATGGAGAAAAGAAAAATGTGGAAACCTCTAGAATGCAAATCCAAAGAGGGATTTCGTGCCTTTTGGGTTCCTTGGGTTCCAAGGAGTCCAAAGTTGCAAGGATAATGCAACAAGAAAAGATCAATTAAATGTTTCTTTATTAAGAAAGAAATTGAAAACAATGATAAATGGGAAATAAGTGGAAAGAAGTATAATTGAGTTATCTTTGATGGATTTTTGTATCCATGAGGTTTCTAATATTAAAAGGAATTCCAATAAAGAAATTAAAAGATAGATAAAGAGAAACCCTCAAAAAGAGATATTTTTAGTAGACATAAATAAAAGGATAAAGGCAAATAGGTATTACCCAATATGGGAATACATGCTATTAGCATTTCTTGAGGTCTAAGGGACCCAAAATAACAAGATAATGACAAAGGGAAAGTAAATACTAATTAATTTTGGATTAATTAAAGGATAACTTGAGAGAGAAGGAAGCCTTCTCATCCATTGGAATTTGTTTCCCAAATTTCGTACATATCTAGATAAGGTAAAGAAAAGCGTTCCCTTAAAATTTGAGATAAAGAGGAGTTATGGTTTAGGAGATATGAATTTCTCAAGTTATCTCCAAAATAAAGCATTAATTTGGCAATTGAAAAAGGTATTTCCCTTTTTGGATGATCGTGTGCATTGAGGACTGTTGGATCTCGATCCAACACTGATCACTTATCGTCTAAGTCCCACAGGGACTGGGACTCTATGATTTACAGAAGGGACTTTCGCTCTCAGATTTCTCACGATCTAGGAAGAGTGCGAAGCAGCGGTTGCTTCCTTTGGATTCAGGAGAGGAAATCGTAGAGAATAATCTTGAGTTTGTCGAGGGTTGCCGCCTATTGGGGAAACACCCAAATCTCGCGAGCCTGCTTCCCACCCTATATATATGGGATGGTGATGGAGGGTATCAACACATCATTTTGCTAGCCCAAATGCTGTGGCGGAGCACGATCTTTGTCCCAGTGCCTTCAATTTCACCGATCACCCTGACATGATCTCTCGACGCATCAGCAAACCTCGCCGGTGTCCGACGAGTAGGAGGGAGTTGCGGAGTGTTCACGGCAAGCAATTGGACCCCTAGTCGTGTTCGATGGAGGGAGGCGAAGCTCCCTGACCAATCGCCTTGCTCACAGGTGGCCAGCATCCCGGAATCAACTACAGAGTTGACCCTCACAGCTACAACGCGAACACAAGGTTGAAGGAGGAGTTCGCACGAATTTACCAAGGTACCCTTCGCCCCCTTCTACCGCGTTAAGGCTATTTTAGTCTTTCGTGTATCTTTGATCGCTAAGTTAGGCACGCACGTCCGTGGTCATTGGATCCTTAGTGGACCAGCGGACCACGGATCAGACGATTCTTAGTTTTCTAGAAATTGCTATAAATAAATAAAAATGATTTACTTTGTTAAAATCATATTTGGTGCTAGAAAACTCGGATGAGGAAAGTTTATACATGAAAATTGATCAGGAAAATACGAGGAGTAAATTAAAAATGATTTGGAAGCCTAAATCTATAAACTTTTGTAAAAATGTATAATTTTGATGGAAAAAGTGTTAATTTATGGTTAGAAACCCTAATTGATGATAAAAGATGGATTTAATGTTGCAAAAAAAAGTTGATTCGATCATTATTAACTCGTCTAATGATAAAGATAGATCTTCATCTATTTTGAAGATAAATTTCAAGAATTAGAGTTTTAAACTGAATATTGTGATTAATACCTTAGAAACTCTAGGTGAGGGAAAGGGGAAGAAAAGATATAGTTAATCTGAAAATTGGGGTTTTGTGGTCCCAAACCTGATATTGGGATCTTAATGGAAAATAAGAAGAGATAATTAGGGTTTGATGGATATTTTGGTAAAAGTAAAGTAAAAGTAGTAAAAATGAAGTAAAACCTTAAATATGGTCAAAACCCTAAAAAGGGCTAGTAACCCTAGCGCATGATTAGGCCTATAAGACTTGGATACCATGATCCATGATAGAAAATATTGGATGTGTATTTCAGGAATGAATTGTGTACTTGCTTGATTCTGGATTACTTGCTTGTTTGGATTATTCATGCACCTGAATCTGCCTGACAGGTATGTGGTTATGCTTATGATTATCCAGAATTAGTTTTCTGAGGATTTTATCAGTGTTTCCATCGTGGCTTGAATTAAACTGTTGGATGAATTTAATTCATGCAACTATAATGTGGATATGACTATCACTTAAGATATGTTCCTACTAGCTCAGATTATAGTCCTCTCTGTAGCTTAATGGATTGACCTAGTACATGGCTACCTATGGGGTAGGTCCATCAGGTCATTGGATGACTTAGTACATGGCTACCAACGGGGTAGGTCTATCAAGTCACCTTGAGTCAGGGATTGGGCTACCTATGGGTAGGGCCATGCGACTCTATAACCCTAAGTATTGGCTACCTGTGAGGTAGGGCCATGGGGGTAAGGATCTACCTATAAGAGAGGTAGTATACAAGTCCACTACAGGGACAACACAGAGATAGAGGATATGTAAGGATTGAGTAGTATTTCTTAAGACGCAATCTTGGATATTAAATGATAATTGGTTGATTACATTGTTATCATAGTTGTGCGATTATTGTTTCCCCCACATACCAGCTTTATGCTGACCGGCATTTTGTTTATCGGCATTTTAGGTACATATGAAAAGGACAAACAATAAAGTGGCATATGTGGAATTAAATGAAAGTTAAAGTACAAAGGAGGATTAGTTAGAATATACTCTAGATGTGGATAGAAATATTTAACCAAGTTTTTGGAAAAAGGTATGCAAAGTTTAATTTTATTACAGCCTTTCAATTTAGTTAGTAGAATTTGATAATTATTATAGATTATTTGTCGAACCTTTGATCCTGTTAATTGGGATAATGGCTCTGACCTTTTGGTCTCCCTTAATTGGGGGTTACTGGGAGGCATGGTCATTCCATTTGGTATCAGAGCGTAGGTTCCTCACTTAATCTTTAATAATTATTAAATTTTACAAATTCCATAGAACCAAGGGAGTTATTAGAGGATTGTCTGAAAGACTGAGGTGTCTAGAAAAGGATCACGTCCGGGGGTTGGCAATATTTTCCTCCGCACTGCTAGTCAGATAATGAGGACTCCCAGATTAGTATGATTGTCTGGCCAAAGTCTCAGGATTTGACTCGAAATAAGATACCTTTAGGACTCTCTCATCTTGTTCATCCCGTCTCAACTCAAATTCTGCTAAGGACCTTAAGAATTAGAGTTTTCTCTCTCTTCCTCACCTTCTTAAGGTATAGGTAAGGTTGATAAGGTCTAAGTCATCCTCCACCAAATTAATGAAAAGCATGTAAATAAGATGTCATGGACATAAGTTTAATATCTTAAGCGTAAACGAAAGAATAGATACATGCTTAGGTCATATGACACGAGTTGTCATTGCTCTCAGGAGAGACTTGAGGCTACACCTTCTTGTCAGGAGGATGAGTAGAGAGAGTTGGTTATGGAGGTAGAGATTTCCATCATAAGTAGGGATCTAGCATATCCTATGAGGATGATGCTAACCCTAAACAATAAGTGGTGAGATGACACGATGAGTTAGATGTCATGGTAGACCAGGTGTTTGGATGGACATGCCTTTGGATGCCATAAGAGCCATGAGGGGTTGGATAACCTAGTACCTTTGATTACCTAACCCTAGAAAGGGTAGTTCATGTTAGAGTGAAGGATAGCTCCTTCAATAATGAAGTTAGAGAAGAACCTATGGAAACCTCATGAGCTTATATGGGCATGGCATAGTATGCACCCAGAGTATGACAAGAGTACTGACAGTAGACTAAAACCCTACCCAAGAGAGTATGATGGATAGCTTATGAGATAAGCATAAAGATATATGGATAACCTTGAGCAAACATAAGTTGGAACATAGGCTTCACCATGTAGGGGTATGCTTGTAAGCTTGACCCACCTTCCAAGACAGAGGACCTAAGGTAGTGAGGTTGGTTGTAGGGTTAGCTCTAGAGACAGAGAGCAGGACCCATGCAAGAAACCTAAACTCTGAGATATGAGGGATAGTGGGGAGTTGAGGATGATGTGACCTAAGTGGATGATAGTGGTTGCCTCATGCTCTATCCCTGGAGGCCGAGGATATCTTGGTTGCCTTTAGAGGAACCAAACCCTAGAGGGAGGATGAGGCTATTGGTACCTATGAGCCTATGGTAAAGGTGGTTACCTTCTAGGTTAATAAGAAGAGTTCCTTAGACCCTGAAGAGGTTTAGTAACAGGTTGTGAGGCCCTGTACCTTGTTGGTTGCCCTTGAGGAGGACTCAACTCTGAGGTGTTGCTAAAATAAAAGGATCATGGGAGTGCATGACATACCTTGGACATGGTTGATTCATGGTTAAGAGATTGAGCATGCAGTTGGACACCCAAAGGTGAACCTAGGGTTCCTAGGCCTAAGAGGGGAAGTAGTGCACCTGATGCTCATGATGAGATTTGAGTCTCTATAGTTTCGAGCATGGTACTCCTCATGTGTAGAGGAAAAGTAAATCCCTTAAGTTAAATGTATGTTTGATGAACCCCTCACAACTAAGTTGGTCTAATGTTGAGGATGAAAACAAGTGTGACCTAGCATGGTTTTGTAGGTGTCTGCTTGTGCCTTAGTAGCTTGCTAGGGCTAAGCATGCTCATGTGGATGTAGACCCTAAACATAAGGACGTTTGTGACCTTTGTTATCAAGGTGTAGTTTCCTCCCATCCTGGGAGAGGGACCCTTTTGTAGGATGTATACCAGTTTTGTTGGTTTTGAGGTAACCTAAAGAGGTTTGAGAGGATCTTATGAAGCTAAGTGAAGAGTACATGGTGAGAGAATGAACCTATAGACCCATAGATAACCATCTCTAAGTGCATGTGGATGTGTTACCATGGAGGTAACTTGTAACATACTGAAATCCTCTATGTACCTCTTTGTACCCTTTTCTATAAGTTTTGTCCTTCATTTTCGTTTCATATGTCTTTGGACTTGATTTAGTGGAATGATGATGGTTATTGGATAAATGTTTCCCATATATTCTTAATATAGGGTTGTATGCACAAATACCTCAGTTAGATTTTAGATAATGACCCTAAAGTGCAAATTGTACACAAAGCAATAATAACAATATAATATTTCATCCTAGAACTTTCTAGCACTTCCTAGAATAAGAGAAATAAGAGAAAATCCGAATTTTATATAAAGGAGAAGATAAATGCAATAATTAAAGGTAATATAGGAATTAATGGGTAAAGAAGATAATTAGAAAGATATTGCACCAAAATTATAATTGGAAACCCATCAGGATAATTTGACACTCAAATTCGTTTTCTTGAACAAAAAGTAACTTAAGGGCCAAGTATCATTTAAAGTGGAACATAAATATAAATATTAATGACATTATCAAAAGAAAATAGGAAATATGCCAATAAAGTGAAATAAAATATTTAATGTTCTCAAATAAGAAAAATAACTCCAAATTCGTATTCTAAACATAAAAATAAGCTTCTGGGCAAATTTGCAGCTAATTTGGATAATGTGTGAATAATGAGTAAAATAGGAGAGAGAAAGTGTGTAGAATATTCTATTTATTTAATAAATAAATAAATAATATCAACTTGTAAAGATAAATGCAAAATCGTTTTCCAATTCCTTAGGGAGACTTATGGGTGAAGTTACACAAAATTTAGATAATGTTATCACCTCTTTTGATGGAGGAAAGAGAAAATGACATTTTAATTATTTTACATATCAAACTTTCTCAAAAGGAAAAAATAACTCCATATTTGGATTCTACGCATCAAAATAAGTTAGTATATAAAATTTGGTAATTTTTGGATAACGTTTGAGCCTCCAAATGAAGAGAGAGAAAAACATTTAGGAATTAAATGAATTTTGGTCGAATTTTGGTGTGACAAGGAAATAATTCCTTCTCCCATCCACGAGATCGGATGGCCCAGAGTCCTTCGTTAACCCGGGTCCACTGATCTGAAGACCCGTGGTCATCTTCCTCCTCTAGCCGAAAAAGGCAACATGTGCCTTGTTTCTCCGATTTTCAAATCGAATTATCCTGAGTTTTATTTGACGATTTTTGCTAAAATTTGCTTCGTTAAATTCCTTGTGAATTTCCGTACAGGATTATCCCAAAATTTTTGGGAGTTGGTGAGTGTTGGAGAAATTCCCAACAGGGGCGCCGACCTTCTCTACCTTCCCCTACCTAAACCCTAGTCTAGGGTACCTTGCCTATAAATATACCAACCCCAATGACCACCATCGCCTTAGCAACTCGCTCGTGCCTTCAATTTGGCATTTCATGGACGTTTTGACCCCCAACTAGCCGCCGAGGACCACCAGTCTTGCGGCGCCTCTCGTGCTCTGTTCTGTTGGCCTCATTTCAAATCCAAGGTATGGTTGAGTTCGTTGTTTCCTTGGATTTCCATCGCATGTCTTCGTGTCGTGTTTGGTGTACTAGGGAAAAATCGCCCAAATTCCCACAAGAAGTAGCTTGCCGCTTGCTTCCGCCGTCGGGGCGGGCTGGGAAAGACGATCCTCATTTTTTTAATTTTGTTTTTACGCCTTTGCCCTTGGTTCCTCCTTCCTCTTTCTCTGTTCCGCGTGGAGGGCACCTTGGTCCTTTGTCCTGCCTTTGACCAGCGCTGACTGTGGCCCACGCAACAGCAGCTGTGGGTCCCGGCCAAAGAGACGCAGGCCCCCCTCGGCCATCCCTGTCTTTCGCTAGGTCTCTCTCTCACGTTGTGCCTACGTGGCACTCGCTGATTGGTAAGAACGAAATATTTTCTATAAATTATTCCATTGGTCAAAAATAGAAAATAAATAGTGTTTTGAAATCAAGAAGACAAGATCTATCCATTAAAAATAATTTTGAGTTTTGATTTTGATTTTTGCAAAAACATATTTTTAGAGTCGATTTAATTAACTAAAAATCACTAAAATTAACCCTAAAAGTCTATATCTTTAAAATTTACAACATTATATTTTACCTTGATCAGAAAACCCTAACTAAGATGATGGTGAGGTTTTTGGAGTCTAATTCGATGTTTTGCGCGAAAAGTTAGTAATATTAGGGTTTTCAATCTTTAATGAGTATATTTAATTCTAATTCATAGATCTAATGATGAATTAGGGAAAGTGGGTTTTGATTTCGTATGAAGGGTTGGAAAGAGGGTTCTAGAACACCTGAGGATAAGGTATGTGCAATTCCTATTTATGTATGTGCATCTACTCTTCAGTTGGGAAAACTTTATACCAATACCTATAATTCCTAATGAGGCTTAATCTGACCTAATTCTTGATTCTTGAAACCTAAATTGTTTATTGCCTCAAAATTAGTTGTAGTATTATCTTATTTGGGTTTTTATACCCCACTTCCATGTTACATAATATTTTGCTTAATCTTGCCATAACTCTTTTGCTAGCATGTAATTAAATGTTCTATTTAATTATAAAGTAGTGGTACTTATGTACAACCACCCATAGAGGGCATGTATATAATCACCCTAAGGGAATGTTTATAATTCTCCCCATTATATTATAGGTGACTGGGAATGTCTTATTCTCCCCTCACCTAAGGTTAGAGGTCCGGTAGGTGCCTCAACCCTACTTAGTTAGGTAGACATATTAATTTACATGCAAAACCCTTATTTACTTTGTTATTGGCAAGTTTCATTATAGAAAGCCTCATACTCTTTGATGTCTCACTTTTCAATAAATCTCTAGCCTATTTTACTTGTTACAACTTTCTTGTCACTTTTAGAATAATCTTGTAACACATACTTTTCTCTCTTTTCCTCTTGATGGGTGTCTTCCCAACCACCCAGGTGTCGGTGCTGTGCAAGGAGAAGAATAAGCTGGAAGGAAGTCTCCCTCAGGAGTTGATCTTTAGCATTTGGAAAGGATGTCTAGGTTGTTATAGCTAGATCCTATTTATCTTATCTTTTCTTTTAGAAATCATTCATGTAGTAAACAATAAAAGCCATGTGAAGGCTTGTTATTTCTTTATTTCCGCTGCTATTGACATTTTATTATGTATCTGGAATCATGCTTATTTACTTGGAATATTATGCAATCATCCTCAAAGTCTCTAAATTTTTTTAAAATTTGTGGATGTTTGTATTTCCTTTAATTTTAGTAAAGAGGTGATCTCGCCTCTTTACAACATGGTATTAGATCCTTTAGGCAACTATTAGGGCATGCAGTTGAAGCAAGGGTGTCTAGAAAGGATTAGGGTTTTGGGGGATGGAAATTTTTTCCTCCACACCACTAGCTTGGTATACGAGGACTCCCGTGCCCATATGATCCGGTTTGGCCTGCGCTGATACAAATTGCCCAAAATAGTATGCTTTTAGGCAATAGCATTCTAGTTATCATTTTCTCATCTCTATTTCTATTCTCTTCTCATCTATGATTCTATACTCCTGAGAACCTTATTATGATAACCCTAATTTTTAGAAGAGGTGACCTGTTTGACAACGTGAACTAGGAGTCGACCCCTAACAACCCCAACACTCCTGCGACTCCTGCGGTCAACCAGACTGCTACGGGTACTCCCGCCTTCACACCTGAGCAAGAACTGACGATGTTACGACAGTTGTTGTCCTCCACCATGATGGGGCAATTCAACACCATTGTTGTTGATGCCAACAAGCTGAGGGAGTTCACCCTCACTGACTTCATCAAGATGCAGCCACCCTACTTCAAGGGTGAAAGCGAGCCTATCATGGTGGACAAAGCCGACGACTGGGTGTTGGCCCTGGATCAGACCTTCGAGGGTATGGCGTGCCCTCCTCACCAGAAGGTTCGGTTTGCGACGTACGTGCTAGATGGACTGGTATGCATTTGGTGGAACGATGTTGCCCGCACTCAGGACACCTCTTCTATGGAGTGGATCCAGTTTCTAAAGCTATTTAGGGAGAAGTACATCTGCCCTGCTTTCCTGAGGAAGAAGGAGGCTAACTTTTACAGTCTCAAACAAGGAAGCATGAGCGTGGCCGACTGCGTTCAGAAATTTCTGCTGCTAGAACGTTACACCACCGACCTTGGAGCTGACAGAAGAGAAACCATGTTCTTGGAAGGTCTGAACTATCATGTGGGTCGAAGCCTCATTCCGCAGCTGCCACTCACTTTTCAACATATGGTGGACAAGGCTCTCGCCATTGACTCATATCCAGGGTTTCAAGCTTCTAATGGCTTCAAAAACAAAAGGAAGAATATGAACCAACATGAGAATCGTGGACGTGATCGCTGCAATAGGTGCAATCGCCACCATCCTCCTGGCAGATGCCCCACCAACAATGCACCTTCTCGTAATGGCAACCATCCTCCACCAACCTGCCATGAGTGCGGCCAAGTCAGGCACATATGACCCAACTGCCCCCGTTTCCAGCAAGGGAAGAATAATGCCCCGCAGCCGCAACAGCCAAGACAGAACCCGTCGCCACGGAACAACAATATTAACAACAACAACCAGAACCCGAGGCATCCACCAATGGAGAGGCAGAATGGGAGAGTGTTCGCTCTCAATGCTGAAGAAGAAGGTGAAGGCAATGAAGTGATTGAAGGTACACTGCACCTTAATATGCATCCTTTAAAAGCACTATTTGATTCTGGTTCCTCCAATACCTGCATATCTTATCAGTTTGCCTTTATGCTTGAAATTTAATCTGAGTTTATGGATCATGTGTTAGATGTAAAAACCCCTAGTGGTAAAATCTGCTCCTCGTACCTCCAAACTCCTACCATGGACCTATGTATATCTAGAATAATGTTTCCCACAGATTTTGTCTTACTTGATATGATCATCTTTGACATCATCCTAGGTATGGATTGGTTAAAGAAGTATAAAGTAGTTTTGTACTATGAGGAATCCAAGGTTAGTTTGGTTCATCCTGATGAAGGAAAAGTGTGTGTCAAGGGAAAGAAGCAAGAAGAGTGATAGTTTGTCATCTCTGCCATTAAAGCTGAAAAGCTTGTCTCGCAAGGGTGTAGAGCCTTTCTAGCCTACATAGTTCTCGATGCTATACCTCCTGCTCTAGATCATGTTGATGTGGTGAAGGACTTCCCAGATGTCTTTCCGGAGGAGTTTCCCGAGTTGCCGCCAACTCGTGAGGTGGAATTCTCCATCGAGCTTATACCTGGAACTTCACCGATATCGAAGTCACCCTACCGCTTGGAACCTATTGAGATGGCTGAGTTGAAGAAGTAGCTTGAAGAGCTTCTCGACATGGGCTTCATTCTCCCTAGTGTTTCCCCTTGGGGAGCCCCTGTCCTATTTGTGAAGAAGAAAGATGGATCAATGTGGATGTGTATGGACTACCGCATGCTTAACCAGGTGACAGTGAAGAACCGTTATCTGTTGCCGTGCATCGACGACCTATTCGATCAGCTGAAGTCAGCCACCGTGTTCTCCAAGATGGATCTGTGAAGTGGTTACTACTAGATGCATGTGAAGGATGATGATGTCTCGAAGACAGCGTTTAGAACTCATTAAGGGAATTATGAATTCATGGTCATGCCTTTTGGTTTGACAAATGCCCCTGCTGCGTTCATGGACCTAATGAACCGAGTATTCAGCCCATACCTTGATAAGTTTGTAGTGGTGTTTATTGATGACGTTTTGGTTTATTCCGAGACATTGGCACAACATTGCGAGCACCTGCGGATTGTACTCAACACATTGCGAGAAAACCAACTCTATGCAAAATTCTCAAAATATGAGTTTTGGATAAAGGAAGTTATGTTTCTTGGTTACGTGATTTCTGCCGGTCATATAGATGTTGATCCTGTGAAGGTAGAAGCTGTGACAAAGTGGAATGCTCCGAAAAACCCATCTGAAATCCGTAGTTTTCTTGGCCTAGCTGGTTACTATCGGAAGTTTATCAAAGGGTTCTCCGAGTTGGCTTTACCTTTGACCAAGATGACTCAGAAGGAGGTTAAGTTCTCATGGACCCCTGAATGTGAGGACAATTTTCAGAAGTTGAAGATGAGTTTGACTTCTTCTCCCGTGATTGCTTTGCCTGTTGAGGGCATACCCTATGTCATCTACACCGACGCATCCCGACAAGGCTTAGGGTGTGTTTTGATGCAAGACAGAAAGGTGATCGCCTATGCTTCTCAACAGTTGAAACCTAATGAAGCAAATTGGCCTATGCATGATTTGGAGCTTGCTGCCATAGTTCATGCTTTGAAGATATGGCGACACTACCTCTATGGCAAAAAGTTTGAAGTCTTTTCTAATCACAAGAGTCTGAGATATATGTTAACTCAGAAGGATTTGAACTTGCGACAATGTAGGTGGATGGAATATCTTAAAGATTATGACTTCACCATCACCTATCATCCTGGTAAAGAGAATGTCGTAGCTGATGCTCTAAGTCGCAAGAAGGATGTTGTTTGTGCTACTCTGAGATGTTCAGTGTGGGAAAACCTTGAACATGTGGCCAGTTGGAGACCTCAGCCTGTCGATTTAGTGGATGAAGACAAGTTGTGTGTTCATATGGCCAGCTTGACCGTTACACCAACCTGGATCTCAGAAGTTGTGACTGCACAGTTAGAGAGTTCTGAGCTTGAAGAGATGAAAGCTTTATTTGAGAAACCACAATCTGACTTCTCTGTCAGAGTGGATGGTGTTGTCCGCTTCAGACAAAGGTTGTGGATTCCCAATGTTGGTGATCTAAGACATAAGGTTCTAAGTGAAGCTCATGGGTCCAAGTACCCTATTCACCCTGGCACAACCAAGATGTACAAGGACTTACAGTGAAGCTTATGGTGGAAGAACATGAAGAATGATATAGCTCTGTTTGTGGTGAAGTGCTTGACATGTCAGCAAGTCAAGATTGAACATCAATGACCCGATGGTCTTCTTCATCCTCTTGAGATTCCAGAATGGAAGTGGGAGAAGATCACAGTGGACTTTGTTACCGGTTTCCCTAAGTCCAAGAAAGGTTATGATGTTGTTTGGGTGGTGATTGATCGGCTTACAAAACCTGCTCATTTCTTGCCTTTCAAAACCATGTATAAAGTTGCTGAGATGGCTCAGTTATATGTGGAGTGGATAGTTCGTCTGCATGGTGTTCCTACTGTGATAGTTTCTGATCGAGACCTGAAATTCACTTCTTGCTTATGGGGTCAGATTCAAGAAGAGATGGGTACTAATCTGCGTTTCAATACTGCATACCACCCACAAACTGATGGTCAGTCCGAGAGAATGATGCAGATTCTGGAGGACTTGCTTCATGCTTGTGTGATGGATTGGGGTGGTGAATGGGATCGATATCTACTGTTAGCAGAGTTCGCTTATAACAATAGCTACCAAGATAGTATTGGTATTCCACCTTTTGAAGCTCTCTATGGTAGACCTTGTCGTTCGCCTTTGCACTGGGATGATGTTGGTGAACGTTCCCTGGTGAAGACTGATGACATGTAAATGATGCTCGAGAAGGTACAACTGATAAAGAAATGGATGCAAGATGCTCAAGACCGACAAAAGATGTATGATGATAAAAAGAGGTCTGATGTAAGCTTCTTAGTGGGAGACTATGCTTTTCTAAAGATCAAGCCTATACGTTCTATTGTAAGATCTAAAGTAAAAGGCAAGTTGAGTCCTCGCTATGTTGGACCATTTTAAATCTTAGATAAAGTGGGAGATTGTGCATATCGCTTAGCCTTACCTCCTACTTATGATAAGATCCACAATGTGTTCCATGTCTCTGTGTTGAGGAAGTACGTAAAGGATCTGTCTCATGTACTCACTATTGAACCTGTGGAGATTCATGAGAATCTGACTTATGAAGAACTACCTGTGAGGATCCTTGACTCTCGAGTAAAGCAGTTGAAGAATAAGGGGATAGAGTTAGTAAAGGTTTTGTGGAGATATCATGGTTTAGAAGAAACCACTTAGGAGTTGAAAGATGAGATGTTACATACTCACCCCTCCCTCTTTGTATAAGATTTTGGGGACAAAATCCTTTTAAGGGGTGGATTGTTGTAACATACTGAAATCCTCTATGTACCTCTTTGTACCCTTTTCTATAAGTTTCGTCCTTCATTTTTGTTTCATATGTCTTTGGACTTGATTTAGTGGAATTATGATGGTTATTGGATAAATGTTTCCCATATATTCATAATATAGGGTTGTATGCACAAATACCTCAGTTAGATTTTAGATAATGGGCCTAAAGTGCAAATTGTACACTAAGCAATAAAAAGAATAAAATATTTCGTCCTAGGTATGGGGCCTGACCGAGGTGGGCAGGTCGCCATGACCCTTATGAAAGGATGAAAGTCATCCCATGAATGCATAGAGAGACGATGAAGGCTTGTGTAAGGTTCTAAGTTGGACATGTACTATAATAGAATCCTAAGTCTATCCTAGGGTCAAGTAGGGATAAGACTGATGGAAGTAGGAGTTGCCTAATTCCCTAGTTGCACATGACCACAGGGTCAGGAGATAACAACTATCATTGTCTGAGGGCCATGGGTTAGGAGATTGATCACCTTCATGAACTCATGGGACCCAAAGGGCAGATGAGGAGGGCACTCTCTGGCTGCATAAGGGAAGAGGGATGACCCCAAAAGTGCCAGCACCCTATAGACCTAGAGGAGATGACCAAGGATTGTGTGGTGACCCAAGTGGGCTCGAGATCAGTTTTCCATGGAAGTAATTTTGATATCAGAATGATTGTCATGTAGAGACATATGTTGCACGTTTCAACTTGGATTTGAAGGTGTACTAGCAATGTGGGATGTACCATCTCTACTCTTAGAATGTGAAGAACTTTGTGTTTGGACGGCCGCCAAATGCTTATTTTTCCTCTTGGTATGGGAGTGAGAGATAGGACAGTACGCATGCCACACACCAAGGATAAAGATGATGTGAGTTGGAACGTTGCTATGAGGTATGAGGACAGAGATGATAACATACCCTTATAGAATGAATGATACATGGATGGTTTACAAACACTAAGAGTATTAAGGTAATCATCTTGTGAGGATGTTTTATCATGAGCTCTGTGGAATTAACAAGTTATGCAAGGTTGAGTTTGATCACCATGAGGATGAGCTCAGAGTTTCTTGATGAAGACAAACTTAGAGTTTGAGATGAGATGATAAGTGGAATACATGGAGGTGTATGTCTTCAGCATTACCTAACAACTAAGGATGTGAAGTGGTAATAGATGCTCTGCTTGAGATGAAGCTACCTAGTTTAGCTAGAGACTAGAAGAGGTTGTTAGGTTAACCTAAGTTTGGAAAAAAGAGACATGTGTGGATAACGAAATATGTTGATTGAGTTAGTGGTTGTTAGGTTAGCCAGCCTAGGCCTTGATGCAATAAAAGGGTGGTTGTAGGGCCTCAGATGCACTTCTTTGGAAAAGAAGGTGATGAAACCCCAACTAGAGTGGTTTAGGGTTTCCGAGGAATCAATCTTGAGGAATCATGACTTATAGGAGATCATGATCACCATACACCATGGTACTACAAAGATAGTAAGTGATAGTAGTATTTTGGATGCTTAAGATGAAGTTACATGTGGCATGTTGCCACACAAGCGAGGAGGTGAAGGACAAACACCAGTAACCCAGTGTATCGATATAGAGGATAAAAGAGTCCCTGAGAGTGAATGGGAGTTTATCACTATGGATGTTGTGGTAAGACTCCCCTAGACAAAGGAAGGTCAAGATGCAATATGGGTTAGGGTAGATCTCCTTACCTAGATGACATGAGAACGAAAGAGTACTATCAAGGGACATATCCGGTTGAACTACATATGAGAGAAATGGTTCAACTACACCAAGATGCTAGTTCAAAAGTTCTTGAGTATAACCTAAAGATTCACTTCTATAAGGAGGAAGTGGATACAGGAAGAACTCGATGTTAGTACAGTTTATCACCCTAACTAATGGTTAGTATAATCCAGACTAGATGGTCTGATGAGAGCATGTGTGCTCATTCAAGGTGATATCTAGAGATAGTTCTTATCTTTTGTAAGATGTGATGGTACCCACCATAGCCAGTATCGGGATGTAAAGGAGCTCTATAAGGGAGGTTGTGTCGGGCACCACTTCATTAAGATGATGTTGGGGAATGGACCTCGCGAAGGTCAGAAAAGGACCCCAGTGTGTGCAGATGAAGTCACTTTGATCGTGTAATGGCTGAAAGGAGACCAAGGATGACATGAGTCATAAGCTGATGCAAAGTAGACTGGCATGCAGTTTGTTGTGGGGGAAATATGTGACTTGAAAATCCGACCCCTCTAAGTTATAGCTAAGAGAGTTGAGTCCCTAATACAAGGGCCCACTAATAATGGATTGGTGGAAAAGGTTATGATTGACCTTACCCCTCATGATAAAGTAATATGTGATGAGTTCCATGTGTCCAATTTAGAGCACTATGTGAGGTACCCAGACCATGTGTTGAGCAATGAACCTAGTGAGCCGCAAGGGAGGCCAAAATGACCTGAGTCACCTGTGAGGTTTATAGATTCCAAGGTGAAAGAACTCAAAGAAAAGAATATGTAATGATAAAGGTTCTTTGGAAGCGCCATGGATAGGGAAAAGCCACATAGGGGCCAATGATGGACATGTAAAAGTCTTATCTTGAATTGTTTGTTTGTTTGATGGAATTTTGAGGACAAAATTCCTAAAAGAGGGGAAGGATGTTACAACCCCAATTTTTGGGTTCATTTAGTGAGAAATGTAATTTCTCATATTAAAGATATTTGAACAAATGATGATGCAATTTGGTTTGAATAAATGAATTTTTTTTACAATATCCTTGATGAGTGTTTTGTGGGCTTTATTGGCTATTGGGCCCAATAAAGGAAAAGACAAAAGAAATTTCATTATTACATGAGTCAATAAGAAAATGGAGAAAAGAAAAATGTGGAAACCTCTAGAAGGCAAATCCAAAGAGGGGTTTCGTGCCTTTTGGGTTCCTTGGGTTCCAAGGAGTCCAAATTTGCAAGGATAATGCAACAAGAAAAGATCAATTAAATGTTTCTTTATTAAGAAAGAAATTGAAAACAATGATAAATGGGAAATAAGTGGAAAGAGGTATAATTGAGTTATCTTTGATGGATTTTTGTATCCATGAGGTTTCAAATATTAAAAGGAATTCCAATAAGGAAAATAAAAGAGAGATAAAGAGAAATCCTCAAAAAGATATATTTTTAGTAGACATAAATAAAAGGATAAAGGAAAATAGGTATTACCCAATATGGGAATCCATGCCTTTAGGATTTCTTGATGTCCAGGGGACCCAAAATAACAAGATAAAGGCAAAGGGAAAAGAAATACTAATTAATTTTGGATTAATTAAAGGATAACTTGGGAGAGAAGGAAGCCTTCTCATCCATTGGAATTTGTTTCCCAAATTTCGTACATATCTAGATAAGGTAAAGACAAAAGTTCCCTTAAAATTTGAGATAAAGAGGAGTTATGATTTAGGAGATATGAATTTCTCAAGTTATCTCCAAAATAAAGCATTAATTTGGCAATTGAAAAAGGTGTTTCCCTTTTTGGATGATCGCGTGCATTGAGGACCGTTGGATCTCGATCCAACGCTGATCGCTTATTTTCTAAGTCCAACAGGGACTGGGACTCTCGATTTATAGGATGGAGTTTCCCTCTCAGATTTCTCGCGATATAGGGAGAGTGCGAAGTAGTGGTTGCTTCCTTTGGATTAAGGAGAGGAAAACGCAGAGGATAATCCTGAGTTTTTCGAGGGTTGGCCGCCTATTGGGGAAACACCCAAATCTCACGAACCTACTTCCCACCCTATATACAGGGTACGGTTATGGAGGGTATCAACACGTCATTTTTCTAGCCCAAACGCTACGGCGAAGAACGAGCTTTGTCCCAGTGCCTTCAGTTTCCCTGAACACAATGACCTGATCTCTCGACGCATCAGCAAATCTTGTCGGAGTCCAACGAGTAGGAGGGAGTTGCGGAGTGTTCGCGGCAAGCAATTGGACCCATGGTCGTGTTTGATAGAGGGAGGCGAAGCTCCCTGACCAATCCCCTTGCTCGCAGGTGGCCAGCATCCCAGAGTCAACTGCGGAGTTGACCCTCACAGCTACAATGCGAACGTGAGGTTGAAGAAGGAGGAGTTCATGTGAATTTACCAAGGTACCCTTCGCCCCCTTCTGCTGTGTTAAGTCTATTTTAGTCTTTCATGTTTCTTTGATCGCTAAGTTAGGCATGTGCGTCTGTGGTCGTTGGATCCTCAGTGCATCAGCGGACCACGGATCAGACGATCCTTAGTTTTCTAGAAATTGCTATAAATCAATAAAAATGATTTTCTTTGTTAAAATCATATCTGGTGCTAGAAAACTCAGATGATGAAAGTTTATACATGAAAATTGATTAGGAAAATACGAGGAGTAAATTAAAAATGGTTTGGAAGCCTAAATCAATATACTTTTGTAAAAGTGTATAATTTTGATGGAAAAAGTGTTAATTTGTGGTTAGAAACCCTAATTGATGATAAAAGATGGATTTAATATTACAAAAAAAAAGTTGATTTGATCATTATTAACTTGTCTAATGATAAAGATAGATCTTGATCTGTTTTGAAGATAAAATTTCAAGAATTAGAGTTTTAAACCGAATATTGTGATTAATACCTTAGAAACTCTAAGTGAGGGAAAAGCGGGAAGAAAAGATATAGTTAATCCGAAAATTGGGGTTTTGTGGTCCCAAACATGATATTGGGATCTTAATGGAAAATAAGAAGAGGTAATTAGGGTTTGATGGATATTTTGGTAAAAGTAAAGTAAAAGTGGTAAAAAGGAAGTAAAACCTTAAATATGGTCAAAACCCTAAAAAGGGCTAGTAACCCTAGGGCACGATTAAGCCTATTAGACTTGGATACCATGATCCATGATAGAAAATATTGGATGTGTATTTCAGGACTAAATTGTGTACTTGCTTGATTCTGGATTACTTGCTTGTTTGGATTATTCCTGCACCTGAGTCTGCCTGACAAGTATGTGGTTACGCTTATGATTATCCAGAATTAGTTTTCTGAGGATTTTATCGGTGTTTCCATTGTGACTTGAATTAAACTTTTGGATGTATTTAATTCATGCAACTATAATGTGGATATGACTATCACTTAAGATATGTGCCTACTAGCTCAAATCTTAGTCCTCTATGTAGCTTAATGGATTGACCTAGTACATGTCTACCTATGGGGTAGGTCCATCAGGTCATTCGATGACTTAGTACATGGCTACCAATGGGGTAGGTCCATCAAGTCACCTTGAGTCAGGGATTGGGCTACCTATGGGTAGGCCATGCGACCCTATAACCCTAAGTATTGGTTACCTGTGAGGTAGAGCCATGGGGGTAAGGATCTACCTATAAGAGATGTAGTATACAAGTCCAGTGCAGGGACAACACAGAGATAGAGGATAGGTAAGGATTGAGTAGTATTGCTTAAGATGCAATCTTGGGTGTTAAATGATAATTGGTTGATTACATTGATATCATAGTTGCACGATTATTGTTTCTCCCACATACCAACTTTATGCTGACCGGCGTTTTGTTTGTCGGCGTTTTAGGTACATATGAAAAGGACAAATAGTAAAGTGGCATATGTGGAATTAAATGAAAGTTAAAGTACAAAGGAGGATTAGTTAGAATACACTCCAGATGTGGATAGAAATAGTTAACCAAGTTTTTGGAAAAAGGTATGCAAAGTTTAATTTTATTACAGCCTTTCAGTTTAGTTAGTAAAATTTGATAATTATTATAGATATTTGTCGAGCCTTTGATCCTGTTAATTGGGATAATGGCTCTGGCCTTCTGGTCTCCCTTAATTGGGGATTATCGGGAGGTGGGGTCGTTACAATGATGATGAAGATCAATGGTTTACATTTTGCAAAAAAAAATGTCTTGATATGCAAACACACTTGAGTGTATTTGTGCGATCGGTACACTTGAGTGTATTCTAGCCTGACTCTATATATATATATATATATATATATATATATATATATATATATATATTGACATGGACTTATTGCATTGATAATCACTCGCAATATCCATACTTCTACTAGAAAGGTGTTTACCCAATCGTTCTAAAATAACTCCTAAAATATCGATAAGGAAGACACTTACGTAAAGGTCTTGGAATATGACGTTCTCAAATATATGGATCACCTACTAAACCATGGTTTTTTATTTCCTAAGAATTGACATAAGGATTTACATTTACTTCCAAGGATATGGAATATGGATTGTAGAACTAGAGGTGGTTATGCTTTGGAGGAAGACCCGTAAGAACCTTTGTTGTTTGTAGTTTTTGGATAAGTTATATTTTCCTCTGTTATATTTTCAATGTATTAATCAAATTTATACTTAGAAAATAGAAATGATTTTCAAGTACACATATAATGGAAATTTTGATGGACCTTCTCATACAAAATAAAGTCTCTAGGCCACCCACCATCCAGTCGTCTTCTTCTCCTATTGTGTAGTATTCACTATGAGGTATCAATCGTGGCATGTCTTCCATTCCATCATATATAAGTATGATAGATGCATAGAGAAGATCAAGGGGCATTGGTTGGCAATGCAATATGTCACCAAGTTAGAGATATTCCTTGGCCTCTGCCACATACTCAAATTAGGAAGCAATGGCAAGTTAGTATTTTGTACCCATCCACCATTTGAAATCATACAAAAAACACAACAAATATATTGAGTTGACATAGCATTATACTACTAATAAACTTACATTGGGTTGGCCTAGGGAGTCACTGGTATTAGTCCCATGGCATTCAGTACCTCAAATATGATCTTACACCTATTCATCAAGGTAGCATACTACCTCTTTAGCTTAAGAAGGTTAAAAATTCCAGCTCATTATTTCTTTTACTTTCTTTTGCATCATATCTCATGTTTCCTCCTTCATAGACTATAGGGTTTTGGTTGGAGAGACCTAACATAAATACAATTTTTTTCCAAAAAAAACTCTTAGCCAGTGGATCCTTCATAGCCATAAAACATCAATATAACAAAAACATGGAAGGGATAGTGAATATACCTTAGCACACACTAGTTGTCCAATAACTAGGCAAGTCTTATGTCAGCGTATAACTTACACTTTCAGAGTATTTGTTGTTGTATCCTCCTTGTTGCAACAATATGTTGCCTTCTTCTTGAAGACAATGTTTGTTATCAAGCCTCCGCCTAAGGGCCACGACCTCTATGAAACTAATGAGGATGCAAGAACTCTTGGTGTACCACATTGGTCACTAAGAGGAAGCAAAATTTAGAGTTATAAACATGCTAGCATTTCTATCTCTCCTTCTCTATGCGTTATTATCCTTGGAATGGTTTTTTCTCTCTTCAAAAAGAAGAACTCTTAAAGATCTTGTAACATACTCAGTCCTAGGTAAAAATCTTATCTTACTCCTTGTTGTATGGCCATTTAGTCTTAAACTTATTATTCTAAATTAGATGATAGTAGGATATTAATAATGTAATATCATGGAGTTTTGATCAATAAGTATGTATTGAGGCTTTAGTACAAGTATTTGAAATAATATACTATGTAGGGGTTGAAAATGTAATTTAACAATAATAATATATTTAAGTTAAAATTAAGACAATAAAATTTTCCTATTACTAGGTGGGAGAGAAAGGGAGTCAAAAACCGAATTTGTGAGAGAAAGGGGTAAAGGAAAACATAATACATCAAAAATTACTTTTTCCTCAAGTCATGAGTTTGCATCTTAAAAGTTTTCAAAAGATAAAATTGACTTCAAATTTGAATTCCTTGGGTCTCAATTAGTAATCTTTCCAATTTTCATCTTATTTGAGCATTATTTTCTCTTCCAATTTATAAGGAAAGAAAGGAAATATATGTATAACATCAATTTATTCCAATTCCTAGTTGTTTGTAGTTCTTGTTGATAATCTATCACACGAAACTAATCCTTTTTTCCCTTTAGGAGAGATGTGATGGGATCCTAGGATAAGTCTACACAATCCTATAGCTAGTGGATCATCTTCCTCCATGAGTTTATCACTGGTTCTGAACATGTTAATAGTAGAAACTTCCACAAGTGTTTTCTCCCTCTGAAAACCAAAAAAATAACACAATTCTTTATCTGTCACCTTCATTGTGAAATTCCACATCTATTGATTTCTTTCTCATGGATAGATGTTTTGCCCAATTTTCACCCCTAGCTTCTCAAAACTACACCCTCTCAAAACCCTAAAACCAAGCCCCAACTATATATATCAATACCCCGGCCATTGTTAGCCACCTTGCAACCTTTCTCTTGCACCAGATTCGCTTGAATTTGTATTCTTTACTGCCACCAAGTTGTTCTTTTCATGGAACCATTTGTTACTCTCCTCCTACCCCCACTAGCTATAGAGATAGTGGCAGTAGGGATTGGGTGCCCGTCCATAGAATGACAATAACAAACTAAAGAGATGACAAGCAATATATATGAGAAGGCAATAACAAACTAAAGAGATGACAAGATACTAAACATGGACATGAGAGATATGCACCTATTTCTAAATTCAAGCATACCCATTGGTGATTTGTTTCATAGCTTAGAGTCTTGAATGTAATAGATCTTCTTTTGGCAACTGCAAATTTGATAAACAAAACATATTAATTCTAAAGCATTAAGTATGCTATGAAAAGGCATGTAAATAGTTTGAGAGTAATACAAAACTTGCTTGTTGTAAACATGATCATAATAAATAAAAAGAAACAAAGTGAGAACACTTAACGACATTGATTTGTACAAAGCATGCTTTAGTTTCCTTTATCCATTATGTCAACATTAGGTTGCATAATGGATTTATGTATATTATATTCAAGGTTTGTCAATGTAGAATACTCAAACATGCAAGTAGTAATCATAGGAACAATAGCTCAACCAAGTAAGAAAGTATCCAAGCATTCATACAAGCACACATACAAGCAAGCCAATATCATAGTAGGGTCAAGAGGAAAACATACCTTGGGAGTAGAGTACATGCTATAAACCTTGAGTAAGATTAGGGAAGGTCCAATCCAATGGAACTTAAGATGTAAAAAGACATACTAATGGGTCTTAGATCAGTCAGGCATTGATCATCTAAACATCATATGAGTCATGTGGATGTTTTCCTAGATCTGGGTTTCACTTAGTTCGAAAATAGTTTCCAAAGTTTGATCATGCATACAAAGATTCCAAATAGTACAAGTATCAACATTATGTCTTATATCTAAGCAAACATCCACACTAGGTTAGATATAAATGTGAGGTCATTTCCAATTTGGAGTGGTCATAGAGATTTTATTCATAAGAATTTATTTTAGCACAAGCATTTAGGTTCCATATACATAAGTACTAAACATCTCAATTTAGGGAATAAAAGTGTACAAAGGTGAGTCTTTGAGCTACTCAAGGCAATGAGGTACAAAATATCAATCAAATAGGGCACAAAGCATCCCTTTGCTTACTGATTTCATGATTAAATGGTTTCATGTAGACAAGGTAGGTTAGAGTACCAAAGTTGATCAAACCATAACATGTATGCATATACAAGGACCAATTTTAGGTCAAATGTAGTCATTAGATGTTCATTAAGATGGTCCCATGCATTAAAGGAATCCAACATAGAATAAGGTTACAGTTGTAATGCTAAGATAGGATTTTGAAGCATAAAAGAGCAAACTTGTGCATGAAATAGGTTGAATCATGCAAAAAGGTATCAAAGTTATCATTTTTAGCACATCAGTGGAACTACAAATAGAATTATCTCATGAAACTAGAACCATTAGATAGATCTCATTGAAAAGATCATAAATTATATATAACATGCCATGAATATCCAAAGGATGCATGAGTTATCATTTTTGGAAGATTTTCTTCGAAATTATGACGAAAGTGGTTGGGGGGTTACATTGTCATTTATTGAAGAATCTAATTCGTCAATCCATGATCTTGCAGTCACGCATACCTTCCCCATCTGTCCCTTGCGTGTGGGGCATTAGTGCCAGGTGGCACCCAAGGATTGTTGGTTCTGTGTGTGCCACACGAGATAGATCTGCAGCCCAGCTACTACATGGAACCTCACGAGTGGGTGTTGTGAGCAGGACCCGTGTCGTGAGATAGAGTGAGGGGAAACAGAGAGAGAGGATGTGAGGGAGATAAAGATGACCCAATCTCGACTATTCCAGGGGAGATCAAGGGCTGGATCCATGTCACCCACCCTCAGAATCCTGCACGCGAGGCGTGGCGGCAGCGGGCCATGAAGCTTGTCGGAGTAGGGACTATATAGGAGTTTCAGACCTATGGATGCCCTCAAATGATGCCATCTGTAAGAGGAATAAAGCCTAAAAAGGTTGGGTGGCGACACCGGTTTGAGAGGGGAGGAGGAAGGTGATGGCTGGGGGTGTTAGGGTTCACAAAACTCAAACAAAAGAGCGAAAAAGGCTTCAGAATGAGATTTATAGGCAGAGAGAGGGCCAATTTTGCTTCAAGAGGAGGGAAAAGAGGCACCAAAATGGAGTATGTGGGTTGGCCAGTGCCATTGGAGCTGGTCCTCATACAGAGGTACATGATAGATTTTCAGCCATTGAATGGGAGGCATACTCCATAGCTTCTAGATCTAAGGGCTGACATATGTGGCCCACAAAAATGTGGAACATGATTGGTTCAAGCAGTAGGAGTCGGATTACCAATGAAATCAAAAAGGCAAGGACTATTGGGCTGCACACAATGAGAAATCAGCCCAATAAGGGTGTAAGGTCGATTCAAATCAAATTAAATCAAGAGAAAAAGATACTAACTTAAAAGGGCATAACTTGGGCTCTGAATGTCCAATTGAGGTGATCCTTACACCGTTGGAAAGATAATTAAAAGATCTACAACACTATACATTAGGAATAAATATCATTATTTGATGATTTTCAATTTCAAAAGTGAAAGCATCATGCACGAAATTCATTAGAAAATAGGTCAAAATTTAATTTTTAATGTTACCCAAAGGAATAGGATAGCAACACGACTACCATTAGGACTAAAATCACTCACAGTATATGATTGAACTCAAATTCAATGATGTGAGTCACTAAATAGAGAGATATAGGGCACAAGGTAGAGAGATAAAGATCCAAGTTATCACAGTTCTTCTCTCTGCCACAAACCTCCAAGGCTTTTCCCTTCTCCTGTAATTGATAGCATGGTGAGTTAATCTAGACATCACCCCAATTTTTGACCCATCCCTCGGGGAAAGAGAGACCTTCCCCTCTTTTCTGGCTTGAGCCATGATTGGGGAGAGATACTACCTGAGGACATGGTAAACGTGATGAAGGGGAAGGAATCTCCCCAGATATTTCTTGGTTTTACCCTCATCCAAGTCTTGACCCTGATTCCTTTGCATGGGTACACTTGATTTTTGGTATGGCTTTCTTTGTTTAAACCATGTTTTTTTATTGCATGCACTTGTTGGTATGTATGCCCTGAGAGCCAATCATGGGATGATCAGTGGGATACATTAAGATTGATTTGATAAACATCAATGGTAATTTCCAATCTATATGTTTTAACTGTTTCTGAGATGATAGTGTAACATGCTAGATGTCTAAAGAATTGTTTTACTCAATGACGTATGCTTTTAGGTTAAGGACCTAAACGATGAGATCATATGGATGTTAAGAGTATGCATTCTTGTTTTGTCCCTAGTTGGTTGTTGTTTTGTAAATAACTATACACATCAATAACACTAAATACTAGATTGTGTGTTGGTTGATGGCAGAATCTTATCAGTCATGATATAGTGATACCGAACCAAGCACATAGGTACTTGTTAGAGAACAAGTGTATCAGACAGACCCACCATGAGAGTGACACATAGAACCATGACTTGGTAGTCACAGTCAGCTCTCACAGTGATGGTGGTGAATGTGATTCTTTGACCTATAATCACTACACTCAACACGTCGTTGGGTACACTTTGACATCATCAAACACAATCTTGAAATATAGATTGTTATAAAGGTGATGATTAGGTGACTTTGACACATGGGGATTTTGAGGGGTGAGTGATAGATATGGGATTTGTCCCTCCTGAGGGAGTTTGATGTCCAAGGCCACTTGATGAGTAGGACTGAGAAAGGCATGTGCATGCATGTGTGAATCAATATGCGATATTGATGTCACACATATCTCATACAGTCTGCTCTGAGATCAAGGAAGTGAATGAACGTTGAAAGTATGATTGTTACATGCCTTGATTTCATTTGGGATATCAGTGGCAAAGGAATCATACATTCACTATAACACCAGTCAGGATTGTAGGATTGAAAGTTGTTCTCCAACTTTTCTTTTAACTTGGGTAGCACTGATGTGCGACTAGGCACCGCTCTTTTCTTGTGAAGTCATTAGTGTTATGGACTTTCACTGCCAACGTGAAATGGGCTTGCATGGTCTCATACATAGGATTTAACCTAGAAGAGGAGTTTATCCATGAATGATGTTTATATCGTTTACTAAATGTGTTTAATAGTTCAATTAAACAATCAATCAATTTACTTGACTTAGAATCACCAAGTTCAAGTGTTAGACTAACTGATTTGGGTGTCAGATTGATTGAGAATTGCATTGACTGATTTCTGCACAACCTGGACTGCCAAACGAACGGTTCAAACTGTTGAACCGATCGACTCAGGGTCAAGTGAGACGACCGGTTCAAGTGTTGAATCGATTGGTTCAACTGGACCAAACAAGCCAGTTTGGGAAAGTTAGGTTGGTGAGAAAATATTTTTGTTTCACTTGTACAATTCGATTGGGACAAGTATTGATCTTTGGATTAATTGGAAACAAAAAGAGGAAAGTCAATTGGGATCTTCTCTGGGAAGTGAAATGACCAGTTCATGAATGAACTGATTGGTTCAGCTCCCCAAATGACCGGTTCATGAGATGAACTGATCGGTTCAGTCCCCAGATGACTGGTTCATTTGTGAAATGACCGGTTCACCTGTTGTAGTGTATCAATTTGTGGAAATTTTGAACCCTTCTACTCCCTCTTTAGTATCGCATTGCCTGGGGCTGAGAACCATGATCCTAACCCCTCATATATATAGAGGGGGTAATGGGGGCTTCTCAGATAGAATAGCTCATACAACACCAGTGGCTCTGTAAAGTTGTCCTCTCTGGTTGTAAACCAAGAGAGCTCGAGCAAGTGCTACCCGACTAGGGAGGCACAACGAGGGAAAGATAACTGTAGAAAAGCAACTGGTGGTAGGAGAGCATGTCGATGACTAGTACATAGACAGAAGGGGACGACTCCTTCCAGTGTCCTATAGGACAGGACGAATGGCATTCTCGGTGGTTTGTGTGGACTACTATAGAGGTGGGAAAATTCTACCATTCGAAGGACAACTATCAATCTGTCAGTCTGAGTGTGACCAGGAGTTGCACAGATGTCGTCTAAGACCAAAGGTGAAGACCATGCTATCCGTGAGGTAATGTCACTGAGAAAGCCTCAGGACAAGGTACGCCTCTACAAACCATCATTCCTACCGTATAGATGTTGATGAGATCTCTTTGGGTTCTAGGTTTGGGGAGAAAATTTTTGCTTCCACTTCCATTTCTACCTCCCCTAAAACCCAACAGTAGTATCAGAGCCACATCAATGTTCTATACTTTAGGATAATAGATGTGATCGGTTTTTTGGTTTGTCTCCTTTTATTTTTTGCATACGATGCGAATAATTAATTGGCTTTATGCATGTTCAATATAAATCCACAAATCCCTATATATACATATATGATATGGTATATAAATGCATTCGATACATGTCACCCTTAAATAGTTTCTGTGGTGATTGTAGTGTGATTGTGGCCATAAACCCTAAATCTATGTGTGGTTGATTGTTATTGCTTGCATCTTGGTCTATGCACTGATTCCCTACCTCCTATTCCTGATGTAACTTGACATAACTCGAGATTATTTCCTACCTTTACTCCCCCTGAATGTAACTCGGTGTTTCCCAATGCAATTGTAAATAGGATTAGTTTATAACCTATTATGTCAAAGAACGACGGACACTTGGAGGATCGAGACGATCATCTTAGGCATGAAACAATCGGATGGTGGACCAAGGCGGTTGGTTCTTGGAGCGATACGAGCAGGTGGCGACCTGAGGAGATGCACGACAACTAGTGAACCGATCGGCTGGAGGTGCCGATCAATCGGCTGGTGGCACCCAACCGACCAGCGTGATGGCAAGCCGATCAATCATGGAGATGAGTTGATCAAACCCAGAACGACAAAGCACAAAGTTCATCTTGTACTTGTTGCATGTGATGTGGACCTAGATGACCGTGATTCCTCTTGGATCGAGGAATTACATTAGGATGACCATAATCATCGCTTTTATCGTTTCGCATGTTTTCTATGGGATATATCATGTCAATGATATGTACTATATATTGTGGTGATTGGATATGTATATGTACCTATAAAACCAAATCCCTCAATAAATATTAAGTTTTCGATGCCTTCCATTAGCGGCACACATGAAAAACTTGATCGACCAAGCATAGGTTACTCCAAAGTGTGGTGCGCCATCTATCTCGTGGAAGTGTGATGGTGGACATGTAGGATCTGCCAAAGCAGGGTGCATGTTCATCGTGTCGGCTTTTGGGTTAGACTTAACTGGTGATTCTTAGAGAGTCTAAGCTCTAGAGGCACAAGGATGATCATGGCAAAGAATTGTGCATGGAATCCATCCGAGAGTTGCATAGGATGCAATTGGCAAGTGTTTCCTACCTAAATAATCTATATTGTGGGTGATCAGCCAAAGTTGACTCATGATTGGATGAAATATGGATCTTGGACCCACTAGAAGGTTGTACGCTGCAATCTTATGAATTGATGGTGAGGGATGTCAATTTGAACAAAAATAGTGGGAGCGATAATTAATTAAAGTCCTAATTATATCGTAAAACCTTTTCAAATCAATCAAATAAGTCAAAAATGAGTTTTTGGACTAAATTGCATATATTTCCTTTTGTACTACAAATGGCCACAAACAATAATCACTTTATTTGCGATCAGTCCTTGAGTCAAACAAACTAAATGGGAATAATTCCACGACTGATTAGGACGTTGAGAAGTGTTCTCAATCAAAATTGAAAGCTCTAAGTCCTAGTTACACCAGAACCAGATGAACTCGCTCCCACCACACCAAAGGCTGAAAGGGATGCTTACTGGAAGCATACCGAGGATTCCATTGATGTGGGGTTCTTGATGTTGTATTATATGAAATGTGAGTTGTAGAGACAACATGAGACATATGATGTCTCTAAGACACTGTCCTAGTATGTCATGACAGAAGGAGATCCAGTTGGTTCTCACACACTCAATGTGATTGGGTATGTAGAAAACCTGAACAGACTGGGATTCCCTCTAAGTCAAGAGTTGGCTACTGGTATGATACTGCAAATGTTATGGGAATCATACAGTTCATGATGAACTACAACATTAACAACTTTGACAAGTGTTGACAGAGTTGTTGGGCATGTTGAGGATAGTCGAGGCATAGATGAAGAAAGACAAACCCTAATCTTTGATTTGATCAATGAAGGGTAAGTCTTAAAGGCAAGGTCAAGGGCAAAGCAAAGAAGTGTTATGATGCTAGCCAACAACCCAAGCCATATTCAGCCTCAAGGCATATGGGAAGGATGATGAGGGAGGAGAAATTTCCCTCTATATCTGGAAGAACAAAAGAAGATGAAAGGAGGGGATAGAGATCTCCACCGTATGTATCATGAAATAAACACTTCTTTATCTGAGGTATATGATACCAAGATGAAGATCTGACATATATGATATGCAAGATCTAAAAGGAAGTGATGGCCTGTGTGAAAGGACCGAGAAAGAAGTACTCATAATTGGAGCAAGTGTTTCTGCCATAGATAGGAGTACCTTTCAATTTATTTTATCCTAAAGGGCACGAAATAGAATTGAGAACTGCTATTTCAATTTTCCAATAGAAACACTTTATTGTTGCATCTTGTAGTGACAAGATGGCTATCAATATATTTGATGTTTCAATTTCAAATATATGATCTTTGTGGAAAGGCCTTTCTTTATCTTGTGGTACTTGGTATGCATAAGATAAAATGATACCTAAAAGTTATTGATAACTCAAACAACGAATTAGCATTATCATGAGAAATTCACTTCTAGTTCCATATTGATGGATAAAGCTAGACTCTTTTGGTTGTGAACCATTAAGAGACATGAATATCTTGGACATGATAAATCAATCTTCACTAGTGATAGTGGGAGAATGATTATCCTATTAGGTATAATACATATGATGTATTTACATACCTATTGGAGCAAAAAATGATACTTCAAATGGTGTTACCAATATGAATATCTTGAAGTGTTCAAGAATATCATAAATGAAGTACAAATTTGGTAAAAGTAATAATTCTTGATTTGATCAATGAATGAGATACTTAAACCAAATGTTTGAGAACCTTATGAGCGATTATGATAATGTATCATAGAGGACTCATGATTAAGGCATAGTGATGTCTAAATCAAAAAAGGATTCATACTCTAAGGAGTTAGAGGATGATTATCAAATAACTAAATTCTTCTTAAATAAAGAATACCTTACACTAATAAAGGATATTAAGAATCACAAAGTGTTGTGAGTTCTCAAATTCCTTAAAAGATACACCTCAAATATCTATATGATGAGTTGGTCATATGATGAGTCAACAATCTAGATGATATTGAGGAACCAGATTTTGAGTTATGGTTTATGACCATAAGATCCTAAATGACTTCCGTGTGAACCATAAGGTATGACCTTAGTGGTAGCACCCATTGGGATAAAATCCATAAGTGTAAATGAGTATTACTCATTAAGACACATTTTGAGAAGGATCATGCTTGCTGATTGCAACTTAATGACTAAGATATTTAGCATATGGATATTGAAATTGCATTCCTATGAGGAATAAGATAAGGATGTGTACGTGACACAACCTATAAGGTTTATGAATCCATTGATGCAAATGAAGTCTATAAGTTACAATGGACTAATCAATGTGATTGATTGAGTACAAGCAACTCAGAGCTGGGATCTTTTGCTTTAATAATATAGTCAAAGGGTTTGACTGATATGACAAAGATAAAGAAGGGATTTGTGATTTAGTGGGAGCATATTTACATTCCACATGATGATGAGGAATGAGATGTTCTAGAATAGAAGCCTTTGTGGAAATTATCTTTAGGGAAGATAGATACGTTTCCTATGTGATAGAAATAGAGACCTATAGAGATAGTTCTCGAAAAGATCTTGACCTAGAAAGGAGAGAGCATACATTGGCAATCTATACTGAAGGGTTCAATATACATAGATTTAGTGGGAGAAAACTTGTCCATGTTACATGGAGTTAGTATCCCAAGGCCAAGTATCCAATTCTCATGAAGAATGGGAACACTAAGAATAGATATGGATCTATCATGTATGTAATCATCCCGTTATCTTGCATGTATGGACATAGCAAGAATAAAATGCATTTATCATCTTGTATGTAGGACATGACAATATGATATGATCATCCTGATAACTCATATGTGGGACATGACGAGTGGATGTCTGTCTAGTTCCAGTAAGGGTTACTGGAATACCATGAGAACTTGAGAAGTACTAGTTCTATGGAAATAAGGAAGGGTTCACTGTAAAGAGTTACACTGATGCGAACTTTCAGAAAAAGATAGAAAATTTATCATAAAATATATATGGGATGTATATAAAAGTGAATGTGTGTTGAAAAATGGAAACATTCCAATAAAGCCATTTTAAAAGTAAATGTTGAGTATACGTGTGTTGGAGAACAGTAGTGGATACTATATGGATCTGGGAGTTCATAAAGATGAACATATAGATATTTCAGTCATTGATGACAAGTAAGGAGTGCTTGGTCATGCAATGAGGTTAAAGGTTAGCAAAGGAATATTGGATCGCATATTATGGCAACTCCATCTCATACGTATGGCATACAGTGAAGAGATGTGAGACATGCAATAATATCGACTAAGGAAAATTGTTGCCATAACTCACTGCGTTAGCACTAAAGCACTAGAACATGTGGGACATGTTTGGAGATCACTAAGAATATGATTCAAGGGTGATTGGCTCACAGTGCAAGTGGAAGTCTGTTGGTATGTATGCCCTAAGAGCCAATCATGGAATGATTGATGGGATACACTAAGATTGATTTGTTAAACATCAAAGGAAATTTCCAATCTATATGTTTTAACTGTTTCTGAGATGATAGTGTAAGATGATAGATGGCTAAAGAATTCTTTTACTCAATGATGTATGCTTTTAGGTTAAGGATCTAAACGATAAGATCATACGAATGTTAAGAGTATGCATTCTTGTTTTGTCCCTAGTCGGTTGTTGTTGTGGAAATAACCATAGACATCAATAATACTAAAGACTAGATTGTGTGTTGGTTGATGACAGAATCTCATCAGTCATGATATAGTGATATCAAACCAAGCACATAGGTACTTGTTACAGAACAAGTGTATCGGACAGACCCACCGTGAGAGTGACACATGGAACCATGACTTGGTAGTCACAGACAGCTATCACATTGATGGTGGTGAATGTGATTCTTTGACCTGAAATCACTACACTCAACACATGTCATTGGGTACACTTTGACATCATCAAACGCAGTCCTGAAATATAGATTGTTATAAAGGTGATGATTAGGTGACTTTGACACATGGGGCTTTTGAGGGTTGAGTGATAGATATGGGATTTATCCCTCCTGAGGGAGTTTGATGTCCATGGCCACTTGATGAGTAGGACTAAGAAAGGCATGTGCATGCATGTGGTAATTAATATGTGATATTGATGTCACACATATCTCATCCAGTCTGCTCTGAGATCAAGGAAGTGAATGAACGTTGAAAGGATGACTGTTCCATGCCTTGAGTTCATTTTGGATATCAGTGATAAAGGAATTATACATTCACTATAACACTTGTCATAGATTGTAGGATTGAAAGTTGTTCTCCAACTTTCCTTTTCACTTGGGTAGCATTGATGTGTGACTAGGCACTACTCTTTGCTTATGAAGTCATAAGTGTTATGGACTTTCACTACCAACATGAAATAGTCATGTAGGGTCACACACATAGGATTTAACCTGGAAGAGGAGTTTATCCACGAATGATGTTTAGATTGTTTACTAAATGTGTTTAGTAGTTCAATTAAACATTCAATCAATTGACTTGACTCATAATCACCAAGTTCAAGTGTTGGACTAATTGATTTGGGTGTCAGATTGATTGAGAACTGCATTGACCGATTTCTGCACAAATAGGACTGCCAACCAACCAGTTCAAACTGTTGAACCGGTCAGCTCAGGGTCAAGTGAGACGACCGGTTCAAGTGTTGAACTTATCAGTTCAGTTGGACCAAACGAGCCAGTTTGGGAAAGTTACGTTGGTGAGAAAATATTTTCGTTTCACTTGTACAATTCAATTGGGAAAAGTATTGATCTTTGGATTAATTGGAAATAGAAAGAGGAAAGTCAATTGGGAACTGCTCTGGGAAGTGAAACGACCAGTTCATGAATAAACCGATCGGTTCAGCTCCCCAAATGACTGGTTCATGAGATGAACTGATCATTTCAGTCCCCAAATGATAGGTTTGTTTGTGAAATGACTGGTTCACCTACCGCAGTGTATCAATTCGTGGAAATTCTAGACCCTTCCATCCCTCTTTAGTCCTGCATTTTCTGGGGTTGAGAACCCTAACCCTGACCCCTCTTATATATAGAGGGGTAGTGGGGGCTTCTTATATAGAACTGCTCAGACAACACCAGTTGTTCTGCAAAGTTGTCCTCTCTAGTTGTGAACCAGGAGAGCCCGAGAAGGTGCTACCCGACTAGGGAGGCACAATGAGGGAAAGACAACTACAGAAAAGTGACTGGTAGTGGGAGAGTATGTTGGTGACTAGTACGCTGACCAGAAGGGGATGACTCCTTCCAGTGTCCTGTAGGATAGGACGACTGGAGTTCTCGATGGTCTGTGTGGACTACTATAGAGGCGGGAGATTTCTGCCACTCAGAGGACAGCCATCAATCCGTCAGTTTGGGTGCGACCAGGAGCTGCATAGACGTTGGCCAAGATCGGAGGTGAAGACCACACTACCCGTGAGATAGCGTCTCCGAGCAAGCCTCGGGACAAGGTACGCCTCTACAAACCATCCTTCCTACCGTATAGATGTTGACGAGATCTCTTTGGGTTCTAGGTTTGGGGAGAAAATTTTTGTTTCCGCTGCCATCTCTACCTCCCCTAAAACCCAACAACACTTTGGATAAATATAACATTTCAGCTCAGTTGTTTCCGATATTAGATGTGAGTGTATCGCGTCTTTGGATAAAAAAAAATTATTTAGATCACTAAATATATACACATATCTATTTCATAATTAAATGTTGGAATATTAAAAAGTACTAAAAATATGTTTGGGAATCTTAATAATGAGATTTTTTGTCTGGCATGGTTTTCTGGACCTCAATCGAATTTTTTAAAGAATTCATTTTTGAGATTTTATATGTGAATCTAATTAAGTACATGAATTTACTTGAAACTATAAATAATTAATACAATGTTCTAAAATTACAGATAAATCTATTGTTTCAAAAGAATGGGACGAACTTGTTGGTAGGTTTTCCAAGTCTTGATTCCAAGGTATTTATAAAGCTTATTTAGGGTTTTTAATAGTTGAATGGACATAATGGAAACCCTAACACAAGTTTGATATATTTAGGTATGGTGAATCTTTGAACCTAAACTTAGCAGTGATTTAGGTACTTAGGTTCTCAACAAAGGTATGTGCATCTACTCTATTTAAATTGAGCATTTTCATGATTGACTAATATCTTTTTCTCATTGAGGCATTAATTGAATTATGAATTTTCCTAGAATACTATTATCATCTTGTAAAAGACTTCTTTGTGAATATCTTTCTAATTTGTTACTAATGTTTTGTGTATACAACATTTAGGGCCCTTTGGCCTAATCTTACTATTTATTTGGGTCCTCTTAACCCACTTGATGACATATGATGTTCTCATCCCTTGCATGGAATTGAACTATACTTTATCTTGCCTTCTCTATTGAATGTGTGAATTGACTAGTCATAAATAGAAGTAGTGACACCATAATTTAGGCATTGGGTTTTATTCCCATGCCATATATATGTTGTTTTGGGCACTGGGTTTTATTCCCCTTCCAGACACTAGGTTTTGTTCCCCTACCACATATGATATTAGTCACTAGGTTTTATTCTTTTACCATGGACTGAGTTCCTATTCCTCATGAAAAATTCAATATTTGTTTGGCACTGAGATTTTATTCCTCCTTCCCATTGGTTAGGAATATATGGGTTTCTACCCTACTTGATAGTATATGCTAGTATCATTATTACTCACCATGAAATTTTTTATCTTTGTGATATTATGGATGGAATTCATATGGTAGGAAATTAAAAAATGCCTCCTCTACATGCCATGTTAAGTCTTTCAAAATATTTTTTTGTTTTTGAACACCGCTTTCTTATAACATCCTTAATTGATCTTTCTTTGCCTAAAAATAATGTCCAGTTGTTATAAATTTGCACATAGGCAATTTTATATTGGCACTCCTATTTTTTGTTTGTGTCCTCTTCTCGGTGTTGCTTTCAACCCACCTAGAGGTTGAACAACCTCAGGAATATGTAGTAGGAGGTGCTTCCCATGATAAGCTATAGGAAGAATTTTGAGATCGAGAGGTTGCCCATTGCAACTGGTCTTGATATATAAGATTTCTTATTTTTTTAGATTCCTCTAGTGGCCTCATTGTCGAACTTGGACACAATTTTGTGATAGTTATATTTACTTTTTTACTATTGAATTCTATGTTCTTTACCCATATATTTGATAAGAATATTATACACACGTTTATCTCACATACTTCTATTCTGTAATTGTGAATATATGAGGTTGTATCTTATATTTTCTTAAACTAATTAAAAAGTGGATTCCCTCTGGGGTCCCACTCCTTACAAGATGGTATAAAATCATAGTTGTAGTCGGAAAACTATCTATCTTAGAATTTTTCTTTAGTATGTTTCCCTTATAAGTTATACCTACTTTCAAGAGAACCAAATTGTTGTAGGACACCAATGCTACACCTGAGTCTAGCCTTTCATACGGGTACACCACATCAAGGAACCCTCACTTTGTCATGCCACATGTGAATCATGCTCTGTTGAACAACCCCAGTTCTCAGGTTTGACCTGCAGCTCATGGTTTTGTCGACTCAACCTCTACCTCTCCTACTATCATCTCTTGTGAGGAGTTAGCCTTTCTAAAATAGTTTCTCACCATGAAGATGGTGGGAATGCTAAACACTCCTCCTATTTTTGATAAGACAAAGGAGCATTCTCTTACTAACTTTGTAAAGATGCAGCCACCCTACTTCAAGGGTGAGGGTGACCTGGAGATGGTTGATAATGCAGATGATTGGGTTCTAGATTTGGCGTGAACTTTTGAGAGTATGTCATGTCCTCCTCACCAGAAGGTCTGGTTTTCCTCTTATGTGCGGGATGGGTCAACTTAATCTTAGTGGAATGGGATAGCTCAGTCTCGTGATACTTCCACTTTGTCTTGGGAATAATTCTTGGCATTCTTTTTTGGGACGTACATCTGCATTTCCATTCTTAAGAAGAAAGAAGTATCATTCTACAGCTTGAAGCAAGGTTCTCTCTGCATCCCTACTTATGTGAAAAATTTCCTCCCGCTTGTGTGTTATGCTACTAAGTTGAGTGAGGATCATAGGGATACTTTATTCTTGGAAGGACTCAACTACCATGTGAGTCATCCTATAATCCCACAACTTCCTCTCACCTTCCAACAGATGGTTGATAAATCTCTAGTCGTTGAGTCCTATCTAGGTTTTCATGCCCCTACACATAATGACCAAATCAACAATTGTAATCATACTAGTGAGGAGAAGATACCTTCTAGGTGCAACTACTACCATTAAAACCATCCTTCAATAAAGTGTACAATCCCAAATGGTAGCAAGAATCCCACCTTCCACCTATGCGGTTAGCCAGGGCAAATCCGATCAGAATGCCACCAGCTTCAACAATGTCAAGTACTAGACCAGCCACTACACCACCCTCTAGGAAACAACCATAACAATCTAAGGGGTCTTCCTATTTATAGAGGGATCATGTTGCATATTCGCCCTCAATGTTGTGGGTGTTGAGAATGTTCATGCAACACATGAAGGTAGTTCACACATGAACCCATTTTCTATACGAGTACCTTTGTTCAAATCAAGCTCATGACTATTTTACTTAGAAAATGGAAGGATGGTAATATCTATTTTGGATGAAGGAAAATATTATGATATGGTAGTACCTATTATATCAATGTCTAAAGGTTATCTGAGGAGAATAGATATCCTTCCTAAAACAAAACCTTTTATTGTCTGCTAAGTTGAAGGTAAGAAGTGTGGTTGTTGAGCATTTTGGACAAAAGGAGGTTTTGGGCATCTCTTTGGATCTGATAATAGTAAAATAAATAGTTGAGAGGTTATGGTTGGTGACTTAGCTTAACATTGATTTTGGTGCCAATTTCTACATTTTCATCATAGATTTTTCAATGACAGTGTATTTTATATTTTGTAAACAAAAAAAAAGTTTTGGACTTTTCCAATGTTTTCAAAACCAAGTCACCACCATGTGAAGTTTTAGATAAGTGGAAACCCTTTAATAAAAAACCTATAATCTATTAGGTCAACATGATACCCTTGACCTATTATGAAACTATGATCGGTAAGCAGTTTCAGACATAGTTGTTGCACCTCATGCTACATGTATAGGATGATTAGTTAGGTTATGGAATAACCATGTTAAGGGGTGGATTCCCAAACCCTTTAGTCTTTAAGAGGAATATTCCAATTAAGGATATCTGAGCATAAACACATTAGCTAAGTCTTGAATTATTTCTCAAATTAATGGCATTTGGATATTACTACATCCTAGTTGGGGTACATGAGTAAACTTGGATAAGTGGACCATCATGGTGTTAGGTGGAAAAATATAGAATCATTGAGGAAAGGTTGCATCAATCTAAACAATGAAATTATGCTCATAATATAGGTAACCTTAATAAATATAATGATGTTCTACAAACTCTTAGTTTGGGTCATTTAGATTTCAAGGAAAAATTTCTCTTTAAAGGGTGGAGGGATGTAACATACTCAAACCTAGGTAAAAATCTTAACTTACCCCTTGTTGTATGGTCTTCTATTTTAAACTTATCATACATACTTAGATGGTACTAGTATATTAAGAATGCAATATCACGAAGTTTTGATCAATAAGTAATTTATATGAGGATTTAATACAAGTAATTAAAGTAGGGGTTGAAAATGCAATTTTACCATTATAATACACATAAATTAAGTGTAGGATGTTCCTATGACTAGGTGGGTGAGAAAGGGAGTCAAAAATTGAATTTGGGAGAGAAAGGAGTGAAGGAAAAGATAATATGATAACAACAACTTTTTCCTCAAGACATGAGTTTTTATATTAAAAGTGGTTAAAAGATTAAATCCACTTAACATTCGGATTCTTTGGGTCTAAATTAGTTTATTTGTCAATTTCCATCTTATTTAAACATTATTTTCTCTTCCAATTTCAGTAGGAGAAAGGAAATATATGTTTAACACCACTTCATTCCAATTCCTAAATGTTATAGTTTCTCACTAATAATTCGTCAGTCAACATTAATCTGTTTTTCCCTTTCCTGGCACGGGACCATGTTGTGGAGAGTTGCGATTGGATTCTAGGTCAGGTCCATAGGATCCCGCAGCTAAGGGATCATGTTTCTCCCTAAGTTTTTCACTAGGTCTGATCATGTTAGTAGTAGAAACTTCTCTGAGTGTTTTCTTCCTCTACAAAGCACAAAATAACATAATTCTTTCTCTGTTACCTTCCTTGTGATATTCCACACCCATTGACTAGTTTGTCGTGACCTACTTTCCATTAGAGGGGTTTTTCCCAAATTTCTCCCCTAGATTTTCAAACCTACACCCTCTTGAAACCCTAAAACAAACCCCACCTATATATATCTATACCGCTACCATTGTTAGTCACATTGCAACCTTTCTTTCACACTAATTTAACGTGAGTTAGTGTTCCTAACTGTTTCCAAGTTGTTATTCTCTCCATTGCAAACCTTCATGTTGATGCCAAAGTTCCCCCTTCTCCTATTTTTGGTAGTAAGGTGAGTTAACACCGACATGTCCTGCGTTTTTAACCCATTGCTTGGGGCAAGAGTCCTTACCCTCTTTTCTCAACTTGTGCCATGACCGAATAGAGTTTCTACTTGCGGCCATGGAAGACACAAGGAAGGGGTAGGGTTCTCCCCAGAGATTTCTTGGTTTGACTATTCACCCATGTCTTGACTCTAATTTCTTCAAAATGGTACACTTGTTTTTCTTTTGCAAGGGTTTCTTTGTTTAAAACATATTTTCCTTATCGCTTGCATTTTGGACAAATATGCCATGTCAGCCCAGTCACAAAGTTTGTGTGTGAGGGTATTCTCGTACTTGGGTATTCATTTTTAATTTAGATCACTAAATATAACAATCTTGTGTATTTCATAATTGTAGGAGTATTAGAAAAATACATTAAAATATGTTTTGGAATCCTAAAAATGAGATTTGTTTTGTATGGTTTTGTGGAGCTCTACTAAATTTGTTGAAGAGTTGATTTTGGGATTTTATGTGTAAATCTAGTTAGCATTTTAATTTAACTTAATCCATTACTAGTTGATACCATGTCCTAAAATTACAAGTAAATATGTGTTTGAAGTTAGGAGAGTGGGGCAGATTTATTGGTAGGCTTTCCAAGGTTTTTGGAAAGCTTATTTAAGGATTTTGAATACTTGAATGGAAATTGTAACACATGTTTAATACATTTAGGTTTAGTGAATCTCTAACCCTGAACTTAGTGGTTTTTGGGTACTTATGTTCTCAAAGAAGTCATGTAGATCCACCTTATTTCAATTGGGCATTATCATGAATGACTAAAAATATTTTTTCCATATGCAGAATTAATTGAATTTTGAATTTTCCTAATAAACCATTATCATCTTATGAAAGAACTCTTCATTCTGAATATCTTTCAAATTTGTCATTGATGTTATATGAATGCAAATTTAAAGGTCTTTTGGTCTGATCTTACTATATATTTGGATCCTTTGATCCCACTTGATGACAATTTGATATTCGCATCTATTTTATGGAAATGACTATACTTTATCTTGCCTCCTCTAATTTCATGTGTGAATTGAATAGTCATAACTAGAAATTATGACATCATAATTTAGGCATTGGGTTTTACTCCCTTCCACATGTATTTTGTTTTCAAGCACTAGGTTTTATACTTTCCAGGAACTAAGTTTTATTCCCTTACCACATATGACATTAGGCACTGGATTTTATGCCCCTATCATGCACTGAGGACTTATGCCTCCTACAAAAATCTATATTTGTTTGCCACTAATGATTTATTCCTCCTGTCCCTTGGCATGGAATATATTGGTTCCTACCCTACTTATTAGTATATGCTAGTCTAAATTATATTCACCATGCCACTATTTATATTTGTGATATTTTGGATGTGAATTTATATGGAGAGAATCCTTTTAATAATAATATCATTGTTAGTAAATGCATCACATCCTTTGAATCTTTTCTCTTTTTGAACATAGCTTTATTGGAACCTCCTTAACTGATCTTTCATTGCTTAGAATAATGCCTAACTGACTCTGCACATACTCAGTTTCATACTAATGTTTCTCCTTTTGTGTGTCCCCTCTTCTGGATGTTGCTTTCAACCCACCCACATGTTCAACAGATTGAGGACCACAGAGTAGGAAGTGTTATCCTATATTAACTTCTGGAAGACTTTTGAAATGGACATGTTTCTCATTGAAACTGGTCCTGTTAGATTAGATTTTTTATCTTGTTAGATGCCCCTTGTTGCTCCATTTCCGGAAAAAATTGAAATTGATAGAATTACTTTTCTACTACTAAATACTATGTTCATTACCAATATGTTTGAGAAAAATATTATAAACCCCTTTAACTTGTATACTTTTAATCTATAATTGTGAATGTATGGATTTGTATCTTATATATTTTTAAAATTAAGGAGTGGATCCCCTCTTGGGTCTGACTACTTACAAAACTTGTCTTACAATGTGTGTATATCCCCATGGACATCCATCCCTTTATATAGGAGAGTCATGTGCTTAGATTTCCTAGAATTCCAAACCCATTCCTATGTGCAACTCAAAATAGAATCAAACTTGGAATACTGGAAAAAAGTTCAATTGCGTGATTCATTAACTAGTCAACCGATTGGGACTAGTTTTTTCATCCAGTCAATAGATTGCCTTGACTACTTTCCTGGTTCACCAGTCTAGGTCCAATTTTAAATCTATTTTGAATCTAACAATATCCTCCATTCGAGCGACTAGGTTATCTATTTGACTGACTTGATTATCTCGTCAATTGACTGGCTAATTTCCCAAACCGGTTATCAACTAAGTTGATTGACAACCAATTGACCAGTTCCTAACTATCCCATTGACCAATTGGCTTGCACAGTTGACCAATTAGATATGAATTTAGACTGTACTTGATTTGGATCTATTCTAGTCATAACATGGTTTTTAAAATATTTGTATTTTCAAGGGGATTGTTCACCAAACTTCTTGTCCATGTAGCTCACAGCAAATGGAGTTGCCGAAAGGAAGAACAAGCACCTCCTTGATGTAGCTCACACACTTCTAACTGAAAGAAAAGTACCTAAGTTTTGTTGGGTTGATGTCATTCGTTTAGCAAATTATCTCATGAATCGGATGTCTTCTTCTGTGCTTCAAAATAAAATTTGTTATAACGTTATTTATCCCCATAAACCTATATTTGCTTTACCACCAAAAGTCTTTGGTTGTGTAACATACTCAATTTTTGGTGTTAAGTTTAATGTTGAGCTATTATACATAATCTTCTAAATACAAAACTCTCTTTTACAAAATTGGCACTCATGTTTACACTTCAGTGAAATATCTTGAAACTTGAGCACCAAAAATGTAATTTGTCCTTATTTTGGTCTATCATCCCACTTTGGGGCCCATAATTGAATAGATAAACTCCATGATACTTGGCTCAGGAATCACACTAAAATATAATTTTGAGTATTAGATAAAGTACATTTAAATTAATTAAGAGATTAAATCTATTGGTCACCTCAAAAATCATAAATTTTGAAATAAAAAAAAAATTTGAAATTAATTTAATACGAAATAAACACATGGTGAAAATTTCATGGTAAAAGCGTGGACAATTTAAGAGATATAAATTAACCAGACTTCAAGTGTATAAAGTCTGAAAGGAGGGGGTTTTACCATAATTAATCGATCAAGCCAGAGGCTGACTCGTCGTCCCTAACCCGGAGCCGCACTAACCCTACCCCCCGTCTCAGTGTTCGCCGTTACACAGGCACGCTTCCCTTCCTATCATCGTTCTCGGCAAGTTAAAGTGCATAGGAAACCCCCCACCTCGACTTACCGCCAGAGAAACCGAAGCGAAGGCTTCATTGAAGACCAAGACCAGCCGTTTTAGACCCTAGGTTCATCTGCCAAATCTGATGATCGCCCAACCTTCCTCACCCCTGATTGCCATCTACCTTCACACCTCATCATATAAATCAGTCGGCACACCACCTACAACGGCCATCACCTATGTTCTCCTCTTCACTGGACAATTCCAAGAAACCCTAGTTCCTACACACCTGACCTTGAGAGGACACACCTGCAAACAATGTTGACTATGAACATCTACAGTGATGGCAGTTAGTCTGCAAAACACATACGCCACCTGCGCAGCTTCAAAGACCTGCAAACCTCCATGACCTTTCAATCAGAAACTCGCACATCTTTCAGCGTCACCTTGGAGCACGTCTTCACCCTCCAAGATTCAGACCTTGCTGGAAACCTACAGGCGTCAGATCCCTCCTCGTCGCCAGAAAATGATCGTAGAAGTGCTATCATCTTTGGACCACGCCATTTTCCACTGTCCTAGGTTCTGAAGCAACACAGCTCGCCAAACACTACCGGCGCCGCCCTTAATTTCCTAAGGAAAAACAACCAATTTAGAAGGCTTTCACGAAAATATTTACCAAAATAGCACACTTCACAAAATATTTTTTAAAATAGCACACTTTGTGTAGAACCGCGTTAATGTGCCAAAATTTTAAAAACGCCACAAAAATTGACATGTTTATTTTTAAATAAAAAATTTGAAGAAAAAAAATTCAAAAGCACGGCACATTTAAGTACAAAATAGAAAACGCCACTCAAAGTGGAGATTTTGCCTTTTTTTTATTTGTACAAAAAAATCCACACAAAATGACATTTTTAGATCAAACTGTGTTGTTTTGGGAAATGTTTTACGTGTGCTATGTCGGTAAATATATTTATAAAAGTGCTAAATTGGTTTTTTTTCTTTTCCTACACTCAACCTCCACCTCCATTACAGACCTCTACAACACCTCAGATTGGAAACCTCCGAGACATGCAGCATAGTGTCGCTTCCGTAACCTTGCCGACCAATCTGATCCAAGCATTATCGTCCGAGACCGTCGTCGGCATCACTGGTTGCTACTCCGGTGGCTTGCAGACGTTGCCCAGCTGCATCGTGGTGCCAACAGACGACAACATCAAGTCTGGCGGCGGCCAAAGAGTCTGGCCCACCACCAGCCGCGAGGCTACCTCAACCACCGGCTCCAAAGGCGATTGATCAGAACATCCATATACCCACCCCACTCGAGTTCCTTGAGTCAAGAACAATCAGCTCTTCAGCCATCACCCCCTACTACGGTGGAGAGGTACACAAACCTTATCCTTCTATTCAATTCCTACTGTGTACTTAACACGTGATGATTACACGGATTAGGATATAATAGAACAGTTTAATATGCATGATTCTAATAACTGGATGGTATATATGTGTAACTATAGTTAAGAAAATAACATAAAGTTAGTAAATAGAAGGGAACCAACGAAAATCCCAATAAATATGATACACTACTATATTCTTACATAGTCAACTCCAATTAATTGATATTCTATTATGAAATCTTAACCTCCTAACTTAGGAACAAAATGAAGATAAATAAGGATGACTAAGGAATAAACATCTGGAAACCAAATTTAGTAGACTAAAGTCCCATTTCTAGCTAAGCTATTATTTTAGAACATAAAGGTATGGAAACAAATCCCTAGTAAATATTTGTCAAAAACATGTATTATTATACATTATGCAAAAGTATACACATGATATATTAAGTGAATTATATAATGGATATTATGTAGCATATGAATTTATGAATCATATATATGCCAGACTTGAGTAATAATTAGTATATTATATATGACTACATGTTCAAAGATGAAGATCTACATTAATAGGAATAAACTTAAATACTTTAGGGTGAGGCATCATAACAATAAAACCTAATTATGTATTAACATACTCACTAAGGGGCAAAATAGTAATGTCACTTAATAAGAATTTAGGAAGTGATTTCAAGACAATAAATATCAGATAACCCTAGTACCTTCGCTTCGGATAGATTCATGAGATGTTGACATCTTTGATCCCCGTGGCACCTTGATTGGAATCTCTCAATTGAAATAGGTATTAAGTTCTGAATTCTATTATTGAGTTGTTTATTTTCCTCTTGCATTTTATTCATATAATTTTGCAGAAGTGGTGAACCAAATTCTTATTAGCCTTTCCCTCTTGTTGAAGGTCACCACGATTAGACTGAATGTTGAACATTGTTGAATAATTGAAATATTGGTTGATTTTGATAAATGGAACAAAAATTCAAAATATTGGCTAAGAGATTTTGTTCACTAGATTCGACGGAAAATATCCCCCTACCTTACGATGTGGATAATGGATAATTAGATGTCCCACAGTACTGGTTACACCCACAGGAAAAAGTGGCATTCTCTCATAAAGGGGAGAACACTAGGCACCTAGCCACTAGCAAAGAAAAAATATTAGATAGATTGTGCCAATGGATAAATCTTGTCATTTGAATAATATAATATCTTGATATTAGTTTTGAGAAAAATCATTTTAATTGTAATCTTGATATTACTTTTATGAACCTCTTTATTGTTTTCTAGTTACCCCACTTTGAATTATTGTAATTTTTTTGAAACTAACATGGTAACTAGACTATTTTTGTTATTCCCATAGTCCACCAAGCAATCTTACCTATATTTGATCTCATGACTCTTTATTTTAGAATAGCTCAATAATTGAATTTAGTACGAGTCTAGTTGGTCTATATTTTCCCTTCATGGGGTCCATGTGTGTGTTTTTTTTTCCTCTAAGAACTTGTGGACAGGTGATATGAAAAAGAACTAGAAGAGACGTGCATGAATTGTCCTCTATTGAAGATTAGATAGGTTTATGTATATTTTAAATTTTTGTTTTATATATCAGCTTCTTTGATTCTTATATAAATTATGATTGTAATAAAGATTGTTTATACTCTTGATACAATTTTGTAATTTTTTGACCGTAAAGATTGAGTCTTTACAACTTGGTATCAGATCTATAAACAATCGACACTCATGTACGTCTCATGAAAATTAGTGTTAAATAACTAGCAAATAGTAACTTAGATGGAACTAATTTTCACAAAGTTGTATGACTCACCAATTAGTGAAGATAAAACATCACCATATTAGTGGAGATAAGTTGAAGTGTCAGAACATGTGTACAACCTAGTAATTGGAAGATGAACTGTGAAACTCGAAGTCCATGTCTGAATTTATGAGTGGCAATCTTATTTCCCTATATCTAGAGTTAGGGTTTAATTGAGTGAATGATACTAAGTTGTAGTTGGTTGCTTATTTAAATGTCAAGTTGAATCCTTCGACGGGTGGAGTATACATACTAAGTAGACCATAAATAAACCAATTTTGAGGATTAAATATTCTTTAAGGGGTGGAGTGTTGTAACATACTCAATTTTTGGTACTAAATTTAATATTGAGCTATTATACATAATTGTAAGACCCCTGACCTAGCTTTCTAATTGATCTTGCTTGCTTAGCATAATTAGATGCTTAAAACCTTAATATAATCATATGATGTGCTTTGATAATATGTGACACGCTTATGTTTCATGTTTGGTCCAGTTTGGATGTTGTTTGAGCTAGTTATGTTTAGTTGTGCTTTTTGGACCAAATTGTAAATTACCCATGTTTAGGGTTTATCTTGCAATTTTCACATGCTTTGTGTGCCCCACATGTTTTGGCATCATGCTGGAGAGAGTGGTGCCCTATAGCCTTGTTAGATATTGGTTTGATGTGATATCATGTGGTGATGTGATCTAGGGTTTTCTTAGACGTCCTAGGGTTTGATCTTCAGCGGTTGGATGAGATTTTGACCCTTTGGTCGCTGAATATTTTCACCAATCATGGTTGTGAGCTTTGCTCACTGAAGTTCTCATCGGTCGTGGGTTTTTCATGGAAGTTGAGGTCATGTATTTTTCTTGATTTTGACGGCCCTTGTTGCATACATGTGTTTAGTGCTTGCATGGTCGAGATATGTTGGACAAGTGGCACATGTTTGCATGACACCTAACCTCCCTTCTCTCACTCTAACCCTTGGATATATATACCTCCCTCTTTGCATGCAAGTCATCCATTTACACCCTTCCTACCTCTCCTCTTGCTTGGAGCTCGTCCCTTGTGTTCTTGGTGGTGCTTGAGCTTGGTGCAAGTGGCCGATCTTGCTTGTGAGTTAGGGTTTGGAGCTACCCTTTCTTTGGTGATCGTTTGGCGATACTTGATTTTGGTAAGTGATCTACCTTTCTTGGTCATTGTTTTTTTGCAACCCTACCCCTCTTCTTTCTCTTGGTCTAATCTATAGGTCTCAATGGTGGTGCTTCTTAAGGAACTTCTCTCCTCTTGGTCAAATCCATGGTTCTCTAGGTAGTGCTCAAGTTGAGTTGGAGATTTTCTCTCTTTCTTGTCTTTTTGGCCTAGGGTTTTTCTCTCCATCTTGTGCTCCTCTAACCTATGGTTTTGCTTCTCTCTTTGAGGTAATGCTAGCTTGGTTGTGATGTGGTGATCAAGCTAGGTTTCCTCTCTTTTCTTAGAGCATCCTTATTGTTGGAGTTGTTTCTTCACATCCAAGGTGAGTTATATAACCCTCTCCTTGATTATTGTTACACTTAATCTTTGCATGCAAATAACCTAAACTAAAACATAGTTCCTAGTAGACTAATAATGATATCTTGAACTTGAGCTTATGTCCCATGGTGATTTGAATAGATAAACCCTTCTTTGAAGAAACCTTGATCTTGTGCATGTTTACCCTATTGATAATGGGAGTTTTGATCTTTACATGCATGTGCTAAATGATGGTTTCTCTCTCATCACATGGTTCTTGATTTGTTGATGATTGGAATTAGGGTTTTGGTGTTGCTTTCCTTCATGTGATTACACCATGATGTTTTGGGTTCATGGTGATGATCAACTTGATGATCTTATGGTTGATGAGTTTTCTCTCTCTTCATGTGGTCACCAAGGATTGTGATCTGAGTGGTCACCAAGTTTCCATAGTAGTCGATGAGCTTTCCATCTTCTTGAGGTTGCTGAGTTGCTAGTTGATGGTCGCTTAAGATGGTGATTTTTCTCCTTGGCCGATGATGTTTTTATGTGCCTTTGGTCTCCAAAGATGGACCCATGTTTGTCGTTGAAATTTTGATTTCTATGTGATCATAGAGGTGGCTAAACCTAGTTCATATGGTCGTTGAATATGGACATCCTCAGCGGTCATTGAAGGGGGTCAAACCCTGGTTTTCAACGATCATGGACCTTGTTTTCAGTAGTCATGATATGCATTTTCAGCAGTCACTTTGTGGTTGACCATCAGTGGTCGATGAGAATATGTGGCCTAGTTTTCAGTGACCTATGTCTTATGTGGTCGATGATGTTTCTGGATTACTAGGTAATCAAGTTTTGTTGACTTGATGATGTTTATGTTTGACCAAAATGCTTCCACAAATGTTGGAGATGGTGGTAATTAGGGTTTACTTCTTCTTGCTATTTTGAAACCTTGTTTTAGTTTGTTATGTTGAAATCTAATCCTAATTGCAAATACATAATGATGTTGCTTAGCTTGATTGAGCAGCGAGCATAATGATGAACTGTTTTCTCTCTCCTAAATTGTTGTAACCCTAATGTGTTATCTTATGAGCATCATAAATTCCCAGTTGCATGAATATGTTGAAATTATGTAATATTATGTGGTGATAGTAAGGAACCTTGTGGAGGCATGGAGAGATAATGATGTTCTTACAGGGAACAATGTAAATGGTATTATGACCTTAGAAATGGCTTTTTGTTCTATTTGAGGTGATATCCTCTATGAGATGTGACAAGGGATGGGTGTCCATGATAATGTGATAATAGTGATGGCCTTGTGTATGGAAGTGGAATAGTACCATGTGATGATGTGACAAGTTTATACTTTATACATTTTATATCTTCTGAAGTTGCAATCTACCTTATCTTTTATAAAATCTCTCTAGGGTTTGTATGTAAGTTGATTGATGTAGTTAAAACACCCCTAATTGGCATTAACTAATCACGTGAAACCCTAATCATGTTGTTTCCCTGGCTATAGATCCATTCCAGCATCAAGACTTGTTGGATTGTGAAATAAATATTCCTAAGGGAAACTCAGAGCACATATTGTTGAGTATGAAAGGTGTAAGTGATTGAGTGTCCTTGTCACCTTGATCTCAAGGTTTGGAGGATGGTTGCAGTCATGCCTTGATAGGAGAGTGGTTGTGGTCGAGTCTTAGTGTCTATGATGTGATAGAGGATAGATGTGGTTGTACCTCAGATGATTGGGTTTGTATACCATGTTCACTAGTGTTGTGACCTATATACCAAGGCAGACTAGGTTGTTTCACAATTGGACTTTATATGTCCCTGCGGCATATTCATACTGACCAAGGGTGGATGAGATCACAAGATTCCAGCTCTCCTAGATCTTGCATGGCATTGTTTTCAACTTTGCAGTGGACAGCTGGAGTATGAGTGGTATACCTCATCTCCTTAGGGCTTAAAAGACATAATACATCCATGTAGTATACCTGCTTAGGTTTAAACATGATTCACATTGGATGGTTACCCTTGCCTTGTTTCTTATACTGCTCAGTTTGTTATGTAATGTAGTATTAGGATTTAATTGTTATACATGTTCTTAATACTCCTTCTAAAACATGTAAAATGTCATTATTTATCTATTGAAGCAACTTAACATACATATCATGTGTAACCAATTTAAGTTATTCATTTAGTTGAATATGTTCATCCTTCTTAATAATGATATATCCTTCTATGTTTCAATAATCATTGGCGGAGAGTTATATATCTCGTTGGGAGATGGGTCTCACCCTCATTGTTTGCCTTATCTTTTTAGGTGGTCGTCAGCAGTGTGGCCAGGATCATGTTGTTGAGGAAGTGCGGCTTGGAGATTAGTAGATGAAAAAGGTTGGATAGATGCTAGTTGTAGTAGAGTCTGAGTGTCATCCATGTACTCTCAGGTCTGAGAAGGAATGTGTTTTATAGATGATATGTACCTCGATACGTGTTTTGGCAGTATGCCTTTATTGTATAAAGTGGCTTGTACATGTGAACAGATCTTTTATAACAAGTGTGTGGCAAATGGCCACTATACAGATATAAATACTCATTGTGGTATGTGATATGTTATAGGTTCTGAATATGGATGTAATATGCTTCTGTATAGTGATGATTATATGAGATCAGTTTTATTTTACCTGTTGTTATAGTTATGTTGTTGCTTAATTGTTGATCGTGTGCTTTGTTTTGAGTACTCTTATTTGTGTGGCATTAGGGTGTCACAATTTGGTTGGTATCAGAGGTTTAGGTTTGCTGAGTCTACAGGGACATAGGACTAGGGATTGTGTCTTTTCTTGCGTTGTACAACATATCTAACCATAGCTTCTACTTATGCAGATATGTCTGGAGAGCATGAAGAACATGCTGAGATTAGATTTATTACACGAGGAGGTGGTTCTAGGAGGCAGACCAGAGTAGATGGAGTGCATGAAGTGCCCCAATTTGACCCAGCCACTATGGCCAATCCCACTTTTCAGTCCATGTTTGGATAGTTGATGGCCACATTACTATAAAAGAGTAAAATCACCCCTTTACTAAAATTTGAAAAATCAAACCTACATCCCAACATACTCAAAAGATATGTTGAAAAGGGTGTAAATTTTTCAAATTTTATATAATGGTATGCAAAAGACCAAAGTGTAAAGCAGCGGAATAAAATCATGAGCATAATCAATTTTATAAAAGTGTACGTCATAATTCTCCCATAAAGGGTTTACAACTATAAAAGGATCTAGATAGAGGGAATTCGAAACCATAACAACTACTTCAAGTCTTGTCTCCAAATCAACATCTCCAAGAGCAAGGTCCATGCCAAAAGCTAACTTCTCCTTGATCTTGTTCAACTCCTTGATCTAACCCTAGGTGGTTGGGAAAGCACCCAGCAAAAGAAAGAAGCAAGGTATGTGACAATAATATGAACAAGAAACAAAATAAGGACATCAATGAAACATAAGGGTATAGATTCATCATAAGATGAAAGGGCCAAGAGAATGAGGCATAAACAAAAGATTCTTACAATAACAATTAAATAATAAGAAGTAGCATGCATGATATTAATTGGACTACATTAACTAAGTAGGGTTGAGGCATCTACCGGACCCCAACCTATAGATGAGGAGAGAGTAATCACATTCCCAGTCACCTATTAAATATTTTATATTGGGGAGAAATAACACATTCCCCGAGGGGAGTAAACACATTTCCTAGGGTAAAATAACATGTGCCCTATACCATGGGTGGTTGTACATAAGTACCACTACTATAGATAAATACCCAAATAAACCATCATGCTTAAGAAATAGTAAAGTGGAAAGATAAATAATCATATAATTACAATATGGCAGTGGGGTTGCAAGACCTAAGAAATAATATATCAAATCTGATTTTGAGGCAAGTAGAATAAGAGGAACAATAATAAGGTAAATAGGGTTCAATTAATGCCTCGTTAAGGAAAATAGGGTTTAGATTACAAATTTCCCAACTTAGGGTGTAAGATCACACATACCTTTCATAAGATTTCAACTACCAACTTTCGTCACTTTATTGAGTCCAAGATCAACTTTTCCTAGTTCCAATGTATAACCATGTATTAGGGTATGTTATATGCATTAATGTAAAGAAAACACATATTTTGGACTTTTTATACAAACCTCGATTTAGACTCTAAAAACATCACCATCGATCTAGATAGTTTCTCCTTATTAAGAAATCATATAATTTTGTATATTTTGGAGTTATAAGGACTAAAGTGCATTTTTGGTGATTTTTAAGTAATTAAATCATTTTCTAGAAAATCACCTTCGATAAAACTGGAAACCAAATCATGAAATTATTTTTATTAGAAAGAACATCTTTTTTTTGAGTTCATAACATATTTTATTTTATTTTTGGATAAAGGAATAAATAGTTATGATTTTTTGAATATCGACCAATCAGCGGTTGACACCTCAGCAAACTCGTTCGAGAGAGGCAAAGAGAGAGAGTGAGAGGGCGATCCACGTGACTTGGCTCAATAGGGTGTGGTCAAGTCATCCTGTCAATGCCAGTGCGACCCTTACAAAATAAAGGAAGCAACAGACAAAAGACCTTTTTGCCCACGATTGAAAAACACAACGAAATAGGGAAAGAGAAGGGTAGGAAAGTAATTACACTTGAGAAATTGTCTCCCCAAGATCATAGTATCGTTGCTACATGAAGCAACAAGCTTCTACTCGAGAAGATTCGGGTGAATCCACAAGAGCGCATCAAACGAAGAACGAAGAACAAGTAAACGAAGAACAGGTGACCGGAAACTCACCTCTGATCCCAATTTGATGGTCAGAGATGTCGAGATGCAAGACAACCCACCGCAAGCTATGAACAAGAACCCATACAATGAAGGTTGTGGGAAGGATCCATGGTCAAATTGATGTGAGAGAAGGGTCGAGTGGTTCTGTCTGAAGATTAGGGCATTGATATATATAGGTGCACCTTGACGTAATGGCGTATGGGGTAGGTGGACACGAGGAGCCAAAAAGTGAAATTGGGTAAAACATAAATAAGGGGTCATAGACCGCAAGTATCCCCTCACTTTGTGTGGAATCTTCCAAGCAAACCAGCGGACCAAAAATCTCACGAAACAATTGAGTATTGTTTGAGATATCTTGATTTCAAAAGCTGATGTGAACTGCTTGGCTTTCCTGATCCGTCGTGAGCTAGAAGACGATGGAGGGTCGTCGGATCGTGGATCCAAAATTCCAAGTTACACGCATGAAAAAAAATCTGAAAAAAAATTGTGTGACATGTTAAATGATATCCTAAACCGATTTGCACTATAGTGTGGATGTATTTAATTATCTTTTTCTCTCTCCTCTTTTGAGAGTACAAACAAACTCCAAATTAAATAAAATTTGACACTCAACCTATTTTTGATTTGAGGAATCTAAATATGCAATTAGATTTTCTTTTTGGGAACTTTTGATGTGTTAAATAAATTAGATCATATTTTCTCTTTCCTCATGCATGAATGATTATAAGATTCTCCAAATTTTATGAAACTTTAAACACAATTCATATTTATTGTGTTGGATACAAAATTTCCATCAATTTTGCATGTTGGAGTTGTTTGTATATTTATTTAATACTTTGAAGGTTCTACACACTTTCTCTCTCATGATTTCATCTTTTAATCAAACATCTTCCAAATTGGATGAAAATTCACCCAAAGGCTATATTTATTATGTATATTACAAATCCAAGATTATTTTCCTCTTTTGAATCCATTTATTATTTATTTGATATTTTTGGGAAAACTTAGATCTTCTCTTTCCAAACTAAATTAATTTAGTTATTATTATGTGAATAATGTGAAACTTATAATTGATATTTGAGCCTATTATCCTAACATTTATCATCATTATTATTTTTATCCATCTAATTATGTTCAAAACTTCACCTAAAGACTTATGTGTGATTATTAAGCACGGATTATCATGTATTCCCTATGTGACACATTTTATGTTCCATTATTGGTCTAAATCCAATGTGTAAACATTAGGGTGATTCATAAATGTATTATCTCACTAGGTTTATACCAAACATCTCTTAGATCTAACCTCAACTTTGTTTGGCTAAGCACAAAAGGTCAAACTTCTAGTGTAGGGTCCAAGATCTGGTATGTTATAGCACTATACCCCTTAAAAGGATTTCTTCCTCGAAATATATTAGTCCAAACATCAAAAAACCAACTACTCACCACCCCTTAAAAGGTTTAACCTAACAAGTCAAACTAACAACATTTAGGGTTACCCACATATCTTTTAGTTGTGATTATTTTTTAGATTTATGATGGTCGTGTATCCAACTAAAAAGTCATCATGTAGGGTTGAGCTTTAGGTCCTCATCTCTCTAACCTAACAATTCTAATATCCAAAGTCATAGGGTACAAAGGGTAAGTACACTACACCTTTATATTATCCATATATTCCCGGTCATATATCCAAAGCCAGAACTAGGGTTAGCACTAGGTTTAAGGTTTCACTACCAAAACTTCTCATATTATTTCATTGTGACTATCCATATATTCCCGGTCATATATCCAAAGCCAGAACTAGGGTTAGCACTAGGTTTAAGGTTTCACTACCAAAACTTCTCATATTATTTCATTGTGACTTAGCTTAAGAAAACTTTGAGGAAATCCAGAAATTTTTTTGCATATAGTAGTATAATGAAAATAATTTTTGTCAATAAGAAACATTGGAGACAAAACAAAGATGGTACCAAAATCAATACAATAAACCAAGTCACTGTTTATCAATAACAATAACTCTTCATCCTACTACCTCCTCAACCTAATTACATCCTCAAGTCAAATCTCCTTACATCAAGAGATACAAATAATAATCAATCTATATGATAGGGTAAGATCTCCTAAACCTCATCACATATTTAACATAGATCAATTCTAGGGTGAACATCTCACCTAGAGGGAAACTATGCAAGATAAGGGTTCTAATTAGGGAGACAAAATTGAAATAGTTAGATTTTGACTACCATGGGCTCTGATACCATGTTGTAAAAGAGTGAAATTACCCCTTTAGTAAAAATTTGAAAAATCAAACCTACATCCCAACATACTCAAAAGGTATATTGAAATAGGTGTAAAATTTTCAAATCTTTGTATAATTGTATGCAAAAGACCAAAGTGTAAAGCGGAAGAATAAAATCATGACTATAATCAATTTTATAAAAGTTTACATCATCATTCTCCCATAAAGGGTTTACAACAACAAAAGGATCCAGATAGAGGGAATTCTAGACCATAACAACTACTTCAAGTTTTGTCTCCAAAGCAACATCTCCAAGAGTGAGCTAGGTTCATGCCAAAAGCTAAGTTTCCTTGATCTTGTTCAACTCCTTGATCTAACCCTGGGTGGTTGGGAAAGCACCCAGCAAAAGAAAGAAACAAGGTATGTGTCAATAATATGAAAAAAAATAAAGATAAGGACATCAATGAAACATAAGGGTATAGATTCATCATAAGATGAGAGGGCCAAGAGAATGAGGCATAAACAAAAGATTCTTGCCATAATAAATAAATAGTAAGAAGTAGCAAGCATGATATTAATTGGACTACATTAACTAAGTAGGGTTGAGGCACCTACCGGACCCCAACCTATAGATGAGGGGAGAGTAATCACATTCCCAGTCACCTATCAAATATTTTATTTTAGTTAGAAATAACACATTCCCTAGGGGGAGAGTAAACACATTCCCCAAGTTGAAATAACACATGCCCTAAACTATGGGTGGTTGTACATAAGTACCACTACTATAGCTAAATAGCCAAATAAATCATCATGCTCAAGAAATAGTAAAGTGGTAAGATAAATAATCATATAATTGCAACATTGCAGTGGGGTTCCAAGACCCAAGAAATAATATATCAAAATTAATTTTGAGGTAATTAGAATAAGAGGAACAATAATAAAGGAAATAGGGTTCAATTAATGCCTCATTAAGGAAAATAGGATTTGGATTACAAATTTCCCAACTTAAGGTGTAAGAATGCACATACTTTTCTTAAGATTTCACTACCAACTTTCATCACTTTATTGAGTCCAAGATCAACTTTTCCTAGTTTCAATGTATAACCATGCATTAGGGTATGTTATGTGCATTAATGTATAAAAAACCCCATATTTTGGACTTCAATTTAGACTTTGAAAACATCACCATCAATCTAGATAGGTTCTCCTGATTATTAAAACATATAACTTTGTATATTTTGGAGTTATAAGTATTAAAGTGCATTTTTTGTTATTTTTAAGTAATTAAATCATTTTCTAGAAAATCACCTTCGATAAAACTAGAAACCAAATCATGAAATTATTTTTATTATAAAGAGAATCTTTTTCTGAGTTCACAACATATTTTATTTTTATTTTTGGAAAAAGGAATAAATAGTTATGATTTTTCGAATATTGACCAACCAGCGGTTGACACCTCAACAAACCCGTTCGAGAGAGGCAAAGAGAGAGGGAGAGGGTGAGCCATGTGACTTGGCCCAATCGGATGCAACCAAGTCAGCTGGTCAATGCCAACGCGACCCACGCGAAACAAAGGAAGTAACAGACAAAAGACCTTTTTTCCCACGATTGAAAAACACAATGAAATAGGGAAAGAGAGGGGTAGGGAAGTAATTGCACTTGAGGGATTGTCTCTCCCATATTGTAGCACCATTGTTGCATGAATCAGTAGGCTGATACTCGAGTGGATCTGGGTGAATCCACAAGAACGCATCAAACAAAGAATGAAGAACAAGTAAACGAAGAATAGGTAACCGGAAACTCACCTCTGATCCTGATTTGATGACCGGAGATGATGAGATGCAAGGCAACCCACCACAAGATATGAACAATAACTCATATGAAGAAGGTTGTGGGAAGGATCCATGGTCACATTAACACAAGAGAAGGGTCGAGCGGTTCTGTCTGAAGATTAGGGCACTGATATATATTGGTGCACCTTGACGCAATGACGTATGGGGTAGGTGGACATGAGGAGCCGAAAAGCAAAATTGGGAAAAACACAAATATGGGTCATAGACCATGAGTAGCCCCTCACTTTGTGTGGAATCTTTCAAGCAATCCAGCGGTCCAAAAATCTCATGAAACGATTGAGTATTGATCGAGATATCTTGATTTCAAAAACTAATGTGAACTGCTTGGCTTTCCCGATCCATCACGAGCTCGAAGACTATGGAGGGCCGTCAAATCATAGATCTAATAGTCCATGTTGCAAGCATGAAAATAAATCTGAACAAAAATTGCTTGACATGTTAAATGATATCCTAAACTGATTTGGACAATAGTGTGGATGCATTTAATTATATTTTTATCTCTCCTCTTTTGAGAGTGCAAACAAACTCCAAATTAAATGAAATTTGACGCCCATCCTATTTTTGATATGAGGAATCTAAATATGTAGATTTTCCTTTTGAGAACATTTGATGTGTTAAATACATCAAATCATATTTTCTCTTTCCTCACGCATTAATGATTATAAGATTCACCAAATTTTATGAAACTTCACCCACAAGTCATATTTAATGTGTTGGATACAAATTTGCCATCAATTTTACATGTTGGAGTTGTTTGTACATTTATTTAATACTTTCAAAGTTCTACACAGTTTCTCTCTCCTTATTTTATCTTTTAATCAAACATCTTCCAAATTGGATGAAAATTCACACAAAGGTTGTATTTATTATGTAGATTATGAATCTAAGATTATTTTCCTCTTTTAAAGTCATTATTATTTTATTTGATATTTTGGGAAAACTTAGATCTTCTCTTTCTAAACTGAACTATTTTAATTAATATTATGTGATTAATGTGAAACTTGACTCCCAAGGCAATTGGGACCCAAGGAACACGATTCTTAACTTAGATTCCACTTTTGGGATTTATTTTAATGAGTTATGTTACAATTAATATTTCATCTGATTATCCCCACATTTATCATCATCATTATTTTTATCCATCTAATTATGTTCAAAACTTCACCTAAAGACTTATGTGTGATTATTAAGCATGAATTATCATGTATTCCCCATGCGACACATTTTATGTTCCATTATTGGTCTAAATACAATGTTTAAACATTAGGGTGATTCATGCATGCATTAGATAATTAGGTTTATACCAAACATCTTTTAGATCCAACCTAAACTTTGGCTAATCCCAAAAGGTCAAACTTCTAGTGTAGGTTCCAAGATTTGGTATGTTACAATTACGCATATGGAAGATAGAGTGCCTGTATCTCAAGTGAGGTTTGTTGTTCCCAATGTAGAATCCCACACTTCTGGGAAGATGTTGGAGCATTTGATATGGATCAGGGCCATCAAGAATGTGGGTACAATTGACTCGGAGGATGTAGACATGTGGCTGATAGATCTAGATAAGGTGTTTAAGATCCTCAATATCCCAAAAGAGGACAACGTGAAGCATGCGGTGTACCTATTGAAGGGCACTATTGGCCATTGGTAGGCCAATGAGGAGGAGAAGAGACCTAGTGTGGTGATCAGATGGGAGGAGTTTTGATGGGAGTTTATGAGTCGATACTTCCTAGAGACGTACCTTGATAAGAAGATCGTGAAGTTTTAGAAGATTCGACAGGAACCAATGACGATCAATGAGTACAAGGCAAAGTTCATAGAGTTGTTGAGGTTTTTCCCTTACATGACAGTGACATAAGGAGAAAATCCTACAGTTTAAGAAGGGGTTGAACACAAAGTTGGCAATGTTGGTGTCTTCTTTGGAGAATAGAGAGAGGTTATCTACCTTCATGGAGCCAGTGAGGAGGATCGAGCGGTTGGTTGTTGATAAGCGTGAAGCCAACGCTAAGAAGAGGCCATCTCAATTTCAAGGGAATTCGTCTGGAGGCTTCAAGAAGCTAAGGTTTTCTTCGCCACAATCACAACAATAGTCGGTTTTCTCTAAGCCTAGATCAATAATTATGTCCCAATGGTCCCCAAGTAAGGGCAGAGGTTGTAGTTACCGCCAGCTGGAGCTCATAGTGCAGCATCAGTATCTATGATAGGGTCGTCTGGGCCAAAGTATGATTCAAGGATGTGTCACACGTGTGGACATGTGGGGCATATAAGATGGTTTTTCCCTATGAAATATGAGGAAGTTACCCAGCAACTGGGATAGAGTCAGCAAGGTTCCCACTAGCAGCAGTTAGTGGTAAGGATGTGGTCAAGCATCACAGGTAGGATCATCTGGACAGGCTAGCAGAGGACGTGGATGACAACAGGAAATGACTCAATTCTATGCTATGAGTCAGCTGGAAGGAGTGATCAATCCATGGGTCATTGTAGCATAGTGGTGAGTATTCCCGTTATCACATGGGTGACCCAGGTTTGATCCCCGATAACGGCACTAAAAGTTGATAGCCCTAGAACGTGCATCTAAAAAGAGTCAAATTCAGAAGTATCAAACTTTAAATTTATAATCTGAAGCCTTTAAGGACCCCCACAACTCAATATGGGGTCAAAATAGATGTACGGGGTCAAACACAGGGACATGGGGACGTTTAATACGCTAAAGATCTTGCTCTTAAGTCAGTTAAGCCAATCTGATAGTTGATAAAATACACGGAACTAAAACGAGTCTACAAAATGGTTCGTAGTAAAGTAAAAAAAAACAGAGCTCGTAGAATTCTATTAATTAGAGAGAAGGAGTTCATGGCTATGTAACCACAAATTAGGCAGTACATGCACCCGTTCTCAGGTGTAGACAACCCTCAAACACCCTAGCAATCATCCTACACCAAACATAGCATGTATTGTGGAAGCTGCTCATGTGGGGGGTCATCCCAATCGCTCTCGTGTAGCGTGACTAGAGCACATCAATGATAGGAATTCTCTTTCAAGGACATCAGATCAAAACTCGTGTATATGTTGAATACCCTTTTGGTTCCAGGACATTCATAGATGCTAGGAACGGAATTGATCTATACAAAACACATATCTTGGACCCAGGTGGGCGTACATGGACCCGACTTGGTTGGGCTGGGCTCGACTGGGTTAGGTTGGGCCCGACCATACCCAAAGAAATTATTCTTTATAGAGCACCCTTGGACATCCTCCTTTCAGATTCAATCCAAACTACCTTCTCTTATCCATTTCTATGACTAATCTCTTGATCTAGGCAGAAATGGAAGTTCAAACAAGAAAGTTATCATCCAAACCAGCAATCATAACTAGAAAGATAAGATAGAATAGAAAGCATATTTTATCTGAAACAAAACTACTTACTTAAAGTAAAAGTACATAAACATGCCCAAAATGGGTTACATAGATAAGAAGGAGCTAACTAGCCAAGGACAAGCATAGTTGGCACTGAACAAATATGGAAGAACATCATTGTATAAAAACAAAGGAGAAAAGTAGAAGAAAGAGGTTGAAGAAGATATTTATCCCATATAGGAGAGGTGTCTCTCGCTCCTTAGCCTCCATATGGGCTGGATCTTGTCTTTGGGTCATACTCCTTGATCTTCTAGACTCCTTGGCTCCTGTCTCCTTGATTCCACCACAAACAGCAACCTTGGTGGATGTATGGTGGTGGAAGATGGCTACAAATGACTGGATGTGGATGAATGATGGTGTAAGATGTTGGTGGATGGAAGAAAACCGAAAGTGTCGATGTAGGTGTACTCTTCAGCCCTTTCAGACCTTTGGTACTCTCCCACGGGGCTCTAGGAACAGCTGGTCACTGAAAATAGGAATAGGATACAATCTAAAAGTTGAACCAGCCAAACCCTTTGCTATAGCAAGGGGTGGGTATTTATAGGGACAGGCAGATCATGTGTGATAAGTGGTCTCTACTCATTTAGCAATCACTAGAGAATTTGAATTTGTACTCGGCCCGATCGAACTGAGCCTAACGGTCATTAGAGGAAGCTTCTTTGGCGGTCGCTGACCTTGTAGTGTTCATTTGCTTTCTAGCAATAGTTGACCTTCTAGTGAGGAGATTTAAAGTTGTAGAGGTTGCTAGAGATTTGAAGTTGTAGTGGTTGCTAATCTTTGTTCTCGACCCAATCGGGTCGGGCTGGGCCCAACCGGCTGAGCATAGCAGTCGAGACAATCGTGGCGGTTGCTGCTGACTTTGGGCTAGCGGTCACTGAAGCTCAAATCCTTAATGGTCATTGTGGATTTTCATTCATACTGGTTGCTAAGGATGGAAGGATAGCGGTCCCTAAAGACTTTGGGTCAAGCTAGGAGAAATCTTAGAGAATTGATATCTTCTTAAGTTCGGTACCTACAAGTCCTAAAATTAGATAGTTGAGTAAAAAGATGTAAATTATCAAAAGATAAGAATCTATAGTTATTTTGGAAAAGTTAAGGATATAATGACACGTAACATAAATAATATCTTAGCATAATGTCTAAATTTGGGTATTATCAATAGTTCAAATTGAACTTTTTCATTCTGATCTGTCTATTTCTTCTTTTGTATCCGTTTTGGTTGACCTGAGTTTGATGCACTCTTTTATCACCAAAGAGGTGATATGTAATTGGTCCTTGTTTGTTTGTAGTAGGCTTGATAGTCTTTAGTTAGAAACCCATTTTGTTGGTTCTGTCGAGTTGCGGGAGGTATGTCCATCTTGCTTTCTTTCTTTCTTTCTTAGGATGCAACATTCAAGTAGACCTTATGCCACTTGACATGAATGGATTGGACGTGGTCCTTGGGATGGATTCCTTGGATAAGTACCAAGTGGTCTTGGACTGTAGTTCCAAGGTAGCGACGTTTCATGATGGTAGTGTTTTGTGGATCTTCCAAGGAAATAGGAAGATTCTTCCGATGTGCTTGGTGTCAGCTATGACAGCAGAGAGGCTGATCGGAAAGGGTATGAGGCTTCCTTGGAACATGTTGTGGATACTAAGGTGAGGAACCCTAGTATCAAGGAGGTGCTTGTTATTCAAGAGTTCGAGGATGTCTTTCCTAAGGAGTTTCCAAGAGTTCCCCCTCCTAGAGAAATTGATTTTGAGATCAATCTTGTTCCTGATACTCAGTCGATAGCAAGTCACCATACATGATGGCACCAACAGAGATGTAGGAGTTGAAATAGCAGTTGTAAGAGCTGTTAGAGAAGGGATTTATTAGGTCGAGCACTTCCCCTTGGGGTTCTCCCATGTTGTTTGTCAATAATAAGGACGGTTCTATGAGGTTTGTGTAGATTACCAACAGTTGAATAAGGTCACGATCAAGAACAAGTACCCATTATCGAGGATAGATGACATGTTTGATCAGTTAAGAGGTGTTGTAGTGTTCTTCAAGATAGATCTGAGGTCAGGACACCATCAGTTGTGGGTTAAGGTGGATGACATACCCAAGTCATCTTTTAGGATTAGGTATGGTCACTATGAGTTTTTGGTTATGTTGTTTGGGTTGACCAACGTGCCAGCAGCATTTATGGATCTGATGAATAGGGTGTCCAGGCCGTATTTTGACCAGTTTGTAGTTGTGTTTGTTGAAAACATCTTGATATACTCCAGATATAGCCAACAACATGAGCAGCATCTACGACAAGTGTTGACGTTGTTGAGGAAGCACAAGTTGTACACCAAGTTCAGCAAGTGTGAGTTCTGGTTGGAGGAGGTGTCTTTTCTGGGTCGCATAATATCTACTAGAGGCATTTGTGTAGACCTAAAGAAGGTGGAGTGCATGTTGGAATTGGAGCATCCTAAGACACTGATGGAGGTTTGCACTTTCCTAGGCTTGGCAGGCTACTACAAGAGTTTTACCAAGAACTTCAATGTTGTGGCGTTACCCCTAACCAAGATGATAAGGAAAGGTGTACCTTTTATTTGGAATGACAAGTGTCGGTATTCTTTTCATCTTTTGAAGAATAAGTTTACCAATGCACTGGTGTTAATTCTTCCAGAGCAAGTAAAAGGTTATATCATCTTCCGTGTTGCATCAAAGAATGGTTTGGGATGTGTGTTGATGCGGGATAAGAACGTGATTTCTTTTGCTTTGTGAAAGCTTAAGAAATACAAGGATAACTACCCAATGCATGATCTAGAGCTTACAGTTGTGTTCCATGCTTTGAAGATTTGGAGACACTACCTTTATTGAGATACATGTCAGATCTTCACCGACCACAAGATCCTTCAGTATATCTTCTCAAAGTAGGGGTTGAACATGCGGCAGAGTAGGTGTATAGAGTTGATCAAGGACTATGATTGCACGATAGACTACCATCCAGGGAAGGAAAATGTGGTGGCAGATGTGCTAGCAAGAAGCCATTCTTTGTCATCATCTATCGATAAGGCATAGTTGTGTTCTTTGGTATGCCATAAGCAAGACATGTTGGTATCGCTTTGCCAGATGAATGTCCAACTGGAAGTCTCCTTGTTGGCAGGCTTGTTAGCGCAGTTGCATGTAAATCCCATGTTGATACAGCATATTAGAGATGCATAGTGTGATGATATTGTGATACATTAGATCTAATTAGAGTTTGTCAACGAGAAGCGTTAGGGCTTCCATGAGACAGAGGATGGGACAATTTGTTTCCATGACAAGACAGTGGTTCCAGATGTTGATGGTCTAAGGAAGATGTTCCTTGAGGAAGCCCATTTCTTGATACATAACCTGAAGGATTTGTATTGCTAGCCTGGTTTGAATCATTATGTGGTTGAGTTTGTGGAAAGATGTGTAGTGTGTTAGCAGGTCAAGGCTGAGCTTTAGAAACCTGCAGGGACGTTGCAACTGTTGCCTATGCCATAGTGGAAACAGGATTATATCACTATGGACTTTGTGGTTTCTCTTCCTAGGACAGACAAAGGTCATGATTCTAGCTGGGTGATAGTAGACAGGTTGATCAAGTTAGCACACTTCCTTCCTGTGAAGACAATATATACAACAGAGAAGTTGGCACATATATATGTGGATGATATAGTGTGTTTGCATGGTATTCCAGTGATAATAGTGTCAGAAAGAGGCCCTTAGTTTACCAGTCATTTTTGGGAATATGTGCATATAGCGATGAGGACACATTTTAGGTCCAGTATAATGTGTCATCTACAGATAGATGGTCAATCTGAGAGAACTATTTAAATGTTGGAATATATATTGAGTGCTTGTGTCTTGCAGCTTCTTAGCAGTTGGGATGTGCATATTCTCTTGATAGAGTTTGCTTATAACAACAGTTATCAGAGGAGTATAGATATGGCCCTGTATGAAGCCTTGTATGGGAGGCATCGTCGTTCACTGCTTTGTTGGTACAAAATAGGTGAGTATCAGTTGTTGGGTCCTTAGCTTGTATAGCAAGCTACAGAGAAGATCAAAGTGATACAGTAGCAGCTGAAGATTGCCTAGGACAGATAGAGATCATATGCTAATAATTGTCACAACCCTTTGGAGTTTTAAGTGGGAGATCATGTGTATGTTAAGGTATCTCCTTGGAAAGGTGTGTTGAGGTTTGGTAAGAAGGTTAAGCTAGCTCCTAGGTTTATGGGACCTTACCCTATGGTGTCATGTGTTGGGAAAGTGACTTATAGGTTATAGCTACCGCCAGATTTGTACAAGTTTCATGAAGTGTTCCATGTCTACATGTTGAGGAAGTGTCACCTTATACGAGGTTGACATTGTAGCCTATAGATGTTGAGTTGGAGGAGGATATGTCATATGTGGAAGGTCTTGTGTTGATCCTGGATAGGAAGGTGAAGAAGCTGAAGAAGAAGTATATAGTGTTGGTTAAGGTTTTGTTACATCATCGTGGCATGGAGGAAGATACGTGGAAGTTAGAGGGGGAGATGTGTAGGAAGTACTTGTATTTGTTCATGTAGGATTTCAGTGGCAAAATACTTGTTAGTAGTTTATGGTTGTAAGACCCCTGACCTAGCTTTTTGGTTGATCTTGCTTTCTTAGAATAATTAGATGCTTAAAACCTTAATTAAATCATGTGATGTGCTTTGATAACATGTGACATGTTTATGTTTCAAGTCTGGTCCAATTTGGATGTTCTTTGAGCTAGTTATGTTTAGTTGTGCTTATTTTGGACCAAATAAAAATTTACCCATTTTTAGAGTTTATCTTGAAATTTGTCACATGCTTTGTGTATCCCACATGTTTTGGCATCATGTTGGAGAGAGTGGCGCCCTATAGCCTTGTTAGATCTTGGTTTGATGTATTATCATGTGGTGTTGTGATCTAGGGTTTTCTTAGATTCCCTAGGGTTTGTTCTTCAGCGCTTGGATGAGCTTTTGACCTTTTATTCACTGAAGATTTTTAGTGATCACCTAGCTTGTGGTTCTTCATCGATCGTGTGCTTTGGATGCTGAAGTTCTCATTTGTTGTGGCTTTTTCCTGGAAGTTGAGGTCATGTGTTTTTCTTGGTTTCAACAACCCTTGTTGAACGCATGTGTTTAATGCTTGCATGGCCGAGATATGGTGGACAAGTGGCACATGTTTGCATGACACCTAATCTCCCTTCTTTCACTCTAACCCTTGGATATATATACCTCCCTCTTTGCATGCAAGTGATCCTTTTACACACTTCCTACCTCTCCTCTTGCTTGGAGCTCGTCCCTTGTGTTCTTAGTGGTGCTTGAGCTTGGTGCAAGTAGCCGATCCATCTTGATTGTTGGTTGCTAAACTTTTGATTTATATGTGGTCATTGAGGTGGCTAAACCTAGTTTATATGGTCTCTGAAGATGGACATTCTCAGCGGTCATTAAAGGAGGTCAAACCTAGTTTTCAGCGACTTTGGTGTGTGTAATCTTATGCGGTCGATGATGTATTTGGGTTACTAGGTCATCATGTTTTGTTGACCTGATGATGTTTGTGTTTGACCAAAATGCTTCTAAGAATGTTGGAGATGGTGGTAATTAGGGTTTACTTCTCCTTGCTATTTTGAAACCCTATTTCACTTTGCTATGTTTAAATCTAATCCTAATTTCAAATACATAATGATGTTGCTTAGCTTGATTGAGTAGTGAGCATAATGATGAAGTGTTTTCTCTCTCCTAAATTGTTGTAACCCTAATTTTTTATCTTATGAGCATCATAAGTTCTCAGTTGCATGAATATCTTGAACTTACACAATATTGTGTGGTGATAGTAATGAACCTTATTGAGGCATGGATAGATAATGATGTTCTTACGGGGAACAATGTGAATGGTCTTATGACCTTAGTAATGCCTTTGTGTTCTATTTGAGGTGATATCCTCTATGATATGTTACAAGGGATGGGTATCCCATGATAATGTGATAATAGTGATGTCCTTGTGTATGAAAGAGGAACAATGTCATGTGATGACGTGATAAGTTTATGCTTTATATGTTTTACATATTTTGAAGTAGCAATCTACCTTATCTTTTGTAGAATCTCTCTAGGTTTTGTATGTAACTTGATTGATGCAATTAAAACACCACCAATTGGCATTAACTAATCAAGTGATACCCTAATCATGTAGTTTCCCTGGCCATAGATCCATTTCAGTGTAGGACTTGATGGACGGTGAAAACGTATTCATAAGGGAAACTCGGAGCACATATTGTTGAGTATGTGAGGTGCAAGTGACTGAGTGTCCTTGTCATCTTGACCCCAAGGTTTGGAGGATGGTTGCGGTCATGCCTCCATAGGAGAACGGTTGTGGTCATGATTGAGTGTCTATGATGTGATAGAGGATAGCTACAGTTGTACCTTAGATGATCAATTTGTATACCCTATTCACTAGTGTTGTGACCTATATACCAAGGCGGACTAGGTTGTTTTGTAGTTGTACTCTATATGTCACTACGGCATATTCATACTAATTGAGGACTGATGAGATCGTAGGAGTTCGTATCTCCTAGATCTTTTATGGCACTATTTTTGACTTAGCAGTGGATAGTTGGAGTATGAATGGTATACCTTATCTCCTCATGGCTTAAAAGATGTGATACAGCCGTGTAGTATACCTTCTTAGGTTTAAACATGATTCACATTGGATGTTCACCCTTTCCTTGTTTCTTATATTGCTCAGTTGTTATGTAGTGTAGTATCACAAGTTAATCATTATAGATGTTCTTCGTATTCCTTCTAAAACATGTAAAATGCCATAGGTATCTGTTGAAGTAACTAACCTTCTTATCTTGTGAAACCAATTTTAGTTATTCATTTAGCTGAATCTGCTCATCCTGCTTAATAATAATACTTCTTAATAATAATATATCATGATATGTTTCAATAATCATTGGCAGAGAGTTATATCTCTCGATGGGAAGAGTAGCTTGGAGATCTGAAGATATAGAAGGTTGGATGACTGTTAGTTGTTGAAGTAGAGTCCTAGTGTCATCCATGTACTCTCAAGTCTGGGAAGGGATGTGTTTTGTAGATGATATGTACCTCGATATGTGTTTGTGTATATAAGTGGCTTGTACATGTGACTAGATCTTTTGTAATAGGTGTGTGGCATATGGCCATAGTACAAATGTAAATATCCGGTATGGTATGTGATATGTTACAGGTTGTAAACCTAGATGAAATATGCTTCCGCATATTGATGATTATATGAGATCAGTTTTATTTTACTTATTGTTATGGTTATGTGGTTGTTTAATTGTTGATCGTGTGCTTTGTTTTGAGTAATCTCATTTGTGTGGCATCGGGATGTCACAATAATCTTCTAAATACAAAAATCTCTTTTGTAAAATTGGCACTCATGTTTACACTTCATTGAAATATCTTGAAAATTGAGCATCAAAATGCAATTTGTCCTTATTTTTGTCTATTCATCCCACTTTGGGACCCACAATTGAACAACTAAACTCCATGATAGATTCTTGGATTTGGAATCATGCTAAAATATAATTGTGAGTATTTGATAAACTACATATAAATTAATTAAGAGATTAAATCTATTGGTCACCTCAAAAAACATAAATTTGGAAATATTTTTTTCTAGAAATTTGTTTAATGTGAAATAAACACATGGTGAAAATTTCAAGGTAAAAGGATGAACAATTTGAGAGATATAAATTATCAAATCTTAAGTGTATAAATTTAGAAAGGAGGGGTTTTTACCATAATTAATCTGTCAAACCAGAGGTTTTTACCATAATTAGTGCCTACACACCTGCAAACAATGCTGAATACCAGCATCTACAGTGATGGCGCTTGGTCTACAAAATGTAGGCACCTCCTATACAGCTTCAAAGACCTACAAACCTTCATGATCGTTCAATCAAAAACTCACACATCCTCTAGCTTCACCTTGGAGCATGTATTCACCCTCCAAGATACAGACCTCACTGGAAACCTATAGGCGTCAAATCCCTCATCCTCACTAAAAAATGACCGTAGAAGCGCTACCATCTTCGGACCATGCCTCATTACACCATCCCAAGTTATGAAGCCACGCAGCTTGCTAAACACTATCGATGTCTCCCTTCTTTTCCTACACTCAACCTCCTTTACAAACCTACAATACCTCAGATATGAAACCTCAGAGACCTGCAGCATAATGCCACATCCCACAACCTCACCAAACTCTCCACCCTAGCCCTTGCCCGACCAATCTGATCCAAGCTCTATCGTCTGAGACCGTTGATGCCAACACTGGCTGCCAATTTAGTGGCTTGCAGACATTGCCTAGTTACAGTGTGGTGCCATTAGAGGACAACATCAAGTCTGGAGGCGGGCAAGGAGTCTGGCCCAACATTATTCCATGAGGCCATCACAACCACCGGCTCCGAAGGTGATTGATCAGAACATCTGTATACACACTCCACTCGAGTTCCTAGAGTCAAGAACAATCAAGCATTCAGCCATCACCCCCTACTATGGTGGAGAGGTACACAAACCTTCTCCTTCTATTTAATTCCTACTATGTACTTTATACATGACGATTACATAGATATAGGATATAATAGAACGGTTTAATATGCATGATTCTAATAGATGAATGTTATATATGTGTTACTATAGTTAAGAAAATAACATGAAGTTAGTAAATAGAAGAAAACCAAGGAAAATCCTAATAAATGTGATAAGCTGCTATATTCTTACATAGTCAACTCCAATTAGTTAATATTCCATTATGAAATCATAACCTCCTAACCTAGGAACAAAATGAAGATAAATTAGGATGACTGAGGAATAAACATCGGGAAACCAAATTCAGTAGACGAAAGTCCTATTTCTAACTAAGATATTATTTTAAAACATAAAGGTATGGAAAACAAACCCCTAGAAAATATTTTTCAAAACATGTATCATTATATTTTATGCAAAGTATACACATGACATATACTAAGTGTATTACAAATGGGTATAATGTAGCATATGAATTTATGAATCATATATATGCCAGACCTGAGTAATAATTAGTATATTATATATGACTACACGTTCAAAGATGAAGATCTATATTAATGGGAATAAGCTTAGACTTTAGGGTGAGATGTTATAACAACAAAACCTAATTATATATTAACATGCTCACTAAGGGGAAAAATGGTAATATCACCTAATAAGAATCTAAGAAATGATATCAAGCAAAGAAACATTAGATAACCCTACTATCTTCTCTTCTGATACATTCATGAGAAGTTGACATATTTGATTCACGTGGGCACCTTGATTGGAATTTCTCAATTCAAATAGGTACTAAATTCTCTATTCTATTATTGAGCTATTTATTTCCCTCTTGCATTTCATTGATATAATTTTGTAAAGGTAGTGAACCAAATTGTTATTAACATTTTCCTCTTTTTGAAGGTCACCACGACTAGATTGAATGTTGAACATTGTTGAATAATTGAAATATTGGTTGATTTTGATATTGGCAAAAAATTTCAAATATTGTCTTAGAGCTTTGGCTCACTAGATTCGGCAGGTCATATCCCCCAACCCTACACAGTGGATAATGTACAATTAGAGGTCGCCCGATTCTAGTTAGCCCCATAGGAGAAAGTGACATTCCCTCATAGACGGGAGAACACTAGGCACCTAGCCACTAGAAAAGAGCAAATATTAGATTGATTGTGACAATGGATAAATCTTGTCATTTTGAATAATTAATATATTGATACTAGTTTTGAGAAAAATAATTTTAGATTGTAATCTTGATATTAGTTTTGAGAACCTATTGATTTTTTCTAGTTACCACTTTGAATTATTGTACTTTTTTTTAAAACTAGCATGGTGACTAGAGTATTTTTGTTATTCTCATAGTCCACCAAGAAATCTTACCTAGATTTGATCTCATAACTCTTTATTTTAAAATAGATCAATAATTGAATTTAGTGCTAGCCTAGATGACCTATATTTTACCTTCATGGGGTCTATGTGTGATTTTGTTCCCTCTGGGAACTCATGGACATGTGATATGAAGAAGAACTAGAAGAGACGTGCATGAGTTGTCCTCTGTCAAAGATTAGATAGGTTTATGTATATTTTAAATTTTTGTTTTATGAATAAGCTTATGTGACTCTAGTGTAAAGCATGATTGGAATAAAGCTTGTTTATACTCTTGATACAATTTTTCAATTATTTGATCGTAAAGATCGAGTCTTTACATATTGCCTATATTTTATTCATGATCACCAATCTGAGAATGATAAACAACCATCATGTAATTTCCAATGTTGTTTTCTTGGTTTCTCTTATACAAAAAAAGGGGTATAATTGTTTTTATCATGATGCATGTCATTTGTATTTCATTGCGGATGTCATTTTTTAAGATGCATGTTTCTTTTCTAAACCTAGTAACTAGGTGTCACTTCCAACTGTGCCCATTGCTTACCCCACTATGCATGCATCTTTACCTGAAGTATCCCCTACTTTGGCATCTTCTAAGACTAATAATCCACCTCAAGATAATGGTAATATTACTGACTCTATTACAAATTTTGATTCTGACATTCCCATTGCATTACAAAAGGAATGACGATTTGGTGCCAAATATTGTGTCTCTCAACTTGTGTCTACAAATCATTTGAATGTGTTCATAGATTAGTTTATTGTTGCTTCATCTACAATTTCTATCCCAAAGAACGTTCAGGACTACACTCTGGGTTGAAAAGAGCCATGGATGAGGAGATAGATGCACTTCACTCTCGTGGAACATGGGACCTTGTTGATCTCCCTGCATGTAGTAAAAATGTTGGATGTCGTTGGGTTTTTACTGTGAAATGGAGTATCTTTATCACAGAGAAAGTATACTCTAGACTTACTAAAACTAGAATGCTTGGTTGTAGACTTGTAGTCTCCCTTATAAATCAAGCACATGATCTATGGTCAGGGTCTACTCAGTCCTTAGAAGATAAATTTAGCTATAAATTATTGGTTGATAAACTTTTATATATTATTGTTACTAGGTCAAATATAAGTTTTGTTGTTGGTTTTAACCAGTTCATGAATTGTCCTAGTCAGTTTCAATGGAAGGTTGCATTTCGAGTATTGAGAAATTTAAAAGAATGCATCTAAACATGGATTGTCTGATAAAAGAAATAGACATCTAGATGTGACTGGATATTCTAATGTTAACTATGATGGGTAAATCTAATAGGAGATCCACCTCTAGCTATTGTACCTTTATAGGGGGTAACATGGTTACTTGGGAAAGTAAGGGGGAAATTTTATTTCCAGATTTAGTGCATAACATGAGTATCGTTCAATGGCACATACTACTTGTGAGCTATTATGGATCAAATATATTCTTTTTGATTTTAGGTTTCCCATCACTCATGCTATTCCAAGGAATTGTAATAATTGTGCTACTACTTTCATTACTAGTAATCTTGTCTTTCATGAAAGGACCAAGAATATTGAGGTGGACTACTGATAACCTCCAATTTTGTGATGATATTTTAGTAATTTTCCTCAGTTTTCCACACTCTTTCTCTATTAAACTAGATAGAATCCTTTACTTTCCTCCCTTATTGCAAATATATTGTTAGATTAACTTTTCTCCCTTTTTACTTACAGAAAAAGACACAAAAAAAATCACAAAAGCCTCACATGGTCTCAAGACCGCATGGAGTCTCAAGACCGCATGAAGCCAACCGGTCCCGAGACCGCATGGAATCACACGGTCCCAAGACCGCATGAAGCCAACTGGCCCCGAGACTGCATGGAGTCACACGGTCCCAAGACCGCATACAGCCAACCAGTCGTGAGACCGCATGGAGTCACACAGTCCCAAGACCTCATGAAGTCACACGGTCCCAAGACCGCATGGAGCCAACCGGTCCAGAGACTGCATGGAGTCACACGGTCCCAAGACCGCATGAAGCTAACCGGTCCCGAGACCGTATGGAGTCATACGGTCCCAAGACCGCATGAAGCCAACCGGTCCCGAGACCGCATGGAGTCACACGGTCTCAAGACTACATGAAGCCAAACGGTCTCGGGGTTCAAACGATCTCAGGGTCCAAGCGGTCTCAGAACCCAAACGGTCTTCAAGACCGTTTGGACCCAAAACTGCCCAAATCGTTTGGACTCCACTTAAAGCCTATAAATAAGACCTGAGGGGTCCTCTGAAGGGGAGAAGTTTCAGATGCCCAGAGGTTGCCTCTACTACTCCAGAGCTATTCCAACCTCCATCCTCCTCCCAAAAGCTGCCGGTCTGAGATCCACACTCCATCCTGAAGTTTCTCCCTCTCTCTTCGCCAAAGAAGGTGGGAAGAGGAGACCTCATCATCAAGAAACATGTGAAGTGTGAAGATAATCATTCTCTCTCTCCTTCCAAGGGGTTGACTTTCCTCTCTCCTTTGTGGGGATGGCGTTCTCTCTCTCTCTCTTCTTGCCTCCTTCTTTGTCATAGATATGAGCGAGTAGTTTCATTCACTAGGGTGCAGGGAGTAGCCCCACTACCCATGTTTTCATTTCATGCAATGTAATCCATAGTTTGTAATAGAGATATACTTTCTTTTTCAGTTCAACATCAATCGTTTAATGAATGCTTGTTGCTTGATCACCAACTCGTGTTATCTTTTATCTTTTAGTATGAATTGTCCACGTTTGTACTATCAGATTCGAATCTCTATTGTATGTTGGTTCTTGATACATGTATCCACCATGCATCTGTTTCTGTATCTAGGAGTGTTTCTCAAGAAGTGGAGTATACTCACTTCCATCATTGTACTTTCTTACTATGAAATGGAATCAGTTGACGTATGAAAGTACAACCTTGGTGAGTCAAGGAACACACTTTGCGAAGAGAATAATGTAAAGTAGGTGACCATTCGTTCGGGGATGGCTGGCATTGCAATATTCCCGCACTTCCTGTAGTTAGTTCTCTAAAAGGAAACTAAATCTACAAAGATACTAGCTGACTAGACTCTTTTTGCAGGTTATGTTTTGTGTTGCATGTTTTGATCCATGTGTGGTGGTGGCGAAAGCCGATCACATCCTAGTGGCTCTTTATCATTGTTAAAATCCTTAAGTTTACTTTCTTGCTTTACTTTACTTGGACTTAGTTTAAACAACCAAACCAAACTTTTTGAGTTAGATACCTACTATCAAGAAGTTAAGTGAAATTCTAACGTTTTCTATCTTGTCAATCTCGACAAGACCATTGTCCTGTGGATTCGACCCTTAACTATACTACGATAAGGCTTCCACGTATCCTAGCATACGTGGGTGGAGTTCTGAATCTAGTATAAGCAAGGCTAAACTTAAAGATTTACTATCTTTAGGATTTTTAGTGGTGCATGCAATTCCACGCGAGTGGAAGCTCCATCAAAAATTGGCACCGTTGTCGGGGACAAAAGAACGTTTTAATTTCATTTACTATCTTTCTAGTTGGTTAGGGTTTTACATTTTTTTCTTTGACCATTAGTCCATATCTTCTTTAATTCATCATATCTCCTGCATCATCTAAAAGGTGTGTTTCTTTCTCTACTCAGGTAGAAGACGTGTATGCAACCATCGCATAACCTCGGATTCTCCCCTGATCCAGAGTACAACTCTGAGGTAGAGAGAAGCTTCCACCGCCGCATCAGACTTAACCACCAAAGAGCCAGGCAAATGGTTGAAGGTCAACGCCAAGCTGCGTTAGTAATGGAAAGGGTCAATGTCGCCATAGCCGCTCAGAGAGCACAACTCATTGTTGACACATGTGCTCAGATTCAAGTAGAGATCTGAGCTGAAGAACAAGCCCACATCCGAGCTGAAAATGAAGCAGATAACCAAGCTGCCCAGCTAGAGCTAAGAAACAAGCAATTGAGGGACTATGCCATATCAAAGAACTATGAAGACAATCATCCAGTTCGGCCACCGATAATTAACATACCCAACTTCGAAATCCAGACACAATGGATTCAAATCATGCAAGGCATCTCATTCTCTGATGGATCTGGAGATGACTGCATGGATCACTTGAAGAGATTCAAGGCACTTTGCCGACTTGTCCCACAAGCCGGAGTTGCTTTTGACGCAATAATGCTACATCTTTTCCACTTCACTCTATTTGGAAGAGCTTTGAGCTGGTACAACTAGCTTGATAGGGAGCCAATAATCACCACATGGGCTCCCTTGGAAGAAAAGTTCCTGGAAAAGTTTTTCCCTCCTTCGTTAACTTACGAAATTAGGGGGCAGATCAACCACTTCGCCCAACTTCCTGGAAAATCACTCGCAGAAGCATGGGAAAGATTCAAGGATCTTCTAAGAAAGTGTCATCATCACGACATCTCCCAAAATCAACTAATAGAAATGTTCTATAGGGGGGTGAGTGACGACATAGAGCAATTTCTGGATTCCTCATCTGGAGGAAATTTTATGAGGAAGAACTACGAGGATGCTTGGAAAATTGTTACACTTGGAGCTGAGAACCAAGCCAATTGGGGACGATCATCCGGCAAGGGAGTCCTCAAAGTTTATAAAGCTTAGGAATCAATGGAAATGAAGGCTATTGCTGAAGATTTAAAGACTATAGCTCACAAACAGTAGGCTCTTGAAACTTCATTTGGAGAATATGATAAGAAGAAAAAACCCTAAGTCCAATAGGTTAAAGCTGCTACAGGGACTTGTGAAGCCTGTCACGCATCTGATCACCCTACTCTTTCATGTGGTCTTCTTTACAATGTGATGATGGATATGCAACCACCACAACAGCAGTACGAACCAATCATCGAACACCCTAAAGATTAGATGCCCAAACAAGTTAATTCCATTCATTCCATATCGGGACAAGTTTACTATAATCCAAATCAACCAAGAAACCACCCCAGTTTTCAATATGGGAATCCTGCGGGGACTGCAACATCAAACACAAGGTGGGTCCTCCAATAGGTTGCCACCTGGATTCCAAAGCAACTTTAATCAAAATCAAGGGAACCTCATAAATAACTTCCCAAGATCCAACTACCCCAGAAACCCCTCCGCCTACTATCAATATATCCATCCTCCTCTGCACCCGCAATTGCACCCTCAGTTGCAGCAACCGCACCAACCTCAGTTAGCACCACCTCCGCAACAACCACATCAAGGACAACAACAACTCACTCAGAAAAATGCCCCCTCCCAATCAACAGACGAGATGACTATGATCAGGCAGATGTTACAGTCACAACAAACCATGCTTGCCAATCAGCAAGCTCAACAGAAGGCTGTGGAGGCTCAACTAGCACAAATTGCTGCCCAATTGAAGCCACAAGTAGGCACTTTTGCTGGCCAACCAGAATCGAACCCAAAACACGATTAGAATAGACCAGAACAATTGAATGTCGTCACTACAAGATCGGGTCGTGTCTTTCATGAAGCTACAAGCATCACTCATGATGATGATGATACACCTATCTTTGTTCCAAACGTAAGCTCAAATCTAGCAACTGAGAATTCTGTAGAGACTGAAAAAGGCAAAGAAAAGGAACAAGCCCCCAAGGAGTCAGAGGCCCCGCAATATAAACCTAGGATACCATATCCAGGAAGATTGAAAGAGACTAAGATGGACACTAGATTCCAAAAATTCAAGGAGGCGATGAAGAAACTCTATATCGACATCCTGCTCCTCGACGCCCTCTCCGAAGTACCAGCTTGGGCTAAATACTTGAAAACGTTGTTATCAAGGAAGTACATTACTGAAGAGCAAGAGATCGTCAAATTAGCTCAGACCACCTCCGATATCATTCTTAAGAAGATGCCAAAGAAAAAGAAGGACCTTGGTTCCTTCGGTATTCAGTGTTGTATTGGAAATGCTTCGAGCAAAAAGGGATTAGCTGACTTAGGGGCTAGCATATCAATTATGCCCTACTCCATGTGTAAAATATTGGGTTTCACTTACTTGCTACCCACAACGATGACAATCCAGTTAGCTGATTCCACTATCATTGCACCCCTAGGAATTATTGAGGACATTCCAGTCAGGATAGGCAAAGATGCCTATGTCCCATGCGAATTTGTCATTATGGATATCAAGGAGGATCTAAGATACCCAATAATTTTTGGCAAACCTTTCCTTTCTACATCCAGGGCACTCGTTGATGTTGAAGCTGGAACGATCATTCTAAGACTGGGAAAAGAAGCAATTCAATTCTGGGTCCTCAACAGCATGAAAGGTCCCAGCATTCAAGAGGAGGTTTTTCTCTTAGATGCAATACATCAAATGTCCCAATTGGAAATATCTGAGCCATCTGATGAGTTAGAGAATGTTCTAACAAATCCGGAAGTCGAATTCTCAGCCAATGAGTTAGTTCAACAATGCTTGCAACACTTAGAGAAAGTTGAAGAAGCGCCAACAGCTACCTTTAAGGAGCTCAAATATGTCACTGTTTTAGAAGCAACAGAAGCACCCAAGGCTCCCGAGATGAAGACTCTACCAACGGGACTTAAACACGTCTTCTTGGACAAAGAAAAATTATGCGCAGTTATCATCAGTTCCACTCTGACGAAAAACAGGAAGAAAGGCTTCTTGTTGAGCTAGAGAAACACAAGAAAGTCATTGGGTACAAAATAACTGACCTGACAGGTATAAACCCAGCCTTATGCATGCATAGACTGTCCATGGTCGAAGAATTCAAGCCTTCAAGAGAGCACCAGAGAAAGGTGAACCCCAATCTTAAAGAGGTGGTTTGCCTTGAAGTCCTCAAACTGTTGAAAGCCGGCATAATTTTCCCAATTTTAGATTCCCAATGGGTCAGCCCTGTCCAAGTGGTCCCCAAAAAGGGAGGAACCACTGTTGTGTTAAATGAAAAGAATGAGCTAGTGCCTACAAGGACTGTGACGGGGTGGAGGATGTGTATCGACTACAGGAAATTAAACAAATCAACGTGAAAAGATCACTACCCTCTGCCTTTTCTTGACGAAGTCCTTGAACACCTAGCCCATCAAAAGTTCTTCTGTTATCTAGATGGTTATTCTGGGTTCTACCAAATCCCTATACACCCGGAAGACCAAGAGAAAACTACTTTTACTTGTCCCTTTGGGACCTATGCTTTCAGAAGAATGCCATTCGGGCTATGCAACGCACCTGCTACTTTCCAAAGGTGCATGTCTTCTATTTTTGCAGGATCAACGGAATCTATAATGGAGGTATTCATGGAAAATTTTTTAGTTTATGGAGATTCCTTCGAAAACAGTCTGCTCAACCTTGGATAAGTCTTACAGAGATGCGAGGAAATGAACCTCATCCTAAATTGGGAAAAATGCCATTTTATGGTAACTGAAGGTGTCGTCCTCGGACATAGAGTGAGTGACAGAGGGATTGAGGTAGACAAGGCTAAAATTGATGTTATCTCAAAGTTGTCACCACCAAAAGACATAAAAGGAGTACGAGCGTTCTTGGGTCATGTTGGGTTTTACAGAAGATTTATTAAAGATTTCTCAAAAATAGCAAAACCTATGACCCAACTTTTGACCAAAGACACCGAGTTCAATTTTAACCAAGAATGCTTCCAAAGTTTCTCAACTCTGAAAAATGCTTTAATCTCTGCACCCATACTAAGAGCCCTGGATTGGTCACAACCTTTTGAAATCATGTGTGACACCAGCGATTATGCCATAGGGGCCGTGTTAGGGCATAGAATTGACAAGAAACCTTATGCAATATACTACGCATCTAAAACGCTCGATGAAGCGCAGAAGAACTACACCACTATATAAAAGGGGTTCTTAGCTGTCATCTACGCGTTTGAGAAATTCTGCTCCTACCTAATTGGAGCCAAGTTCATCGTCTACACTGACCACTCTACCATACGATATCTAATTCAGAAGCAAGACGCAAAACCCAGACTTATCCGCTGGGTGTTGATGCTTCAGGAATTTTATTTGGAAATCAAAGACAAAAGCGGAGTGGAAAACGTTGTCACCGATCATCTCATCCGTATTGAAGTAGAGGATGATGATAAAACACCTATCAGAGACTCCCTCCCCGATGACCAACTAATGAAAATTACTACATCATTCCCCTGGTATGCTGACATAGTAAATTATTTGGCTACGATAATCATTCACCCTTCCGCCTCTTACCATGATAAAAAGAAATTCCACCACGATGTCAAGCAATACTATTGGGACGAACCCTATCTCTTTCGACTATGTGCAGACGGACTTTTCCGCCGCTGCCTACCTGAAGAAGAGATTAATCATGTCCTAGAACATTGTCATTCTGGCCCCACTGGAGGACATACGAGTTCAAAAAAGACCGCCATGAAAGTCCTACAATCGGGTTTCTTTTGGCCAACAATAGCAAAAGATTCCTATTATTTTGTAAAATCATGCCACAAATGTCAACTTTCTGACGGCATATCTAAAAGGAATGAAATGCCCCTCACTATGTGGCAAGAGATAGAACTTTTCGACGTGTGGGGGATAGACTACATGAGCCCCTTTCCTTCTTCATATGGTTTCTCCTACATACTGGTCGATGTGGACTATGTCTCGAAATGGGTAGAAGCTATACCCACAGTTTCCAACGATTCCAAACCACTCATTAAGATGTTTAAAGATATCATTTTTCCCAGATTTGGAGTCCCCCGAACTGTCATATCCGACGGTGGAACCCATTTTCTGGAGTGAAGCTTCAAAGCCCTCCTAAAGAAATACGGAGTCAACCATAAAGTTGCCACACCTTACCATCCACAAACCAGTGGTCAGGTTGAAGTTTCGAATAGACAACTGAAGGCAATCTTAGAAAAAATAGTCAATAGACACCGTATTGACTGGTCCACCAAGCTTCCTGATGCTCTTTGGGCCTACCGAACAGCTTACAAAACACCAATTGGAACAACACTGTTCCATTTGGTATACGGGAAATCATGTCACCTCCCGGTAGAATTGGAGCATAGGGCTTGGTGGGCTATTAAACAGTTGAACTTCGATTTTAAAAGTGCTGGAGAAAACAGACAACTGCAGTTGCAGGAATTAGAGGAGCTCAGAATGACCGCATACCAAAGTGCCAGGATTTACAAAGAACAAACCAAAATGTGGCACGATGGTCATCTAAAAAGAAAAGACATCGCCATCAGAGATAAAGTCCTTCTTTTTGACTCCAGACTCAAAATGTTCCCCGGGAAACTTCGTACAAAGTGGTTCGGGCCTTTTACTATCAAACATATATACCTGACTGGAGCCATCATAATTGTTGACGACAATGGTGGCGAAAGGACCGTCAATGGACATAGACTAAAAAAATACTATACTCCAGCAGACAAAACTCTGAGACAGACTATTGAGATCAAAGACCCCACAGTATCAACATAACAACATCAAAACTTCGTCGAATCAGCGACGTAAAACCCAGGCGCTACTTGGGAGGCAACCCAAGATCTGAGTATCATCGTTTATCTCTTATCTTTATTTTCTGTTCCTTTCATTAACTTAGGTTTATCATCTGAAAATATAAAAATTCACATAACCAAAACAAACATAAAAATATAAAAATCAAAATAACATAAGCCTTCCCAAACGGTCTTGAAACCGTTTAGAGCCAAACGGTCCTGAAACCGTTTGGAGCCAAACGGCCTCGAAACCGTTTGGAGCCCAAACGGTCTCAAAACCATTTGACCTGGGAAATTTGTAGGGTCAACCCCCGATTCCTATAAATATAACCCCCTCTCCTTCTTCCTTCTTTCGACTCTCGAGCTTTCTAAAAACCTTGGTGCAATGTTTCATCTCTCCTGCTCCTGTTCCCCCGCAGCCCGCGACATAGGTTCTCTCCACCACCGTCAGTCTCATTTCCATTTGTCTTCACGGTGACCGCACATCTGTTACCACCGCTCTTCGCATCACAGTCGTCATCTTCACCAGTAGTTGTAAGGTAGACCAGCACGCCACATCATCGGCATTTCCATTTTAGCATCCCCTCCGTCTTTACCATTGCCGACGTCTACGACGCCGAAGCGTCTCCCTTTTCTATCACCGCTGTCATCTTTATCGCCGTCGCCTTTTCTATCGCCACCGATACCGTCTCTACCACCATCTGTTGTGCCCCCGTCGTTCCACCTTCCAAACGGTCTTGAAACTGTTTTGGAGCCAAACGGTCCTGAAACCATTTGGAGCCAAACGGTCTTGAAAACGTTTGGAGCCAAACGGTCATGAAACCGTTTGGAACCAAACGGTCTTCAAATCGTTTGGTCTTTCAAAACCACGTGATTTTCATTAAAAAATAAAAACACATAAACACATACAAAATCATTTTTTCCTTTTAATAAACTTGTTATTCTAACACATGACTTTCCATTTTCAAAAATGGCTTCACCATCACAGCAACCCACCGGAACCGAAGACGCTCCCTTCTGGACAAGGGAACAGCTAATAGAAATTCATGCAAAGCTCCAAAAGATCGTCGATAACTACAATAAGACTGGAAAGGCCCCACCAAAGGTTAACATCATAGTGGTCTTGTGTGAAATCGACCGCATCAACAAATGTCTAGCCGAGGAGCCTGAAGAAGAACTGGAAGAAATGTCTTCAAGTGATAAAGGCTCCGAATACGAGCCTAACTCTGAAGATGCATCCCCAATTGACAAATCGAAAAGGAAATGAAAGGCCCGGGAAGCTACAAAAGAACAACCATCAAAGAAACGAGCAAGAAAGCAAGTCTGCCCCTCTACTGCTAGGGAACAAACCCTTGCAGAGTCTGTCCCAACACCCGCCACCACCCCCGTCTTCTCAGTGCTCACCACCACCGCACCACCACCAGAAAACCTCTACATCCACACCCTCCCATCCATCGATAAAGTACTAAAACCAACAAAGTATGTCTACTCAAGCGTACTGCTCAAGATGGGGATCTACGACAGAATCCTCACCATGCTAGACAACGCAAATCTCTCCAGACTGTGCTTTGTCCCCAAAATTTCATATGTCGAACCCACTACATAATTCTTTACACATCTCACCAAAGAAGCGGTGGACATTATGCACAGAATAAGGGACGGTGGTGACTGCAGGCTGGTCACCAAACTTTTTGGAAACAACTTTGTTATAACAAAAAATCTTCTTAACGAAATTTTCATAGACAAGCCGGACCAGCTCAAAAAGGCCAAAGTTGTTGGCACGGAGAACTCCCAATTTAATAGACACAGCTTTTGGAAAACCCTAACAGGGATCCCAACTTATGAAGCAAAGACTTGCAAAGCCTCCAATATTCACTCTGGGTTCGTGTGCACGCTTCATAAAATTCTTACTAGTGTGATGTTCCCCAGAACAGAGGGAGGAAATGTTATCACTGTCGACCTTTTTCTTCTATGGTCCATTCTGCATGGGAATCCGGTCAACATCGAACGGCACATGATCCAAAAATTCTCATCCTACGCCATAGGAAAAGAAATATGCATGGGTGGGCACATAACTTCCATCATCAAATACCTCAAAATGGACAGATTACTCACTCGATGCACACAGATCAAGGGAGACATCCTTACTAACGAGCAAACCTTGAAGAATTCCTACATTATCAAGGAAAAGGATGTGAAATTACACTACATTTTCTACCCCACAGTACGATCCTCCAGAACTCTATTGCCGCTTCTGGAGCTTGCGGATTATGACAAAGACAAGCTCCTCTTAACCGACGAAGAGCTTACCAAAATCCTGGCTTCAGACAAAGTACAAGAAAACAAGACCATAGCAGGACAGACAGAGCTCAGTATTAACGCCCCGGCAGCCAGGGTAACAAAAATACCAGTTAAACGACCATTTAAGGTATGTTTACAACCACCACAGCTGTCGGGGACGCCAACATCAAAGCTGCAACCGAAACAGAATTACCCCCTCCGGAGGAACCAATCACTACCTCCTCTTTAGACTCATTCATCATGAGCCTACATGATGAGCTCACCACCACCACCCCCACCACATTACCATCCACTACCATTCCACCATCTACCACCATCCCACCTTCCTCCACAACAATCCCAATAGCATTCCCTCCACCCACATCTTCCACTTCACCATCTTTCTCCCTGAGCATCCCTTTTCCGCTCCAACACCCGGCTTCACATTCTCCTCCCCCATCTCCTGTTGGTATGTATGCCCTGAGAGCCAATCATGGGATGATTGGTGGGATACATTGAGATTGATTTACATCAAAGGCGAGCTTCCAATTCTTTCTGGTTCAGTCATATGAGATAGTGATAGAACAGATTGAATGTCTAGAGAATGACAGTACTCAATGACGTATGCCTTCAGGTTCATGACTTGAACGATGAGATCATACGGATGCTAAGAGTTTGTACATTCTTGTTATGTCCCTAGTCGGATGTCATTGTGGAAGGTAGATAGATAGCAATGACACACAAGACTAGATTGTGGTGTTGGTTGATGATAGAATCTCATTAGTCATGATATAGAGATATCAAACCAAACACATAGGTACTTGTTAGAGAACAAGTGTACCGGATAGACCCACCGTGAGTTTGACACATGGAACCATGAGATGGTAGTCACAGTCAGTACTCACAGTGATGGTGGAGAGTGTGATTCTTAGACCTGAAATCACTGCACTCAACACATGTCGTTGGGCACACTTTGATATCATCAAACGCAGTCCTGAAACATGGGTTGTTATAAAGGTGATGATTGGGTGGCTTTGACACATGGGGGCTTTTGAGGGGTGAGTGATAGATATGGGATTTGTCCCTCCTGAGGGAGTTTGATATCCATTGCCACTTGATGAGTAGGATTGAGAAAGGCGTGCACGCATGTGTGAATCAGTATATGATACTGATGTCATACATATCTCTTCCAGTCTACTCTGAGATCAAGGAAGTGAATGAACGTTGACAGGATGACTGTTCCATGCCTCGAGTTCATTCGGGATATCAGTGACAAAGGAATTATACATTCGCTGTAACACCATTCACAGATTGTAGGATGAAAGTTGTTCTCCAACTTTCTACTTTCACTTGGGTAGCACTGATGTGTGACTAGGCACCGCTCTTTGCTTGTGAAGTCATAAGTGTTATGGACTTTCACTGCCAACGTGAAATGGACCTACAGGGTCACACACATAGGATTTAACCTGGAAGAGGAGTTTTGTCCACAAAGCAATGTTTAGATTGATTACTAAAGGAGTTTAGTAGTTCAATTAAACACTCAATCAGTCGATAGCTCAATATCGTATGGTTCAAGGTGTTGGACGCATTGATTGGAGTATCGGATTGATTGAAATCGCAATTGACTGATTTTTCCCAACCTGTGCTCCCAACCGATCGGTTCATGTGATGAACCGGTCGGCTGAGGTTGCTGAACCGGTCGGCTGGAGTGTCCAGGCCGATCGGCTCATGCCCAGGTTGAAATGACCGGTTCAAGGGTTGAACCGATCGGCTCAACTGGTGCAACCGACCAGTTGGGAAAAGTCATGTCGGCAAGAATTTTCCTTTGGTTTCAAATTGCCCAATTCGATTGGGAATAATATTGGTATTCGATACCAATTGGGAAAGAAACAAGGAAAGTCTTTTTGAGCCGGATTAGGACCATGAACCGATCGGTTCAGGGCACCAACCGATCAGTTGGAGTGCCCCAAACGATCGGCTCAGGTCCAACCGATCGGCTCAATGGCCGAACCGGTCGGTTCAGTTGTGAATCGATCATTTCAAGTTGCGAACCGGTTGCTTTTTGTGGAAAATTCTCGAACCCTTCTACTCCTGCTTTAGTCCCGCATTGCCCGGGATGGAGAACCCTGTCCCATGACTCTCCTATATATAGGGGCATTGGGGGCTTCTCAAAGTACAGCTCAGTGCAACCAGTTGCTCTGCAAGTTGTCATTCTCTCTGGTTTTGGTAACCGTGAGAGAGCCCGAGCAAGTGCTTCCCGCAAAAGGGAGGTGCAGCAAGGGAAGGACTACTGCAGTTGCAACAGGAGGCAGGAGAGCGTGTTGGCGACTAGTATGTCAACAGGAGGGTGCGACTCCTTCCACTTCCTTGTGGGACAAGGAGTGTGGAGTTCCAAGTGGTCCGTGTGGACTACTACAGAGGTGGGAGGACACTGCCGCTTAGGAGGACAACTGTCATCCGACAGTCCGGTTCGAGTAGGAGTCGTCAGTCCCGGTGCGACCAGGAGCTGCACAGACACCATCGAAGTTCGGAGTTGAAGACCGCGCATTGCGCGAGGTATTGTCGCCGAGCAAGCCTCGGGACAAGGTATGATTCCGCAAACCATCCTTTCCTATTATATAGACGTTGACGCGTTTCCTCGGTATGGGTTGGGGAGAATATTTTTGTTTCCGCTGCCTTCTCTGTCTCCCCTAAAACCCAACAGTGTTATCAGAGCCACGTCAACTGCTCTATATTTTAGGAATATCGATATGATCGATTTTGGTTTGTCGCCTTTATTTATTGCATACGATGCGAATAATATCGGCTTTATGCATGTCCAATCCTAAATCCACAAATCCCTAATTACATATATGATATGTATTATTAATGCACTCGATACGCGTCGCCCTTAAACGAGTTTTGTGGTGGATGTGTGTAGCATGATTATGGCCTATAAATCCCTATCTGTGATTGGTTGTGTGTGGTTGCTTGCATCTCAATCTGCGCACCGATCTTCCCTCTCTTATTCCTGATGTAACTCGAAATAATTCGAGATTCTTTCCTACCTTTGCTCCCCCCCCCGAATGTAAATTGGGGTTTCCCTTTTAAAGCAATGTAATAAATAGAATAGGATTTTATTTCCTGTTATGTCAAAGACCGGCGGACATCAAGACGACTGCTCAGACGGTCGGTTCAAGGAGTGAACCGATCGTTTGACGTTCCAGACGGTCGGTTCAAGGAGTGAACCGATCGGTTGATGACCGGTTCGAGGAGCGAGACGAGCGGGTGGCGGACATGACGAGATGCACGATGACCAGGCGAACCGATCGGTTGGAGGAGCCAACCGATCGGCTGGAGAGTACAGATCATTCATGTGATGAGTTGATCAACTCGGATGGCAAGGAACAGAAGTTCATCTTGTACAGGTTGCATGTGATGTAGACCTAGATGACCGTGATTCCTCTTGGCTCAAGGAATCACATTAGGACGGCCATAATCATCGCTTTTATCATTTTGTGCATGTTTTCTGTGGGATATAGCATGTATATGATACATACTATGTATTGTGGTGATTGGATATGTATATGTATATAAAAAACCAAATCCCTCATTAAAATATTAAGTCTTACATGCCTTCCATTAGCGGCACACATGAAAAGCTCGATCGACCAAGCGTAGGTTACGCCAAAGCGTGGTGCGCCGTCTATCTTGTGGAAGTGTGAAGGGTAGACATGTAGGTTCTGCCAAAGCAGGGTGCATGTTTATCGTGTCGGCTTTTGGGTTAGACTTAACTGGTGATTCTTAGAGCGTCTAAGCCCAGAGGCAAGGAATGTTCATGGCAAGGTGTTGTGCATGTTCATTCAACAAGAGTTGCATATGATGCAATTGGCAAGAGTTGCCTACCTGAGAGATCTAAGTTGTGGGCGATCAGCCAAAGCTGACTCATGACTTAGAGGATTTCAGGATCTTGCCCACTAGAAGGTTGTACGCTGCAATCTTCCGAATTGATGGTGAGGGCTATCAATTTGAACTAAAATAGTGGGAGCGATAATTAATTAAAGGCCTAATTATATCGTCAACTTTTCAAATCAATCAAACAAGTCAAAATGAGTTTTTGGACTAAAATTGCACATATTTCCTTTTGTTAAATGGTTAATCAACAAATCACTTTATTTGCGATCGGTCTTTGAGATCAACAAATTTAATGGGAATAATTCCACGATTGGTTAGGACGATGAGAAGTGTTCTCAATCAAAGAGCAAAAGCTCTAAGTCCTAGTATACCAGAACCAGATGAACTCGATCCCACCACATCAATGGCTGAAAATATGCTTATGGAAGCATACTAAGGATGACATTGATGAGGAGTGCTTGATGTTGTGTTCTCTGAACTATGAGTTGCAGAGACAACATGAGACATATGATGTCTCCAAGACACTGTCCTAGTATGTCATGACAGAAGGAGATCCAGTAAGGTATTCACACACTCAATGTGATTGGGTATGTGGAAAAACCTGACTAAGAAGGATTCCCTCTGAGCCAAGAGTTGGCTATTGGTATGATACTGCAAATGTTGCGAGGATCATACAATTCATGATAAGCTACAACATGAACAACTTTGACATGCGTTGACAGAGTTGTTGGACATGTTGAGGATAGTAGAGGCAAAGATGAAGAAAGACAAACCATAATCTTTGATATGATCAAAGAGAAAGGTAATTCTTAAGGGCAAGGATAAGGGCAAAGCAAAGAAGTGTTCTGATGCTAGCCAGCAATCCAAGCCGTCTTCAGCCTCAAGGCACATGGGGAAAGGGTGTATGAGGGAATTGCCCTCTATATCTGGAAGAACAAAAGAAGATGAAGGAGGGGATGGAGATCTCCACCTAAGGTATCATGAAATGAACCGCTTCTTTATCTGAGGTATATGATACCAAGATATGGATATGTCATATATGATATGCAATATCCGCAAAGAAGTGAAGGCCTTTGTGAAAGGACCAAGAAAGAAGTACCCACCATTGGAGCAAGTGTTTCTGCCATAGATAGGAGTATCTTTCAGTTTATTTCAGCCTAAAAGGGCACGAAATAGAGTTGAGAACTGCTATTTCATATATTGCCGATAGATAGAAACACTTTATTCTTGCATATTGTATGACAATGATGGCAATTAATAAAGTTGATGTTTCAATCTTAAAGATATGATCTTTGTGGAAATGCCTTGTTTATCTTGTGATACATGGTATGCATAAGATAAAATGATACCTAAAGTTATTGATAACTCAAACAATTAAATTAGCATATATCATAAGAAATTCATTTCTAGTTTCCATATGATGGATAAATCTAGACTCTTTTGGTTAGAGAACCAGTAAGAGACATGAATATCTTGAACATGATTAATCAATCTTCACTAATGGTAGTGGGAGAATGATTATCCTATTAGGTATAATACATGTGATGTATTTACATACCAATTGGAACAAATGCTAATACTTCAAATGGTGTTTAGAGAAATACCAATATGAACATCTTGAAGTGTTCAAGATTGTCATAGATGAAGTACAAATTTGGTAAAGTATTAATTCTTGATGAGATCAATGAATGAAATACTTGGACCAAATGTTTGAGATCCTTACGAGTGATTATGATAGTATATCATAGTGAACTCATGATTAAGGCATGGTGATGTCTAAATCAAGAAGGAATCATACTCTAAGGAGTTAGAGAATGATTATCGAATAACTGAATTCTTCTTAATAAAAGAATACCCCACACTAATAAAGGAAATTAAGAATCATAAGGTTGTGAGTTCTTATATCCTTGACAGATACACCTCAATTATCTATGTGATGAGTTGTTCATGTGATGAGTCAACTATCTAGATGAACATGAGGAACCGAATTTTGAGTTATGATTTATGATCATTACATCCTAAATGATTTCCATATGAACCATAAGGTATGACCTTGATGGTAGCACTCATTGGATGAAATCCATAAGTGCAAATGAGTCTTAAGTGTTAAGACACATGGATAACATTTTGACAAGGATGATGCTTGTTGATTGCAACTTAATGACTAAGACATTTGGCATATGGATACTAAAACCGCATTCCTATGAGGAATAAAACCAGGATGTGTACGTGACACAGCCTATAAGGTTTATGAATCCACTAATGTAAATGAAGTCTATAAGTTACAATGGACTAATCAATGTGATTGATTGAGTACAAGCAACTCAGAATTGGATCTTTACTTTGATGATATAGTCAAAGGGTTTGGCTGATATGTCAAAGATAAAGAGGGATCTGTGATTTAGTGGGAGTGTATTCACATTCCACATGTTGATGTGAAATGGAAATGTTCTAGATTGGAAATCTAAAAGTGGAAATTATCTTTAAGGAAGATAGAGATGTTTCCTATATGATAAGAATGGAGATCTATAGAGATAGTTCTCGAAAATCTCTTGACCTGAAAAGAGAGAGCATACATTGGCAATCTATACCGAAATGTTCAGTATGCACAGATTCAGTGGGAGAAAACTTGTCCATGTTATATGGATATTACTATCCCAAGGCCAAGTGTCCAATTCTTATGAAGAATAGATATGGATCTATCATGTATGTAATCATCCCATTGTCTTGCATGTATGACATGGCAAGAATAAAATGCATTCATCATCTTGTATGTAGGACATGGCAATATGATGTGCTCATCCTGATAACTCGTATGTAGGACATGACGAGTGGATGTCTGTCTACTTCCAGTAAGGGTTACTGGAATACCATAAGAACTTGATAAGTACTTGGGAAGTACTAGTTCTATGGAGATAAGGAAGAGTTCGATGTAAAGAGTTACATTGATGCGAACTTCCGAAAAGACAGAAAATTAATCGCAAAATATACATAGGATGTATAAAAGTGAAAGTTTGTTGATAATTGGAAGTGTTCCAATAAAACCATTTAAAAGGGAAATGTCGAGTATCCATGTGTTAGAGAACAACAGTGGATACTATATGGATCTGGAAGTTCATGAGATGAACTTATAGATATTCCACTCATTGATGACAAGTCTGGAATCCTTGATCATGCAATGTGGCTAAAGGTTAGCAATGGAATACTAGATCGCATATTACGGAAACTCCATCTCATACGTGTGACGTACAGCGAAGAGATGAGAGATATGCAATTTATACTGACTTTGGCAAGGTGTTGCCATTACTCACTATATTGGCACAAGAGCACAGTAAAATGTGGGACATGTTTAGAGATCACTATGAATATGATTCAAGGGTGATTGGCTCGCAGTGCAAGTGGGAGTCTGTTGGTATGTATGCCCTGAGAGCCAATCATGGGATGATTGGTGGGATACATTGAGATTGATTTACATCAAAGGCAAGCTTCCAATTCTTTCTGGTTCAGTCATATGAGATAGTGATAGAACAGATTGAATGTCTAGAGAATGACAGTACTCAATGATGTATGCCTTCAGGTTCATGACCTGAACGATGAGATCATACGGATGCTAATAGTTTGTACATTCTTGTTATGTCCCTAGTCGGATGTCATTTTGGAAGGTAGATAGACAACAATGACACACAAGACTAGATTGTGGTGTTGGTTGATGACAGAATCTCATTAGTCATGATATAGAGATATCAAACCAAACACATAGGTACTTGTTAGAGAACAAGTGTACCGGACAGACCCACCGTGAGTTTGACACATGGAACCATGAGATGGTAGTCACAGTCAGTACTCACAGTGATGGTGGTGAGTGTAATTCTTAGACCTGAAATCACTGCACTCAACACATGTCATTGGGCACACTTTGACATCATCAAACGCAGTCCTGAAACATGGGTTGTTATAAAGGTGATGATTGGGTGGCTTTGACACATGGGGGCTTTTGAGGGGTGAGTGATAGATATGGGATTTGTCCCTCCTGAGGGAGTTTGATATCCATGGCCACTTGATGAGTAGGATTGAGAAAGGTGTGCACGCATGTGTGAATCAGTATATGATACTGATGTCATACATATCTCTTCCAGTCTACTCTGAGATCAAGGAAGTGAATGAACGTTGACAGAATGACTGTTCCATGCCTCGAGTTCATTCGGGATATCAGTGACAAAGGAATTATACATTCGCTGTAACACCATTCACGGATTGTAGGATGAAAGTTGTTCTCCAACTTTCTACTTTCACTTGGGTAGCACTGATGTGTGACTAGGCACCGCTCTTTGCTTGTGAATTCATAAGTGTTATGGACTTTCACTGCCAACGTGAAATGGACCTACAGGGTCACACACATAGGATTTAACCTGGAAGAGGAGTTTTGTCCACAAAGCAATGTTTAGATTGATTACTAAAGGAGTTTAGTAGTTCAATTAAACACTCAATCAGTCGATAGCTCAATATCGTATGGTTCAAGGTGTTGGACGCATTGATTGGAGTATCGGATTGATTGAAATCGCAATTGACTGATTTTGCCCAACCTGTGCTCCCAACCGATCGGTTCATGTGATGAACCGGTCGGCTGAGGTTGCTGAACCGGTCGGCTGGAGTGTCCAGGCCGATCGGCTCATGCCCAGGTTGAAATGATCGGTTCAAGGGTTGAACTGATCGGCTCAACTGGTGCAACCGACCAGTTGGGAAAAGTCATGTCGGCAAGAATTTTCCTTTGGTTTCAAATTGCCCAATTCGATTGGGAATAATATTGGTATTCGATACCAATTGGGAAAGAAACAAGGAAAGTCTTTTTTAGCCGGATTAGGACCATGAACCGATCGGTTCAGGGCACCAACCGATCGGTTGGAGTTCCCCAAACGATCGGCTCAGGCCCAACCGATCGGCTCAATGGCCGAACCGATCGGTTCAGTTGTGAACCGATCATTTCAAGTTGCGAACCGGTTGCTTTTTGTGGAAAATTCTCAAACCCTTCTACTCCTGCTTTAGTCCCGCATTGCCCGGGATGGAGAACCCTGTCCCATGAATCTCCTATATATATAGGGGCATTGGGGGCTTCTCAAAGTACAGCTCAGTGCAACCAGTTGCTCTGCAAGTTGTCGTTCTCTCTGGTTTTGGTAACTGTGAGAGAGCCCGAGCAAGTGCTTCCCGCAAAAGGGAGGTGCAGCAAGGGAAGGACAACTACAGTTGTAACAGGAGGCAGGAGAGCGTGTTGGCGACTAGTACATCAACAGGAGGGTGTGACTCCTTCCACTTCCTTGTGGGACAAGGAGTGTGGAGTTCCAGGTGGTCCGTGTGGACTATTACAGAGGCGGGAGGACACTGCCGCTTAGGAGGACAACTGTCATCCGACAGTCCGGTTCGAGTAGGAGTCGTCAGTCCCGGTGTGACCAGGAGCTGCACAGACACCATCGAAGTCCGGAGTTGAAGACCACGCATTGCATGAGGTATTGTCGCCGAGCAAGCCTCGGGACAAGGTATGATTCCGCAAACCATCCTTTCCTATTATATAGACGTTGACGTGTTTCCTCGGTATGGGTTGGGGAGAATATTTTTGTTTCCGCTGCCTTCTCTGTCTCCCCTAAAACCCAACATCTCCACCCTTTTCTCCTCAACATTTTCGCTCCCACAATTCTCACCTGGACAATCACCATTCTCTTCATCCGCTACCACCCCGACACCGCTGGTGACTCCATCTACGATCACCACGTAGTTTGCAGGACCATCAACAGTGTCTCTTTCGCAAGGCACTAACACAATTCCACCCCGACCCCAGCCACACCACCCTTCCACATCTGGGGTCCACTTCACAAACGTCGGTGAGGAATTCGGACGTCAATTCGACGCTATTCAAAACCTCCTCACTGACCCTTCTAACATTTTACAATCTATTTTTTCTTGTGTGCAGGGTCTATCTACACAGGTCGCCAAGATCGATGCGCAAAACCTTGCCTTGCCAGGCATCATTTCCAACATCCACCAACAGCAGAAAGCAGCGGCCATAAAAGTTGACTGCCTCGACGACCGCCTGCAACAACTGCCAAAGTTGGTGCTTGAAGTGAAAGACCAGCAAGACGATCTGGTCAAGCAGGTCGATAGGATTTCTGTGCAGACTCAACCCCTGCCAGAAACTTTACGCGAGCTTAAGCAGCAACAAATTGCTTTAAGCACGCGCTTGGATGCCATATGCACCACCCTCACACAGCTAAATAACCGACAAGAGGAGTCATCCAACAACAAAATCAACCAACTGAGAACCCAAGTAACAGATCTCTCTGCACGACTCCTCTCCTCCGAAGCTCGATATTCAGACCTTAAAGAAGCCCACGACACTTTGCTTGAAACACATGAGCATACGCAAGTGGCTTTCGACGAGCTACAAGTACTCCACCGGAAGTGCAAGAAGCCTCCACCAAAGAAGACAACAGATAAAGAGGCAGACGAAGATGATGATGCATACGACAATAATGATGAAGATTCTGACTCCTCGGCTAACTCCAACAATAGCACCTCCTCAGACGACCAATCTAACGACCCAAACAATGTTAGGGAAGGCCCCAGCCGAGGAGCTGCATCAAAACAACAGGATGATCACCAAGACAATGATAAAGATCCCAAATCCCCGACTCACAATGACAACGTTAATATGTCTTATGGGGATCAGTTTCTTGACTATTCAGCAATGGGACCTCTGGGGGAATCTGCTAAATAAGCAGCTTTTGCTGAGTTCCAACAATGTTTACTCGGAACCAGCACAAGTCAACAACAAGTAATATCAGCTCAACCTCTCTCTGCACCTAAACAATCGGTGCCCTTTCCCCTAGAGCAAGAGGATTTAGAAAGAGTCAGTTTGGATACAGACGAAGATCTGGAATCAGCTTCTGACTCAGACAAAGGTGAAGATCTGTAGCACTACTTAGACAATCAGGAGCAGACTTCTTCTCTCCCTCCGCAAGAGCTTCTCCCGCCGCCACCTCTACCTCATAAAATGCATGATTTAGACTTAGCGGCCGTATCTACCTTATATGCTCAAGATATATTAGTGAACTAAAGGCTGGAATAATTAATTTTGCTGGTATCGAAGCTGGGGAGGCCAGATGCATCCCTTTCCGGCTCCTGAAATTGATTTGGGCAGCTTGCCCATCCCTCTGCAATGGTTGGAACCAACCATGGTTCCAAATCATCAACCCCCGCACCCAAACTCCAGAGGGATCTAAGGATTGCGCTTTCTACGTTATACGTCATATTCAAGCGCTCAATCAGCAAATCCCTTTCACTGAACTGGCCACAGAGGACTTTCATTCTCTGCGAGGTCATTACGCCATGGAGTTAATTTGTGATAGAAGGTTCTCCAAAGACCCAACCATGGCGCCCAATGATGTTCCTCGCTACCTCTTCTCGGCCATCCAACGTCCTCCAAAATGGCCATTTCGGCAAACAATTGAGGAGTTGGAAAAACAACAACTCGCCAAGGATACCGAGAAGAAACAATGGGATCCTTACTCTTTCGATCTGGCGGATGATAAAGGGGTTACCGAATTGCTAATTGGGGCTACCATCAACAGATCACCTTCACAAATGGTTCCCCTATCTACAATTACACCAACTTTCCCCAACTTTGACCTCAGCGCCTGCAACAGCCTCTCCGATAATGAACTTCGCATCATCATGTCAAGGCTTTACGTCGAGAAAGATGACCTCATTTTTATAGACGGCGATATCCTGGTCATGGAAGATGCATACGAGAAACTGTACAGATAAAGGGGTCTTTATCCGTGAGTCTAATGGCCACCTATCAATATCTTCTCGGCCAGAACTACCCTACAACCTATATGGCATCAGCATACATGAAGGACGATCTTTTAAAGCTAAAGAACTTCAGAACAATTGAGGCGCTCATTTCTTACCTCCAACACACTACTCTGAAGTTCATCATGCTTCCTTTCCTTCATGCAGAACACTGGATGTTGCTGGTAACAAATCTTCATGATGGAACAACAATCATATACAACAGTTCTGACAGCCAGTACAACCCCAACCAGCAACAATACATTACAACACCAAGAACGCCTACAGAAGAGGTGGTGAAGGAGTGTGCTGACCAACTACATGATCTTCTCAGCACGCACACATGGGCATACGGTAAAGAACACTTTCATCGCCCTGCCTTCAACCACAAATGCCCATAATAGATTCGCGAGTCGAACGATTGTGGTTTCCACGTCCTCTAGTGGATGTACACCATTATGGTCCTTGGATGGCCAGTAGAGGATATGCTACATGTGGATTACCACGTGTTGCGAGGAAAGTTTGCTTCTAATCTCCTCCGAACACATGATGCTAATAAAGGACTAACAGACGCCTGATGCCCTTGTCCTTGTAATTCTCAACATATCACTTTGACACTCTGATAACAGAGTGAGGGATAAGTTAGGGGGGGTACACTATACAAGGGCAAGGTATCATTTCTAAACCCTTCCCTCTCTACCTTTCTTTCAATTCTGTACAAATTTTATAACTTCCTTTGCACATTTAATTTTCATTTTAAAATAATTTCCCTGTTAAAATAAACATTGCACATAAAGAAGAACATCCCTCTTGGAACAAAGTCATCCCCAGCTAACTTTAGAACCCAGTTAGTCCTCAAACGTAATAACAAGAATAGCACTTAGACATGTAATGGCGAATTAATAATTTCTCTCCACTCTTGATTTTCATGCTTTTGCTTCATTTCTACATCTGACTCTCCACAGGTCAACATCAAGGTCGAAATAAGCCAAACACTCTCAAGGATGGGAGGGACATCAGGTGACATCCAAATCAAGAAGTCTCGCAAGTGGACCACTAAGTAGAAACCAAATAAGTGCATGTCGAGAAACTCTAAGAACAACTTTCTTCTCTTCAAATAAAAGAGGCTTGGCCTCCCATTTAATTTCCCTGAAAACCCAAATCCTAAGCTTGTGAGCTTACGAATAAAAGTCACAGTGTTGAATAAAACTATGAGAGTTGTGCCGTGAATAAGGATCTATATAAAGAACCAATAAAGGTCTCACCCGGCCGGTACATTCAGCTGCCCTCACAAAGGCAGATGTGTCGTGCCCCATAGTGAAACTCTAAGGTATCTAAATATATGAAAGGCTGATAAAGGACTCGCCCGGTCGGTACATTCAGTTGCCCTCATGAAGGGAGATGTATCGTGCCCGGTAGTGAGATCCTAAAAGCATACACAACCCCTCCTCCACTTAAAGGGGAGTTATACATCAAGCCTTTATCCAACCCTCATACCCACTCTAGCTCCCGGTAGGATTTTTTGAGAAGTATAAAACTGAATAGAGTCAACGACATGCATAGGATAAAAAGTGGTCCCAATGCGAGCCACGTGATATGGAAGAAACCTGAGATCCAAGCAACTCTCAATACCTGAGAGAGTTAAGGCAAAAAGCTCTGATACAACCTTAGGAGATCTCGGGTTTAGAATTGGAGAAAGAGTATGGAAACTTTAACTAAATAAAATCGCCTCGCCATTACATGCCTCATCTCTATCTAACTTGAGGACAAGCCAGACTCTAAGTTAGGGGGGTGATAACCTCCAATTTTGTGATGATATCTTAGTAATTTTCCTCAGTTTTCCACACTCTTTCTCAGATAAATTAGATAGAATCATTTACTTTCCTCTCTTATTGCAAATATACTGTTAGATTAACTTTTCTCCCTTTTTACTTACTGAAAAAGACAAAAAAATCACAAAAGCCTCACATGGTCTCAAGACCGCATGGAATCTCAAGTCCGCATGAAGCCAACCGGTCCTGAGACCGCATGGAATCACACGGTCCCAAGACCGCATGAAGTCAACCGGCCTCGAGACCGCATGGAGTCACACGGTCCCAAGACCGCATGGAGCCAACCGGTCCCGAGACTGCATGTAGTCACACGGTCCCAAGACCACATGAAGTCACACGATCCCAAGACCACATGGAGTCAACCGGTCCCAAGACCGCATGGAGTCACACGGTCCCAAGACCGCATTAAGCCAACCGGTCCCGAGACCGCATGGAGTCACACGGTCCTAAGACCGCATGAAGCCAACCGGTCTTGAGACCGCATGGAGTCACACGGTCTCAAGACCGCATGAAGCCAAACGGTCTCGGGGTTCAAACGGTCTCAGGGTCCAAATGGCCTCAGGGTCCAAACGGTCTCAGAACCCAAACGGTCTTCAAGACCGTTTGGACCCAAAACTGCCCAAACCATTTGGACTCCACTTAAAGCCTATAAATAAGACCCGAGGGGTCCTCCGAAGGGGAGAAGTTTCAGACGCCCAGAGGCTGCCTCTACTACTCCAGAGCTATTCCAACCTCCATCCTCTGCCCAAAGGTTGTCGGTTTGAGATCCACACTCCATCCTGAAGTTGCTCCCTCTCTCTTCACCAAAGGTGGGAAGAGGAGACCTCATCATCAAGCAACATGTGAAGTGTGAAGATCGTCATTCTCTCTCCTTCCAAGGGGTTGACTTTCCTCTCTCCTTTGTGGGGATGGCGTTCTCTCTCTCTCTCTTCTTGCCTCCTTCTTTGTCATAGATATGAGTGAGTAGTTTCATTCACTAGGGTGCGGGATGTAGCCCCGCTACCCATGTTTTCATTTCATGCAATATAATCCATAGTTTGCAATAGAGATATACTTTCTTTTTCAGTTCAACATCAATCATTTAATGAATGCTTATTGCTTGATCACCAACTCGTGTTATCTTTTATCTTTTAGTATGAATTGTCTATGTTTGTACTATCAGATTCGAATCTCGATTGTATGTTGGTTCTTGATGCATGTATCCACCATGCATCTGTTTTGGTATCTAGGAGTGTTTCTCAAGAAGTAGAGTATACTCACTTCCATCGTTGTACTTTCATACTATGAAATGGAATCAGTTGATGTATGAAAGTACAACCTTGGTGAGTCGGGGAACACACTTTGCGAAGACAATGATGTAAAGTAGGTGACCATTCGTTTGGGGATGACTGGCATTGCAACATTCCCACACTTCTCGTAGTTAGTTCTCCGAAAGGAAACTAAATCTACAAAGATACTAGCTGACTAGACTCTTTTTGCAGGTTATGTTTTGATCCATGTGTGGTGGTGGCGAAAGCCGATCACATCCTAGTGGCTCTTTATCATTGTTAAAATCATTAAGTTTACTTTCTTGCTTTACTTTACTTGCACTTAGTTTAAACAACCAAACCAAACTTTTTGAGCTAGATACCTACTGTCAAGAAGTTAAGTGAAATTCCAACAGTTTCTATCTTGTCAATCTCAAAAAGACCGTTGTCTTGTGGATTCGACCCTTAACTATACTACGATAAGGCTTCCACGTATCCTAGCATACGTGGGTGGAGTTATCAATCTAGTATAAGCAAGGCTAAACTTAAAGATTTACTATCTTTTAGATTTGTAGTGGTGCGCGCAATTCCACGCGAGTGGAAGCTCCATCAACTACCATTTTCTCTGAGATGTTGTGCTGAGTAAGAAGATCATTACTCCTTTTCTACTAGCACATGAGCAAACAACAGATATTTTTATAAAGTCTCTCTCTGGAAAGAGAGTTGAGGAGTTATTGCAAGTTGGGCATGATTGATATCTATGCTCCGGCTTAAAGAGGAGTATAGATAAATATATTTACTTATCTATTACTTTACATATGTTTTCCTTTTTTATTTAACTCTTAATATGGGCCTAAGTATAATAGACCCATTTGAATTTATTGTGTGTTTCTTTGTTGTTTCCCCTTCTATTTATAGGAGAGGGTTGTACTCTTTTCAGAATATAGAAAGATATTTGCTTTCAATAATCTCATCAGTGTTTTTCTTTTCTATGGCCTTCCATATTTTCTTCTACTTTAGAACCACAAACTTGCATTCCTCTTCATTGTGTGCATCCACACTCTGAAAAAACTTGTTTTTCATCATGACATAATGCTCCTAAAAACGCAAGGACAAGCTCATGACAATATCACCTTCCATCTTTGAATTGTCTACCAAATTGAATCAGGTAGGGATGATTTCGCTTCTATGAGGCCAACACTCTTGAATATGCTTCATCCAATGACCATATTGAAATGGACTACATTAAAGACTCCAACAGCAATGGTGCCAACCAACTTCCTCGTCCAAGTTCTTCCAATAGATAAGATAGTAATCCCAACTGAAACTATAATCCGAATTAGAACTGAGGAGAGAAGATACATATAGCATTCATCTCCATGCATGTACTTTTTGGTTATGACGAACTATTTGTCAAGGCATCAAGCACTTGCTTTTAGAACTATCTTCATATCTACATCATGTGTGTGTGAGTGTGTGTGTGTGTATATGGATGTGTTTGTATGTGTGTGTGTGTGTGTGTGTGATTATGTATTATAAACACACACATGAGATATCTTTTGACTAACCCTTTTTAAGGTTATTTTTACAAAATATAACTATAATATCCAATAAGTAAGTTCAATACAAAAAATAAGTATTGTACCAAAGAAATGACAACAATATCATAGTATACATCTACTGCAATAGTAGACCTAACGACATATAATGTAACAATTAAGAAGAAGAAAATTTGTTGTAAATATTTAACAAATAGCATATTGGGCTAGAAGTGGGCAGCCTACTCAATGAGCATTATGACATGCATGTGGCACACACACACATTCAAACTCACGCATACAAACATACATACATGCACAAGGACACGGAGAGAGACAAACGGACACAAAAACAAAAACACATCCACACGCGAACAAACGTACAACACACGCGCATGCACAAAGAGAGACACAAAAAGACACCCACACTCACACCCATTGGCACGCACCTCAGAAAGAGCACATAAGGACACAAAAACACCCATATGTGAACCTACGAACACACTAAGAGAGATATTACTCACACCCGCGCACACACGCTTAGAGAGAAGAGCGAAAATGAGTGTCAGGCTAGAACACACTCGAGTGAATAGTTTAAATCGTACATTCGAGTGGTGCTTACCCTCACAACTCTTTTATTTTTATAAAATATGAACTATTGATCATTATTGCTATAATAAAAATAGACCACATACAAAATTTGTGTTCGTTCACACACGTATAAGCCACCATTACATGGAAAATAAAATCAACATACATATTTAATTTCAAATGCATCATTTATGTTATCTTTAGATGCATTATTTATAAGTCTCCAAACAAAATTGAATCTATATAAAAGTTATTCATAAGATGTTTAAGAAGATCAACGGTTTAAAATATTAAAACAAGATAAAAGTTGACTTGATTGTATCATATGTGATACATTTGAGTTCATTCTAGCATGATATATTGAGAGAGAGAGAGAGAGAGAGAATGTATGTTTGAGGCTAGAATACACTCAAGTGTATGCCAACATCAATACAATCAGGTTTTCTATCGTTGAATCAACTATTGATCAAATGGGGGAATCCCACTTGCAGTTGACCCCACATGTTTCTCCTGTAACCTCTTCTCTCAGTACTTCTCTCTTTATGGGAAATTGCTCCCTTTTGTTCTCGCATGTTCTATCCTCCGTCCTTCTCTCACTTCAGTGGCACCCTCTTGAATCCTGAAACAGTGCATCACACTCTAGTAGGGATGAGCATCGTATAAGGCTATATCGGGTTTTGTCTGTCCCAAACCTAAATCTACATTTTAAAACATGGGTCAGGTTTGAGCTCGGATAAAATTGAAAAATGTCATCTCATACCCGGCCCATATAATAATGATGGGTTTCGGGCCGGGTTCTGATTTGCACATATAACATCGAGTGGGCATGCTTAAATTTTCTAGACCTATCTTGCTAACATCAAAACTAAATTAGTATGATATATACTTTGTGATCAACCTTCAAAACAATATATATACTTTGTGATCTATGCAGCCCAAATATGTATATCTTAATTGTGTGATCCCTTATAGCAATGAAATGGATATTGAAAGAGAAACAAATCATTTTCTCACACATCTGAATGTATGAAACTTAAAAATTAGTAGAATCTATTATGTTGTACCTTTTTGCTTCCTAATCCTATATGTATATACAATGAAATGGGTGTTGGAAGGGCAAAAGATCATTTGTCTCCAACATGTGGGCATATGAGAAAAAAAATGAGTAGAATCTACTATGCACTGAGCTAGTTACTTCTTTATTTTTCTTTGATGAGCTAATGACGTGACTTTTCCAAGTGTTATATACTTTGCAAATCAAAGTGTGGATGCCATATTTTATTCATTTGTTAAAATATACATAGCTAAATAACATAAGGTTCCATTTTAATGGCACAATGAGATCAAAATAAAGAAATCAAGTACTTCTATCCATGTGAATGATGGATATATTACTAGTATGAATTCATTAATCATGTTGATTTAGTATATATGTTGTCATTGGTTGGATTCGTACTACATTCTGCATCAAGAATTATGTATATTTTTCTTTCAGGATAGACATAGATTTATAAATATACAATGTACATAAGGTCTAATCTGGGTGTTTGAGTTTTTTGACCTGGGTTTACCTCAGCACGTTCCCGGCCCAAATAAAATATGGATTTAAAATTTAGACCCGACCACACATATTATAAATCAGATTTGGGTCTGAATCGGATTATAAATCAGATTATGCGAGATGGGTCACAGGTCAGATCGGACTCTCTAGGTAGCTCCATGCAAACGCGGCCAGCCGTTCCTGGTAGATGTCCTACCCAACGTCATCGCATTTGTGATATCCGCCGTCATAGTCGCTCCGCCCACCACAAAATCCACTGCCTCGGTCTTCGTCCGTCAATATCGACACTTTGTTTAGCGTTTGATTCGTCGGTTTTGACATCCCCGACAGATCATGGAAGAGCTGCAAGTTTGTGGCCCCGCTCAGTCGGCTTCTTGGCATCTCGTTTATAAGCACCTTCCATTTCAAGGTGTGGTGGGCGATGCATCGGGTGGGTACACACTATCGTGACCTGGAGCACGGACCTAGTTCCTGCTCCTGGACAAGGATAGCTCCACCGGGTGCCCTTACGTGGTGGTGATCCTCAACGTTGAAGATCTCTTTCGAGCATGCTTCTGATGCAGTCAATACAGGGAAGAAAGGACGACAACTTGGTGGTGGTCATAGGGATCAGGTCATGCAAAGCTATGGAGTCCAAATTCCTCACTTCCATGTACATGCACGTCGGCAGCAATGACCGGTTGCACTGGTAAAGAAGAATGCAAGTCGTCCTAATTCCACTCTCCAGTCCTATATTAGTTGTCCTCATTCTCATCAACTGTATCCTGCTACTTCCCTTCTATGACAACTTACCTTCTCTGTCCAGATTTTTCCTTGCCCTGCAGCATTAGCTCATTTTACTGGATCAACACTTCAGAATAGTAGAATTTAGGAACGATAATGATCTTTACATTTGTCTCATTCTTGCAATTACTTACAAGAAACTTAAGATTCTTTAAATCTGTAGTTTTCTTAGACGACGTCTTGGTCTCTCTTGCCTATTGTTAGGACACCAACCTATTGTTGGAGGTTATTTTGTTCTACTCTGGCCTTTTAGAAATTGATGATTTAATGAGTGCCTCCAATTACAAACTTCGATCGATAATTTGGACTGCCAGAGGGAGTAATCGGGAAGATAGTTGGGTTGGTATGTCTGTCTTTTTACTGCTCAGTGATATGTGGTTGTTATATCTTCATTGTGCTTAATTTGTGGCTGTCAAATAAATGGTCTAATTTGGTATGTGATCACCAGCACCCATATTCATTCTAGAAGGATCCGTTGAATTAATGGTGGAGACTGCTTCTTATGCAACATTTGGCAACATGATTGGTGAGCCAACACTCTGGCACAGTGAGATAAATCACCACCGGTGAAAAAATTTGACTGTTAAATACTGCTCAACACTAAAAACAATACAAATTCAATGGGTGATCTTGTATTTGGTAACAGCGGTTACAAACGATTACAACTTGTCTGACCTTGACCTCTGTCTGGGAAATCGCACCGCTTTACCAAACGGAACATTAATATACATGTGAGATTAACATGTCATTCATGTAGGATGCATGTGCCTACGAGTCTTACTTTGTGTGTCAAAATAAACAAAGGTAGGTTTGCTGACATGTACAAACTTTTGCACATAACCGTGCAACTTTCTTCACCAGCTAGAATTTCGTTGCTTTTTATCATCCATTTACCATTCAAATCAGAATCAAGCTATTGGGACCCTTGCGCGACTTTGAGATCTATGTGAATAAAGTGGAGAAACAATGGTTTTCCTAGTAACAACTGAGACGGGGCATCGATGTAGACATCTGGCATAGCCGCATATGGGTCTTGCAGTTATAATATTCGAAGTAGTGGGTGTGCAATCTGTATTCATGAGCATACTCAGATGGGATCGCACATATAGTTGAATGGTACTACCCAATACTTTTTCTTTTTATAGACTTGCTGAATTATGTATCCGATGTGAAAGTCATATGAGGACAACTTATGCCACAAGTGTTATGCATGACAAGTAAGTTACAGTGCTTATAAATGGATGATACCCGAAGGACATATGTCTATGCAAAATCGAATGATGATTCAAATGAAGAAAGGTGTGTGGAGGTAGTACTCAAAAACCTGTCATCATGACGAATATAAGGTTGAATGCGCGGGTGTACGAACAAAACCATGCATAGTTACCTAGTTCTAACACTCCAAGCGATTGTTGTCAGCATAGCAATTTTCATATGAAACTAGCTTTCGACTGATCAAGAATGGGATCACTTCTTTTATTTAAAAGTCCAAGTTTAGGTCTTACCGAATAATGCATACTTGCATAAACCAAACTAAAAGATTTCTACGTTTTAAGTAGGAATTGCACTATGCTATTATGTACGAAAAAGATCAGCCTTCACATACAACGAAGCAGCCCACTGGGAGTCGCGTGACGAAGAAAGGCGCGAAGAAGAGAAAAGAAGAGGAGAAAGGGACGGAAGGAGATCGCTATTGGAGGGAGAGAGAGAGATGTTTCATGATTCAAAATGTAAGTCAGGTCCGCTAATATTTGAACATTTAAACAACTAATTGTTGAAGATTAACTACTTCCTAATAGGGCTGTAAATGGATATGGGTATACACATATACTCTCAAATCTATACCCACTAAACCCGTCATGGGTGTAAATTTTTATAACCATATAACTGCTTACTCTTATACTCACATACCCGCCTCTTACAGGGTAAACTTATGGTTATGTATGTACTCATACTTTGTATATCCATGTACTCATTTACTTATATTTTTATATAAATAATTTACATTAAAATGTAATAGTGCATATTGTAGGACTCACATCTAGCAAGCATGTGTACCTTTAATAGTTAACATTCATATTAGAATGTAGTGCTCTATATCGTAGTGCTCACATCTAGTAAATATAAGTACATTGGAGTAGTATAATGAACAAATTCATTAACACACCTTTATAGTTATACAAGTATATTTTATGAAATTAAGACGGCCATAAAATCATTCTCTCTTTCCGCTCCTCTATCCTCTCTTCTTCCTTGAATGATATTTCTCCACAAACTATCTATTTAAGTGTGGTATTTTGTTGAATCTCAAAGTGTGTGGTGTATTACTATAGCAAGTTGTATACCCAATTACCCATCTATATACCTGGCGGTTATACATATATGGGTATGTTGCGGGTATAGCTTTTGACAAAGAGGTATATAGCCATACCCATATCCGCTTAAGTAAATAGTTACGGTTATGGATATGACTATACCTGCACCATACCCTATCCATTTACAGTCCTACTTCCTATACAAATTCAAACACAAGAACGGATTTCCATATATATCCGCTTGAAACAAGGAGAAGATAGCACATGTTGGTATGCTTGGCATAAAAAACCAATCCAATCTGAACTGATCCAATCCAGTTCGACCCGAATTGCAATTTGTGGATCTTGTAGATTTTGCAACCAATCCATACCAGCCCTGTGAATCATATACTTATTGCAGAGCTAGACAAACAGATCTGTGAATCCCCTATGAACCCATTTGATCCGAAGGAAACCTGATCCTAACTGCTCTGGACTTGCGGGCGACCAATCCACCCCGATTTGCTCCTGCCTCCCCCTCGTCTCCCATGCGCTCGTCCAGGTCCATGACGATTCTCCTTCTACCTCCACCGCCTCCACAGATTGCTCTGGTAGTTGCCCGCCCCTCATCTTCCAGGTTCTACGCTAGGTAACCTTGTCCCATATCTCCGGGACAATGAAGATAAGCATGTTACTTACAGGGATGCAAGAGATGTTCTGAACAAGATCTACAACATGCCATAGGAAGGTGAAGATGCGGGTGCAAGAGATGTTCTGAACAAGATCTACAACATGCCATAGGAAGGTGAAGATGCGGGTGCAAGAGATCAAGTCTGCCGTTGGAATCAGTGACGCCTGCGACTCCGACGTCGTCTAAGAACAAGTTGATGTAAGAGACGTTCTGAACAAGATCTACAACACGCCATAGGAAGGTGGAGTTGCGGGTGCAGGAAATCAAGTCCGCCGTTGGGATCCCTGACGCCTGCGACTCCGACGCTTTTGAAGTACAAGCCGAGACAAGGGCAAGGTGTCTGGAAGGCATTGTTCGTGCACCCAACACCCTCCGTCTGCCGCATCGTAATCGTCGCCCTCGATCTCCACTTCCACCAACACCTCACTGAGATCGAAGTTGTCATGTTATAGAGCCCCCGCATCTTCCAGAAAGTCGGGCTATGCAAAGACTAGCTCCTGTTGGCAACCATCGTCGTGGGGTTGACGAAGATGATGTTCATCGTGGTAGCAATCTTCCTCATGGATAGGTTCGGGAGGAAGCCTTTGCTTCTAACAAGCACAATCGGTGTTGTGTGCTCCCTCGACGGGCTAGGTGTTGGGCTCACCGTGGCGGTCCTGGTGGACCACTCCAGTGTTGCCACAACGTGGGGCGTGGCGGTGTGTATCGGTATGGTATTGTTGTACGCCACGTTCTTCTCCATCAGGATTGGGCCAGTTACGTGGGTGTATACTTTTGAGCCCCACTGAGGCTAAGGGCCCAAGGAGTCGGGGTGTGTTTAGGGATTAATAGGTTGATGAATGGGATCGCGTCCATGACTTTCCTCTCACTCTACAAGGCCATAACTATCAGTGGGGTGTTCTTCATGTTCTCTTGGATCGGGGTCTTGGCTTGGATTTTTTACTATGTTAATTTGCGTGAGACCAAAGTTAATAAACATATTACTTACAGTTAGTTGGTCATGGTCCATGAAGCGAAGTTCAAGTTAAAATACATATACATAATGTTGTAGATCGGGTTGATTTTTTGCTGATCAGATGATACGGATTTTTTTATTTGCAGATTTTATGAAGTTTGAATCAAATGCAGGTCGTACTTTGCGTGACGGATCGGTTCTAGTACGGATCAGTAGAAATTTGACCTGTTCCATGTTTACATGTTTGTAGACACTAGCTATCTATCAAGCTAGCCTTAACAAATCAAAACTGCTTTTGAGTGTCATTGACGCGTCATTTACAAGAGTGGCATGCATGACAGTCCCGCCTTTACAGCAACTCACTACCAGGTTACAAGGCGATTGTAAACCACCAACTACACAAGCCAGGTGTTGTAACATTGTTGAGGAGTAGACCTGTTAGATAAATTGGGTTTGAGTTGGGTCTTAGCGAATTTAAATTCACAGGTGCCGGTTAAAAAGATACAATTCTAAACAGGTCAAAAAAAGACAAATTCAAACTCAACACAAAAGGTTATGGATCACCTGTGGTTACCCATACAATATATGTTCATTAAACAAATATTTTATTTTTTACTACTGTACGGTAAACGAAGACTATTCGCTAGTGTTTTTACTTGAAATATAGCACAAGAACAACCGAGTATTATACCTTGTCCCCATCAAATAAAAAATTATGTTGTATTTTTATAACCATTCATGCACATACATAATTTTTAGGTAAAAATTTCTAATATACAATGAGTATCTTCTAATGTATGGTTATCATCAACAGATTAGAATTAGTAACTTATACTATGACCAAATTGGATAGAACAATTAGATAATGTTATAAAGTCAAATTCATTTTCCCCAATACATCTCTCATCAAATCTTATTGGACAAGTTCTTGTTTGGATTGGAACTTTATAACAATCAATGGTTAATAGTAGATCATCTTGTTTATTCTAAGTATTGGTGTATCATTATATTTACTTTTATATAAATAATTTATTTAAGTGGATCACCATAGGTCACCCGTGAAACATGCTAAATAAACAGGTGAGTAGTTTGGGTGATTTCCAATGCATATGCAAATCTCACCACCCACACCTGACTCGACGCAGGTCTACAGAGGACAAACCCATGCAAAACCAAACGCAGCGGAACTTTGGAATGTTGCTTGAGATTGTTGCGAGGAAGCCAATCAGGATTGGGTATACCAAATTTTATCTCGAGGGAAGTTTCTCTATTCAGATGCAGACGCACTTATAGATCTGTATGAGATGCATTCAAGCGCAAAAAAAATCTTGGAATACTCGTTCTTTACATATTGTATTACAATTACAAAAGATCTCTCTTCATCCATTAAAAGTTCATTAATCCTTAAATTTTCTATCATAATTCAGAAACCCAACGTATCCATTATCCAATAATGGTAGCTCTCATGGTGACAACTAGGATTGACAACCACTCTACCTCACCAAACAGCAAAACCAATGTGAAAGCACAGTAATTGCCGAGCAGGTGTTGCAGAGAGTTTGCACCCTATCCACGCAATTTGGGACCGCTGCTCATAGAAAACTAGGCTGGATGCCCATTCTTTATTTATCTTGTGTAGGCATAACTGATATATAAAAAGGACACATTAACATCACCAGAGGAAAGAAATGCCTCAAATTGATTGCCAAATATATAAAAAAATGCATGAACTCATGTCCCAGGAACCAACTGTTAACCGCATTACATAACCGTTGCAAATATATATATATTCAAGGCCTGCCTGCAGTTTGTTTAAACTCGTAACTTGGATAATTTATCCTGTGAATCAATGCATCTCAGGCTATCAGATCAACTGTTAATTACTAGAAGCAAGCGCAAGCATCCAGATAAGCTTCACATCTACAACAACAAAGTGTAAACAATATATCATCTGTCAACATGCAATCACAGAGAATATCTGCAACTTTTTAAGGAAAAACCAGCAGCTATAACAGTTCAAAAATTGCAAGATCGTTAAAAATAAAGCACCGGCTTGTAATAAGAGCTAAACGTGAATGGTATACTCTTATCTTAAATCAGATCAACAGCTATGAACTCTAAAACAAAAAAAGAAAATGATAATTGCACAATATAGCTGAGGAACAGAATTGAAAGCTTAATTTTTCACATACTCTTTGACGCTTGGAGGCGGGCTCATCAGATGTATCACGACGGCTTCTCACATCAGCCTCAGTCTGACTTTGATCCTAAGAGCAAACAGTACAAGGATTTTTAGAAAAACATAATAACATAGTGTCTCAGGATTATCCAGGCTTACATATAGTACAGTCAACAGTCAACTAAACAGAGCTGCAGTTAAAGTATGGAGTAATGTAAATAAGCAGATCTTCAAAAGGTTACGAGCTCTTACTTGCTCTGATGATGAAGTCGTAGTTGGTAATTCAGTATCCAATTGGCTAGTGGCTTGTTGAGATATGAAAGGCATAATATGGTGAAGCAAATTAGAAAAGAAAAGCCCATCTGTAATCTCCTGACTTGAAGGTCCTCCTTCAGAGTTTGTAGTCTGCCCGCTCTCATTTCCATGAACTTCTTCTGCAGGAAATATAGACCTCAGCGCCTCAAAGACTTGAGAAAGAGGATTCAGGCTATGCAATCTCTCATCTTCAACAGCCTCATTGCTGCCATCACCCGTAAGCCCTTGAGTGTCTAAGCTAGAAAATACAAAATTTCCTGGGAAAAGTTTTAAGACGGCAGGAAGTAGTTAGTAGCTTTCCTTCTTAGTAACGCACCTGCAGCACTAGAATAACGAAGCCTCACAAATGATCTAGCTTTTAACCTAATTAGAATATGAAGCCTTGATGAGTGGAACCAAGCAAGTATTTATATAAATGTGGTGTAGCAAGGTGCTTTCAGTGTCAGGAAGACACAATCTTAAGGCACATTGTGGCTTAGGGGCCGTTCGGCTGAGACATTTACAAATGTGGTAGTTAATATAAAAAGTAGTCCGCTTAATAATAAACTGGTTCTGTCTGTATTTGCTCCGGTAGTTGTGCTAATAGAAGTGCGGCAGTCAGAAGCACGCCATGTTTAGGTGTATTGGAAAGTCGCGCACTTACTGCCGTGCTTGCGGTTCAGCAGGCTCATTTGCCGCACCGGACAACTAAACTTGTTCCCCTGATAATCGGATGTTCCAGAAATAAAAGATGATTCCTATAGAAAACTACCGGAAGTTAATACGACGGGGGCCAAATGGCTCCTTAGACCCTCGTGCAAACAACTGCAGTGCGTACAGGGTGAATAGAAAGAAACAAAGACACATATACTTATCACTGCTGCTCACAGCCAAACTAAATATAAAACACACATGCTCACATGGCATACATATACACACTGTATCTCAGTCCAAATATGTTATCCCTGGCAGCTCCATGTCCAGAGCTATAGCGCACAATTGTGTGCTCCCTCACAAATATCTTACGTTCATATAGGCTGTATAGCCCATGGTCAAAACATCTTACGCTGACGGATCCAGCCTCCTGGTTATGTACTAGCAAACATGTTCAGGGAAGTGGTAGTTACTAAACCAGGCAGCATGTGCAGTGGGAGAGGGAGTTTTGTGGTGGGGTCAAAGATGACATGGAGTGGGATGAGCAATGGGGTCAAACCCTATGTTGGTTTATTAGCCCTCACTTTGATTCCATGAAACATAACAAGGTCGTAAAACTAAAGTATATCAAAAAAAGGGATGCGATTCTGCTCATAAACATTGGAAAGTGTGCCAGCCTAATACTATGAAAAAAAGGAAAAAGGTGCAACAAAAAATTAGATAAATGCCTATGTTAACCATAGAAAAGATGAAAGATAACGCATACAGACGACTTGGGCAAAATAGTATATCTTTTATGAAAGCCTTTAATCTGTCTGCTGAGTCAAAAGACGTCATGCAATCTACTGAGGTGAAGTGTGCAACTCTCATGCCCTCTTTGAGAGGATTTCTTGTTACACTGAGCCAAGTGGCTGGACAACTTCAAATTCTATCAAAAGAGAGTACTTCCATTTTCGGAAGCGAATTCAAAATAAACAATTAATTATTGTATACTATTTGTCATCCTGAAACTAAGCAAGGCAAATCAGATTAGAATTTTGTTCTTCCTTCACCAGCCTTTGGAGGGAACTTCTTTTACATGAGCCCAGAGTTATCAGAACCGGACCGGTCATCAAACCGGTGAGGCTACTGGTTCCCGGTTAACCGGTTCGACCTGTGTTTGAACCGGTTCAACTGGTAATATGGGCAACGTAAAAAATAATGTTAATATGCTAAAAATATAGAAAATATAGGCAAAATGTGTGATAGTTCAACTATGATGAAGGTATAAGTACAATTATTAGAACCCACAATAAAGCAATAACCTCAAACATCACAACATACTAATGTTTCATACAAATTGATACTTCAAATTCCAAAGTTCATTAACATAATATGATCCTAAACATAATTAAACTCTTTTACATCAGGTAGCGCACAACTTCTCATGAGACTTGGGGTTGAGAAAGCGAGGAGTGTGGGTTTTTGTTTGTGTTTATGCCCAAGAATGGATCACGTGTTGAGAGGTGGGGAGGAAATTATAGTCACCCACTCATTGGCAGAGATAGAAGTTTTGGTTAATCAAACTGGTGTAGCCGGTTAACCTGTGGACCGGTCAGGTCTGACAAGTTGGACCGGCCATCTGACTGATTGGACCAGTATTACTGGGTTTATACAATAACTGAACCGGTAGGGGTGTCGGTTCAAGGTCCGACTGGTTGGACCGAAAGGTCCAACCGGATTTTAATAACACTGCATGAACCTAAGCACCGCTAGGGGTTATGTTTTATTTTAAGCGTTTATTTCATCTGCAAAATCTAACTCAAAACAAACATCTGCTTGTTGATTTTATATATCATTCCTAACGCAAAGCAAATCAAATTAGAATTTGGTTCTTGTTTACCAGCCAGACTCGGAAGCTTTTCTTTGGAGTGTGATGAATTGGATGAGTTATTTGTATCCGCAATGCATAACCCACCAAACAAACCCGGAGGGAAAAAACATGATGATTTGCAGTATCAATCTTCCCACCCCACGATAATAAAAGAGCACAGAAACCTTACGACCGTGTAGGTGTCAACATCCACAAAACCAAGTCCATGGCATGGGCATAATATAAAACTCAAAAGATCCTGGTAGCAATCACCCACCCGTTAGAAGCATGAAAGCCTGCTAATGCATCAGTCCTGACGAATGGGAGCAGCATATACAGATTCTACCCCAGCCCATATTCTAAATAAAGAAGTAGTCCAACCCCAAATATTAATACAAATAAAAATTCAGGGAGTGGCATCAAATGGAGAAAAATGAATGCCCATTAATTACCTTGATTTGGTATAGAATCCTCATTAGGCACGTCCATTGAAGTTGCTGGTGGATTTTCGTCCCTCTGAGTTGAACCTGGCCTTGATTCTGAAGCCAGCCTTATGTCAGGCTCATTTTGGCCTCTATCATGATGCAGCTCGGTAGGGGGGATATCAGCTGCACTGGTATTCCCAATATTTTGATTTCCTTGGAATTGTTCATAAAGTCTTGAGAATAAAGAATGCGTCAAAGGATCCGAACTTGCATATGTATCAGATGGAGGATGAGCAAGTCCAGCAGGAATTGCAAACACAGTTCGAATAGGCACAACACGCACAGAGGATTCTCCAGAGGTGGATGGACCATTAGCGGCCCCTTGAAGTATTTGATGGACGAAATTGTCAAGAGAAGAACCAGGTGCATCTGCCCTTTCTGAATTCTGAGGCATGCCAGTTTGCTCGGTTTCATTTGCTGTGGCAGCTTGCACCACCGGTGGTCCTATGAACAAATTGGGAAACAGAAACGTTATTCCATACATCAAAAAGCAACCCCAATCCCAACAACCACCATCATCAAGCAGAAGGTACCCTAGTCAAAGAAGGTACCTCTCCGTATACGTATATCAATATTCCTAGACAAGAGTCCAGAACCGAACGTTGGAGCCCGACCTTGAACAGATCCAGCAGAGATGCTGTTCAAACCTGTTCCTGCCTGAATAAAGAGGACTCCTCCAGACTTCAAGAAAATAGGTAGATGACAAGTCTCACATATAAAGAATCCAACTGCATTACCTGAACCATTATTGGATTAGGTCTTGACGCAGAAACGAATATTGCAGGTCCTGCATTGACAACAGCCTCTTCCTGAACAAAAGAGTTGAGTATTAATTACTAAGAACAGATAGTAGGCATTAAAAGTCGAGTCGCGCTGTGTTCATTACGGGAATTTAGCAGTGAGCTATTTTGTGAATGGAATAGCACTTGGCCATCAATTTGTTTCTATATTTTTCAAAAATACCACTCTCCTGCAAGGTAGTAGCTCTTCTACATTTTCTACAAGAGGATTTTTTTTTATTCTACAAAGAATGGCTGAAAGGTCCTTTTTTACGCAATGTTCACCCTGCAAGGTGAGATGTGAAGCCCGAACATCTTATTCATATATATCTGTGCGAGGCCATTTCCAGGGTGACAGATCATCCTTTCTAATTAGGACTTGGTCCAGGCAGGATACTACACCTATGGAACGTCTTGGGAACAAGTTTGTCTGCTTCTATAGGGAAGAGCTTGAGAATGGTAAGGATGTCAAAGTTATATATGAAACCATGAGCCCGACACGGAAGAAACTTGTCCTCGGTTTGGATTTTGTCAATCCGGGTCAGTTCTGGGTTTGGATGCTAATGTCTGAATCCGAATTGCAAGCATGTCGGTTCCAGGTTTTGATTCCGCCATTCCAGGTCAGATCTGGATAGAAAAACTCAGAGATTTCATGTTCTAATCAGGATATAAATCATTCTATATCAAGACTAGGTCCGATTCCAGGTCATACATTACGAAACAGGTCAGGTTCTGAGTTCACCACTGTGTAAAAAGGCTGGTTCAAGGTTCGGCTATTTTGCATCAACCCGAAAGCTGTCCAACCCCGAAACACCAAGATGAAACTGAATTTTTGACACCCCTAGAGAATCGGCAGATTCCAGAGAGAGAGAGAGATTCTTTTACAAGGTTGGTAGGATCCTTTTATAATTGGTAAGCAGCCTATCAAGTATACATAAATGTAGTAACCTTAAAAAGTTTTCACTTGGATTAATAATGAGGACGATGGGAAATGTTATCTTGGCATAGGTTACAGCCATTCAAATAAAACACATTTGTAGAAATGAACTAAATCTTCATCAAAGGGATTCACAGTTCCACGCAAAGAAAGAAAGAAGGTGTTTCATCTTTTCAAGCAATTCATGACAGAGGGCTTTTATTTGGAAAGAAAGAAAACATGGTTCCATGTCTCCAGATCGCTCTGATATGTCAACTCAGGAAAGAATGTGGTCAGAGACAATTTTTTGGTCTTTCTTTTCGTAGTAAATAATTGTCAGAAAAGCACTCAGTAACACATGTTAGATATTGTACATCTGTATATCTGGATGTGATTATTATTAAGTCATGGACCCATACAGTAAATGTACCTTCTCTATATAATAAGAAAAGCACAGCCCAGGAATATGCAAGTTGCATAATTCCAAACCAGTTTTGCTTACATGATGGCAGAGTGGGCTCTCTCCTAGGGTTGTGTGCCCTAGTGTGTCACACCACATTGCTACCGTCAACGTACAGTCACCTGTCAACGCGTCGCGTTGTTCATGGCACCTGTCAACGCGTCGTCGCATGAACATGATGCCGACGTCAACATCACCGTGCGCCATGGTTGTATAGGCGGCCAGGCGTTCCAGGGGGACGCTCAGACAGCCTAGGCGCCCAGGCGTTTCCAGGCGTTTTTATTTATTTTTATTTTAACAGTTATACATAAAATTCTTGAAAAATACAAGCCTTACACATAAATATACATGATAAATATGCAATCAATGTGCTAGCATCATATGAAGAAAGCAACAAAATCATTAGATATGGATTGAATTGTGGAAGTTTTACCTAAAAAAAATTGATATAGAAATCAGAAAGCTAAACATGTATTATGTTTATTGCCAAAACATGTATAATACTAGTATGTAGAATTTAGGCTAAATTAAAACTAACAAGACCTAAACTAGAACTGATTGGCCCTAATTTGAACTCATTTGATCCAAATTTGATCAAATTTGACCTAATTTACCCTAATTTTTGTCTAAACCAGACCTAATTTTGTATACCATGACCTAATCAATCCCAATTTCCCAAAAAAAATTCATATATTCAAGTAAATGAGACAAAATTTGGCCAAACAAGATCTAGTCATCTAATTTCAAACAATTTCCCCCAAATCATACTTGTTTCCCCTAAATTAGACCTAAGTGCCCAATTTTGACATGATTTGGCCTAAATAAATCAAATTTTGTATATTATGATCCAATCAGACCTAATTTCCCCAAATTTTCCTTATATTGACCTAAAAAATAACCAAATTAGCCAAATTAGACCTAATCTCACCATAACAGGCCATTCCCCAAATCAGACCTATTCTACTCAAATTTGACATAATTTGGCCTAAAATCAAACCTAATTTGCATAACATGACCAAATCAAACCTAACTAACCCTAAATTTCCCTATGTTGATCTAAACGAGGACTTACATTACCCAATCAGACCTAATTCCCCTAAATTAGACCTAATTCCCCCGAATCAGAAATTTTTCCCCCAAATCAGACCTAATTTATCCTAAATTGACCTTGTTTGGGAAAAATCAGACCCAATTTAACCATAAAATGACCCAACTTGATCAAATTCAGATCTAATTTATCCTAAATTAGCCTTGAATTGGCTTAATTTGGGCCTCAAAAGGCCTTAGGCGACAAGTTAGGTCAATTAGGGGGTTGGGCGCCCAGTTTGAGGCGGGCTGACTTAAGCCTAGGCGCCTGTACAACACAGCCGTGCGCAGCAGTCTCATGCCACGTAGCCACCTCTTGTCAATGGTCGTTCCCATCGGTGTTTCATCTTTTCGAGCAATTCATGCTGGAGGGCTTTTATTTAGAAAGAAAGAAAACATGGCTTCCATGTCTTCAGATTACTCTGATATGGCAATGCAAGTAAGAATGTGATCAGGGACAATTTTTGGGGTCTTTCTTGTCATAGTAAATAGTTGTCAGAAAAGCACTCAATAACAACTGTTAGATAGTGTACATCCGTATATCTATATATAATTATTAATAAGTCATGGACCCATACAGTTAACGTGCCTTCTCTATATAATAAGAAGAGCACAGCCCAGGAATATGCAAGTTGCATAAATTCCAAACCAGTTTTGATTACATGGTAGCAAAGTGGGCTCTCTCCTAGGGCTGTGTGCCCTCGTGGGTCACGACACATTGCTACCGTCAACGTACAGCCACCTGTCAACATGTCGTCATAATGAACGTGATGTCGAGGTCAACGTCACCGTGCGCTGCAATCTCTTGCCATGTGGCCACCTCTCGTGGACGGTCTTTCCCATCAGGTCTAGGGGGCACCACTTCACTGTCTTCGTGGTGATATCATCCAAGTCACCGTCGTCCCATCCTGTTTAGGTTGGCACTCCTTGCTTCTTCAGTTGGTTACTGTGTAACCAATCATTGCGACAGAGAAATCATCTGTGGAGCCTCCCTTAGTTCAGTAGTCTTAAAGATGTCTGAAAAAAAAGGCATCTGGAGGCTCATCTCTGGTCCAACCAGCACGTCGTTGATGTGCAAAATCAGATTATCACAAATAGAATGCTAACTGATAAGAACTACAGTCTATAGCCAATGGAGTAGAACTGCCAAACTGTGGTTGTGGTTCAAAGGGCAAGGTCAATCAATACAAGCACCTTACTGTCAGCCCTCCTACAGATGACACTCTTGATGCATGGGAGCAGAAAGATGAAAATCTTATTACTCCAATGTGGAATTCTATGGAGCCACAAAATTGCTACCATGGTTAATCACTTTGAAACATGTAAGGAACTCTGGGATCACCTTGAGGTATTATATTCTAATAATATCTCAAGGATATATGATGAAACTGTAGAGCTTTACGGACTACAGTAGGGAGATAGGTCTCTTAATCTATTTTGGTGAGGTCACAAGGTTGGCCACTGATCTGAATGGTTTTCAGTTATTGTCTGTTGATCTCAAAAGATGCAGAAACAAAGAAAGCAACTGACCGTGATAAAGTTCCTCATTGGTCTTGGTCGTGAATTTGAGGGACTTCGTAGTCAAATATTGTCAGGGTTAGAACTGTCCTCTCTTCCTAAGACTTATTCTCAAGTATTGTGTGCTTTTGGAGCATGACAAGCCGTCCAATGTTATTGTCAGTGCTTCCACTAAGAGGTATGCCTTGTTGTCATACGCAGGGCCTGATCATATGCTTGGGGTCGTGGACATGGTCCGAATTCTACTGGCAAGGGTGGAGGTGCAGGTGGCCAAGGACGTTGAAGACCTTAGTGCACACATTGCGGAAGGACTGGACACACCCAAAAAACCTGTTATGAAATTCATCGCTCCCTCTGAGGACTGTAACATCTGCTAACCTGGAAGCTACTGGAGAAAATGTCTCTACTACAGAAACAATGCGCCAGCAGGCCGCCTTATCTGATGAGGAGTGTATCCAGATAGTTCAAATGAGGATTGTTCAGCGTTGTTCCTCTAAAGTTATTGCGTTTGTTCAGTCCTCCACTACTTATCTCACTCAATCATCTAAAGGTGCCCCCTCTTGGATTCTCGACTCAGGTGCTACAGACTATATGACGGGAAACAGAGATGTCTTCACCACTTTTACAAACCTGCAGTCTCGCCAAGGTGTCACCCTAGCAGATGGTTCCAATATCGCTGTTGATGGTATTGGTTTAGCTCATCCACAACCTAATTTACTTCTTAATTCTATTCTTCATGTCCCTTTATTTCCTTTTAGCCTTGCATCTGTCAGTAGTTTATCCAAGTCTCTTCAAGCAGATATCACTTTCTTACATGATCTCTGTCTTGTGCAGGACGTAAAGACATGGAAGATGATTGGCAAAGGATTTGAGCATGACGATATCTACTATCTTGGGAAGAGTCAAACTGTGTTGGTTGTTGCATCTCCTCTGCACATTCATAGTCGTTTGGGTCATTTGTCCCTTAGGAAACTGAAAGTTTCAGTTCCCAAGTTATCAGGTCTTTCAATTTTGGAATGTGAGTTGTGTCAACTGGGTTAACACCAGTGGTCAATGTTTGTACCTTGGCAGCAACAACGGCTTGAGTCTGTTTTTCATTTAGTTCATTTGGATGTTTGAGGTCCTAGTGGTGTCCAAACTTGTTTATAGTATTTTGTCACATTTATTGATAATTCTCTCATGTTACTGGGCTTTACTTGATGGAGGACAGATCTGAATTGTTTTCCAAATTTCAAGTTTTTGCCATGGTTGTATAGGCGGCTAGGCGGCCAGGCGTTGCATGGGGACGCCCAAACAGCCTAGGCGTTTCTAGGCGTTCTTTTATTTTATTTTTTTAGCATATATATACTATATAATATAATACAATATAATTATATACACACATATAGTTATATAGTAACCTATAAGCAATATACGAATCAGTTGAATTATTAAGAGTTGGGGAGGAGCATTAGTGTGGGAAGAGATGGATGAAACAGAAATAGGGAATAGAAAACATCGGGATGAAGAAGAAGAAAGTAGCAACCAATTTGCGGCTTGGTGGAGCAATAAGAAAACACAACCGAGAATTGTGATAGGGACAATTAAGAACAAAAAGAAAGAAAATATTATTGCATAGCAACAACATTGTTGCTTGATAAAGGAAAAAGAATACAAATACAGAAAACTGGGAGGCGAAAGACGAACAAAAATAAAACTGCAGCAAGTCTACAAGTATGATAAAAAGTAGACATTTTATTTTTTAACTTAGTGGAACAGCAGTAAATTAGTAATAGAGAAGCTGCAGTAAATTAGTAAGACAGTGCAACAGTAAATTGGCCAATTAGCAAAGTTGTTGCCTGTTGAAGGGAAAAAATCACGGAGCATGTAGTAGATGAGTAATAGAAGAGCAATAGTAAATTAGTTATAGTAGGGAGCAACAGTGAACCAGTCACAGCAGCTTGATAGAGAACAAGCATACAAAAAAAAGTCGAGCAACAGCCTAGGCATGTCTAGGCGCCGCCCAAGCATCCGCCCAGAGGCCTAACTAGGCTGGGTGCCTGGGATCTGGACCCCAGGTGGCCGCCTGGGCCGCCTAAGCGTGCCTAGGCGCCGCCTGGGCGAGCGCCCGTACAACACAGGTTTTTGCAATGAGATTAATTCTCAATTTGAAAAGACATACATGTTTCTATACTGATAATGCAAGGCCAAAATTTAGCCATCAATTTACCAAATACATGTCATTTCATGGCATGATTCATTAGTCATCTTGTCCTCATGCGCCACGGAAGAATGGACTAACCAAACGCAATAATCGCCATATCATTGAGATAGCACGTATGCTTATGCTTCACATGGGTGCTCCAAAGGAGTTTTGGGGTGATGTTGTTCTCACTTAAACCTATCTAATAAATCGCATGTCGTCCACTGTCCTAAAGAACCAAATTCACTATAATGTCCTTCACCCAGGAAAAGCTTTGTTTCAAGTGCCATCTAAGGTGTTTGGTTGTGTCTCTTTGTTCATAAACTTGAGCCAGGACAAGATAAGTGGTATTCAGAGGTTGTAAAATATTTTCATTAGGTATTAAAAAGTCTAGAAAGGATAGATGTCATAGTCCAGAGTTACAACGGTTTTGTGTTTCATCTGATGTGTCTTTCTTTGGAAATACACCATTTTTTGGTGGTTCTCAAAGAGTAACTGATATGAAGTTATTCCTCTTCCCGTTGTGGAGAGTTGAGTGTTCTCACACCTATTGTCTCTGGGTAGGAAGAGTTTGGTCATCCACCTATTGTCCAAGTTAACCAACGTCGGAAAAGTTCTTCACATGAGGGAGAAGTTATGCTCAATCTACAGCCATATGGTCTCTACGTCAAAAGATCTCAAAGAGAGCAACTCCATTAATAGTTTGGGTTTGCCCATCGCTCTCAGGAGGGTATAAGGTCTTGTACTTCTCATCTATCCCAAATTTTGTATCCTATAATCAAGTCACTTCCACATATTTTTCCTTTCTATCTTCCTTGCCATTTGTGTTTGTTCCCACAAGTGTGGATGAGACCCTGAGTGACCCAAGATAGAGAGAAACTATGGAGGAAGAAATGTAACCCTTGTTGTAGTATGATACACGGTCTCTTATCCCAGCTCCACTGGGAAATCTGTTGTTGGCTGCAGATGGGTGTTTACTATCAAAGCAAATCTCGATGGATCCGTTGAGGGTTTAAAGGCCAGATAAGTAGCAAAGGAAAAAACACAAGTGTATGGAGAAAAGTATCTTGAAACTTTTTCTCCAGTGGCCAAAATGTTTTCTATAGGAATTTTCCTATCTCATGCTGCTAATTTTCCATGGCCACTTTATCATGTAGACATTAAGAGCGCTTTCAATGGTGATCTAACCTCTGAATCTATATGGATTATGGAGCAACCTCCTGGGTTTGTTGCTCGAGGGGAGTCTAAATAGGTGTGCATGTTACATAAATCTCTCTATGTTTTTTAAGTAGCCTCCAAGAGCTTGGTTTGGCAAGTTAAGTAAAGCCTTGTTGGAATTTGGTCTAAGTAGATGCAATGTTGATCATTTCGTCTTCTATAGATGCACTTCAATTGGGTGCATTTTGTTGGCATTTTATGTCGATGACATTGTTATTATTAGAGATGACAAGCATGGTATCACACACCTGAAAAGTTTATTACAAGAACAATTCTAAACTAAGGACCTTGGCAGCTTAAAATACTCTTGGGTATTGAAGTTGCAAGATCAAAAGAAGGGATTTTCATCTCTCAACGAAAGTATTTTATAGATTTACTGCAGGAGATTGATAAGTTAGGGGCTAGTCCTGTTAATAACCCCATGGACCCTAGCTCAATTTTCTGTTAATCAGGGAGATATACTGGAAGAACCATGGAGATATAGGTGTATGGTGGGAAACTGAATTATTTAACGATGACAAGGCCAAATATTTCCTTTGCTACCAATGTGGTGTGCTAGTTCATCGAGAAACCTTGTATTGGTCATATGGAAGTTGTTGTTCATGTCTTGAGGTATCTGAGAGAACTCCTGGCAAGGGTATCCTCTATCAAAGAAATTGTCATTTAAAGGTATAGGGCTATTCTGATGTTGATTGGGTGGGTCCAAGAATTGACCGAAGAACTATTATTGGATATCGTGTTTAGATGGTTGGTAACTTGGTGTCATGGAAGAGCAAGAAGCAAATAGTGGTGGCAAGATCTTATGCAAAATTTGAGAAGATGGCCATGGCACAAGCTACCTATGAGTTATTTTGGATCTGAAACTTTCTAGAGCAACTTAATTTTCCTTCTCAAATGTCGATGGAGCCGTAGGCTTGGCAATTCTACTCGACCCGACCCTACCCAATCTGATCGAACCAAAAATATCGGGTATGTCGGGTCTTTGGGCAGATTCGGGCATGGTAGGGTTGTCAAAATTTGTCTGAACCCGTGAACCTGATTGTGTCCGACCTAAAAAAAAGTTGGGTTGGGGTTTCAGTTGTGATTTTTCGGGTCAGTTCCGGGTCTAAGATTACGTGTCCGGATCTAAAACGGGTCGGTTTCGGGTTTACAAACTAGACAAAACTAGATTCTGAATACTTACTTAGATACCTATTTTTATGGGATGCATGCTATATTTTGAAGTGATGCATGTGTTGTTTTGGTATAATATATGTGGTATTGCAACACATTTTAGTTATTTGATGTGATATATGTGTTGCTATTAATAGTATTATGACATTCCTATTGTGTTAGAATTTACTATGGAAATATTGATGATGGCTTTTGTTATTATATTAAATGTTATTTTAGTCTATGGTATAGTCATCTAGATTGGTTTGACGGGTTGTATTTATATGTAAATATGGGTTATTTTGATATGCTATAAGTGATGTTGTAACAATTTTGATGTAATATTTATGTTGTTTTACGTATGATATATGTGATGGTGCAGGTGTTGAAATTTTCTTTTGTTTATTGTGATATAAATGTTTTACAATTGGTACTATTTTCTCTAATAAAAACAAAGTAAAAATAATATTACAATTATTTGATATTGTATGATGATAGACATATTTGGTAATTTATTTTTGATAATTAAATTATTAACAACCGTGAAGGTAATACTATTTGAAAAGATATTTTTTTTTAATCATCTTAAAATTCGGGTTCGGGTTTGGTTCCGGGTTTAGATATTTCAATTCGGGTCGGTTCAGGGCTGAGAGGTATGAGTAAAATTCGGGTCCGGGTTCGGGTTTGGATTTGACAATCAAACAATATGGACAAATTTTTTTGACCCGGAACCGACCAGAACACGATTTTTTTACACCCCTAGGCATGGCCATGGGTGTTGGCCAGTGGATGCGCGGAACTCGGGTGTTGCCCAATTTAGTTTGGATGTACCCGTCACCCAGTCTGGTTTGCTGTCGTAACGATACCGTTCTAAGAGTGACTGCAACCAGAGTGGCAGCCACCCCCATTGAGTCTGTGTTTGCACTCGCTCTACCTCTGCCTCCTCCACTTTCCACCTCCGTAGTCGACCCAACTCTTTTCCACTAGGACAGACACCACTTGTCGACGTCGTCGAAGATGAGTAACCCACTCTGGCAGTGCCAGACCAATTAGCCAAGCTTGCCTCCGTATCGCTATTCTGCCACCATTGAGCTTTCCCGCGGGCCGCGGCAACCTCCATTGCATCCACCCGCCACTGTCCCACCCCATCCCCCTCTTGCCTGCCCACGGACTGAAACTTGGGTGTTCGCCTTCATGGCATCGCTACCTCATATGACACCCATAGTCCCACTCACCGGCTTGTGAATCCATGACCTTCACGACACTTGTACATCATGGTTCTCTGTTGTGGCGTAGGAGGTGCCTAGTCGACAACCCATCAATCGACGCCAACGGCATCGCTTGCTCTATGATGTTTTACCATCATTTGTCAAACTCCTTGTACCACCGGCCATTCACCACGGATACGTTTCGGCAACGCTTTGGTCGGGAATTTTAAACTTGTGCTAAACGTCAGTCTGTAGGCCCGACTTGGTTGGAGGAGTTGCCCAAATGTAGCACTCCTGTGGAAATGTGAAATTATCGTCAAGCGGTGTCCGGCGATGGTTTGAAGTACTATAAAACAGAACAACTATTTGGATTGTTTATAAATCGTTGTCATATGACTTATATATACTTATATTAAACTGGTGATGCCTACATATAATTTATTAGTTGTTGATGGCTTGGGTAGGGTCAGGTGACTACGGGTTAGGCCAGGTCACTTTGGGTCGGGTCGGGTAGGGTACAACTTTTCTGGAAAAAAATATTGGGTCGGGTCGGATTGGGTTTAGAAATGTTGGGTTGGGTCAGATTTGGGTCGGGTCAAGAAACATCTAACCCATTGCCATCCCTTTGGAGCTCTGATAATCAAGCAACTATGCATATTGCATCAAATCTTGTCTTTCATGAGAGGACTTAGCATATTGAAGTAGATTTCACTGAATTAGAGAAAAGGTCCAGGATGGATTGATTCGGCTTCACCAAGTCAAGTCAGCCAATCAGCTAGCTGATTTATTTACCAAGTCATTGACTAGTCGGATCCGATTTCTATGTAACAAGCTAGGTGCTTATGATAAGTATGCACCAGCTTGAGGGGAGTGTTATACATTGTACATTTGTATATCTAGTTGTAATTATTATTAAGTCCTGGACCCAAATTGTAAATGTACCTTCTCTGTATTATAAGAAGAGCACAGAACAAATACGCAAGTTGTGTTTCAAATCAGTTCTGTTTACAACACCCTTTCTAAGGACTTAAAAAAGACATAGGGCTCCATCAACAGCAGAAGATTTATTACCTTCTTTAGATCATGGATTTACAGATCTAGTTCTCATTACAGTTTCCAACTTCTCCATCAAAAAAAAAGATCTCTAAAAATAAAAATAAAAAACTCACAGGAGCTTGACCCATGCGCAAAGTCATGATTGCACGACCAAGTTCAAGTAGAACGGAGCCAAGATTCTGGAACAGTTCACCAGATCTCAGTGCATTGGATTGAATATTCGCCCTTGTTTGAGGATCTATGACACTTGTTTGGCCCTGCAACTGTGAGGCAAGTTCCTGCAAAAAGATACGTTCAGGTAAGATCGCAAGAGAAAGATATAAATATGTTCAAAACCTAAATAGAAGAAACAATGGAAAGTGTTCGCAGCCAGAACCCTTTCATGTTTGCACTATATATGATATACTGAAGTTTACCGCAAACAAATTGAGTGTTTATCATTATTAGTCTTTATGTGGTGTCTATATACAGGAAATGCAACTCAACTCAAATGAAATGAAGAAGGGGGAAAATTGGGGGGAATTTCCAAGATGTAGAAAATACATGTTAAAGGCAAAAGAAATATTTTATTGAGTCTCTACCCAAAATCTCTACTTCTCCAATTACATCATATGCCCGCTTTAGTTTTGCTAATTCTAAGACTGCTTACATGAGTAGTCAGTTGGCACATTATTCATAATAGAGGGTTTGATTGACAAACATTAGGATATTGCCTGGAGTTACTAGCAGATAGTAAGGCATGTTTGGCACCTTTCGGGTGTGTCGTGCCTCTTAGAATTACTTTCTTTAGGGTACTTGAAATTATGTAAACTATGGGGATTATGAGAAATTATGGCAAATTAGAAGGGGGTGGAAATCAATCATATTTCATAGTCACTACCCTCAGTAAGAAGCATCTACATCTAATGGGCCTTTTTTTATTCTTATGACCAGTAACCAATACTAACTTCACGATCCATTGGATCAGGAGCAGCTCCAGAGACATATATACAGGCAAGCACCGGGGACAAATAAAATGAGAATATATCTTAGAGCCACTTCATACAATACCAGTGTCTGTTTATTCTCGTACTTCATAGGATGTTAGTTGGACAAACTACTAAAATAAAAAATGCATCAAATGAACGACAGAGCGTTATTGTACAGGTGCCCACCCTGGGCGCTCCCCCACCCTCCAAAACCCGGGCGCCCAGCCTCAATAGGTGTCTGGGCGGACTGGGCGAACCGCCTGGTGGGTTATTGGGTGTCATACTGGGCCTGGTTAATAGGTCATCACCATATTTCGTTTTTTTTGTCATTTTTCCTTAATATTTGCAAAAGGCAGCAAGTTTTCTGTTGCTGCTCCACTTTTATCATTTTGCTAAATGAAGTTGTTGTCATATCCAGTGTTTTAAAAAGGGGCCCACGCGGCCGCTTAAGCGGCCACTCCAAATAGGCCTTAGGCGGCTGGTCATGCGGTTTTGCATTAAGCGGCCGCTTCATGCCCGCTCAAGCGCCCGCCTGAGTCCGCTTAAGTGAAAAGCAGGACCTAGACCCACTTCCTAGGCCTAAACGTGAAATGTAATGATATTTTCATTATGTAATATTACACTATTGATATTGTATAACATTATTTAGCATGTTAATATGATAGTATTGTATTAAGTAACTATATATGTATCTAAATATTGTATAGTAGTTAATCAGTGTGTAATACTACACTGATTCTGTTGCTATATACAGTAGTGACGACTATGTACCCATTAAGTCTGTTATAGCAAGTAATACTAACATAAAACTTACCATGTATATGTAACATAAAACTATGTAATTGTCACATCTCAGTAATATTGTACTGCTGTATAGTACTAATTACTAACTATAGAACATTAATCTAAGAAACAACCAGTGTGTAAATGTAATACACAATCAATGCATATTTCTGTGAAGTATGGTACTATTATATTACACTAACTACTAACTACTAAGTGCATTGTATCATGGCTTGATACTAGTATACGACTATATGTGATAAATTTATCTATAAATTGTACTAACTATTAAGTAGATCACATTATTACATGATAGTATGATACTAGTATATTGTTATATATAAGAAATGTATCTTAATGCTTCATCTATACATAATCAACTATTAAGTAGCAATATTGTTGTGTAGGGTGAATTTTACACTGCCACAAGGGTTTGGTTATGTATACAAGTTTCTTAAAAAACATTTTATATATATATATATATATATATATGTGTGTGTGTGTGTGTGTGTGTGTGTGTGTTTTTGTATACAATCATATAGAAACTTAAGAATCCGCTTTTTCAAAAAGCGGCCGCTTGAGCGCCCGCCTGGCGCTCAAGCGGCCACAAGGTGGTGTCCGCACGCCTCCCGCTTCCCGCTTTCTAAAACATTGGTCATATCTCATTGTCACCTCACCATCCTCCTATCTTCATGGCCATTCCCTTTTTTATACTTGTTGCTTAACTAAGCAGCAAATTTGCTGCCACACCTTATTGTTGCCTCGCCGTCTTCCCATCACCATGGCTATTTCGTTTTTTCTTCCTTACGCATAACTAAGCAATAAATTTGCTTCCATGAGTTACTGTTTATTTTTATTTTTGCTCTATCTAATAGAAATATTGCTACTATGTATTGTCTCCTGCTCCACAAAGGTAACAGTTGGTTTTTTTTTTCATTCGACCTAATAACAATATTAATTGTATTTATCTATCATTCCTTGAATATATATACATGCTTGTATGATATATATACAGTATATATATACAGTATATATATATATATATATATATATATATATATATATATCTGTGTGTGTGTGTGTATTGACATTGATTCATATAGGTTACTGTAACTATGTGTATATGATAATATGTATATAATTGTATATATGTATAAACCTATAAATGGAAAGATTAAAAAAAACTGCCTAGGAACGCCTAGGCCTCCATCTAGATTGTCTGGGCGTCCATGGGCAACGCCCAGCTGCCTGGCCGCCCAGACAACCTAGCAACAGAGAAAGTAATGGACTAATAGGATGACTGCTCTGTTGAGTTTTTCTGTGCATAACTACACAGGATGACGAAGAAGTAAGAACAGTATACTGATTTTCAATTAGAGATTATCTTATGAATCGAATAATGGCTCAGAAAAATGATAATATGTTAAATGTTAGTAAATCAAAGTGGGGAACACCTATCTCAATGTCTTAAGCCAGAAGTTTTGTCTAATGTACTCAGATTAATATCCAGTATCTCCACCTTTCACGCCATCTCCATATGACCTCTTTCAGCTCAGACTTTCCATTTAATCATTCAGCGGCTATATTCACATCCATAAATCTCACCAGTGTAAGCTGTGCCTACTAGCATGCTGCATCTTATTTCAAGGCAAGCTAAAGCCAATCCTTCATGCAACCTTTACCTATTACCCAGTTCGCGCCAAATGTTAAGCTACATTAGGGTCAAAGAATTCATGCTTGTCACTGATTCGGCCCTGTTCCTATTCAGAATAGAATTTTCTGGCATGAAAGTTATTTTGCCTTTAAATCTATATGCATGGATGTGGGTCTATCCGAGCAATGGTATCCCTGCCAAGTGCCAATCCAAATAAATCTCTTTTGGAAGCTCTGAAGTACTTCGCAATCACCTTTTGGATTCCCCAGATTTTAGGAGCAAAATAAAGTGCCATAAGGTAAATCTGTTTGCCCAATACTGGTAGTAAGTGAACTTGTAGCCCGTCATCTCTTGTTAGTTTGTTACTAAAAAAATCCACACTAGACTACAAAATGATAGTCACTTTTCTGAATCTTCATTATCATGTGTCAATATCCCTTTCAACACCATTAGATCTTGAAAATGGGCTTTGGAAATCATTTGGAGGAAGCTTTGTAAAACTACTTTTATCCGTAACGAATGTTACACTTGGCAACGTTAAAGGTGCCCAAAATAATTAAAAGGAAAGAATATAAAAGCAAAATGTGAACACATATGAAGATAATGAACTAAGTAGAACAAACACAAAGCTTACATATAAACATCCTCCAGCTTGATCAATTAGTAATTGTCTCCCTAACAACATGATGTCAGCCAAGGAAGCAGCTGTCGGCAGCCCTCTACTAGTGCCACTATTTGAGCCAGAAGCAGATACGGATTGTTCATGGACACTACCAGATTGGAAGCTACTGCATAGCTCTGGTAAGTTGGAGAAAACAAATTTATTATACTCCAAGAGAACTGTACTAGAATTTACATCATTCTCAAAACAAAACTCACCATTAAATTCATTCTTGATGTAACTAATATACTGAGATAAGGTAGCCAAAGAATCAGGGATTATCTACAATATTCCACAAAATTGTCATCAGAAAAAAAATCATTAATTTATTAATCAAAAGCATCAAGTAATGGCAATAATTCACAAATATCGCAATATAGAGATGTCTAATTTCAAGTTGCTTTTGTGGTTTTAAGTAACGGATAACAGAGCAATGCCACTTAATAGATGCCTCGATACGAGCCAAATAGACCAGGTTACTTAACCCAGTCAGCAGTAATGTAATTTAGCAGCCACGAACATGCTTCCATGGTTTACACCATATTAATATAGTTATTTATTCATATTGTCAAATGAAATATAAAAACGAAAAAGGAGTTTATGTAATTCCATTTGCACTTGCATTGTAACAAGATAGTACTAGTGAGGGGGGCCACTTCTGTAGGGGGCTAATAGCCTAATTCTGTGTCAACCATACTGCATTTCTGTACGTGAGTAGCTTAGCGCAAAATGATGTTCTCTCTAAAATACGTTTTACGCTGGACGTGAGCTTGGAATATCAGTGCACCAGTCACCAGCTTGCACACTGGTATACCCTTTTAAGGATGTTTCAGATGCAAAAAAAAATAACTGGCCAGGTATGGCCTGCTGCTTCAGCTGAAGAGCCGCCAACTCAGGTCTAAATCCTGGAAACCATCCCTGATTTACCTCCCTGCCGTACATATGGGGATTTGTGCAGTTACTGGGGTAGCAGGGGTCCCCCCTATTGTTGTTCCTCAGGGTGCAATGATTTTCTTGACAGCATGGCCAAACTACAGATGGGAGACATGGAGGAAAAAATTAATGACTATACAGGAGGAAATGCTTACCGTTGGTTGCTGCTGATTTCCTAAAGAAGCAGATGTTGGCAGCTGAGTAATACCCTGACGCTGACCAGACTGATTACTTCTGGACTCCTGCATGGTAGACTGAGAAGGATCTGAAGGCTCACTGAACCCAGACGTCCTGACATTGATGTCTGAAGATCTCTCCTGCTAAGAAATAACGATTTTCAAATGAAGTTAATGATATTAATTGCTTCAGTCAATCAGGCAATTTGGTTGCACAGCAAAATTTACTAAAGTGTTATGTGGTATGTTGTGATCGGTACTCAGCCCATATCTATTCGTTCTTGTTATGGACGAGCTGACAAAGCATATTCAGGATGACATTCCTTTGTGCATGTTATTTGTTGATGATATTGTGTTGATTGATGAAAAGAAATATTAAATGATAAAGTTGAACTTTGGAGAAATGTGTTGGAATCTAATGGATTTATGATTGTTCGAAGCAAAAACGAATACATGCATTACAATTTTAGCCAATCTAGAATTGTGAATGATGGGATCAAGTTGGATGGAAAGGATGTACCAAGATGTGATAGTTCCCTTACTTGGGTTCTATTAATCAAAGGGAGGGTGACGTTCAAGATGATGTTTATCACATGATCACAACAGGATGGTTGAAATGGAGGAATGCAACTGGAGTAGTATGTCACCAGAAAGATCTCTCTCAGATTAAAAAGTAAGTTTTATATAACAGCTACACGGCCAGCCATACTATATGAGAGTGAATGTTTGTGCTGAAGGAACACGGTCTCAACAAGATGAATGTAGCCAAAATACCTATGTTGAGATGGATGTGTGGGAAGACAAGAAAAGACCGCTTGAGAAATCATTATATCAGGGTGAGCATTTAGGACAAGTTGCTTGAGGCCGTCTAAAGATGGTATGGACAAATGTTGGCCACATCTACATATACGATGGACACAGCACAGACCAATTTTTAAACAATTTTTACACCACTAGAAAATTCTTTAGCTCCAAGGCGGATATCGTGAAAGAGGAAATTTATTGTGAGTTTAAACAAACGATTCCATTTCAAATAGATTCTCATAAGCATAGGACGTCGTTTCCGATGGTCCAAAAATAGAAATTTCGACCAAAATTTCGATATCTCCGCTTATATCGACACAAGATTTGACGCAAATATCGACGATTTTGATGACCAAATAAGAAGAATTAAGTCATAAATTTACCATGATGATCTACATACATAAATACACCTAATTATGCAATAATATCATATGTTGGTTTAGGATGGGGGGCTCCTACATTTCTGAGTGAAAATTACGAAAGTGTTTCGATCAGGATTTTGATCATGCCATGTATATACACATATTCTTATGCAATAACATGTTATTGTGATTTCAACTAGTTGAGGGGGGTCTCCCACAACTTTTAAGGATTTTAAAGCCTCTTTTCAAAAATTTTAATGAAATTGCAAATCAGAAATTTTGGCAATTTGACATGGCCATTTCTGTCTGATCAAAAACGAAATTTTGGTCAAAATTTTCGCAATTTTGACCTAATTTTAATTTTAATCCATGCTCGTAACATACAATCTGACTTCAGCACATTAATTATGTTTTCATTACAAATCTCATTGGCAAAAACGTGAAGATAATAGGAACCAGTAATTTGTCACTTGCCACAATAAAGTTTCACATACCCTAGAACTTAGGCTCACATTTCTTCCATCAACATTGTTGCCACCAAGGGACGAGATTACAGTAGAAACTATCTGCATTAGATGGAAGCTGTGAGAAAAACTATTGAAAATTCTAATCCATGAACATAAATAAAAGTAAGGTTATTTTTGCTAAGATTTTTACACGACCGAGATCAGAAGCAGATGGATCGCCTTGATCAGCTAAACTTACAGTTCCAAAAACTATGTTATGACCAATATGTGAACCACGAAGAGGACTATTATCTGCAACATAAAAGCAAACAGATGGGCTTGTAAACAGACTTCCAACAACCAAAAGTCACAGAAGAAGGTAACAAAAAATCAATGGAACCTGTGGAGAAGAAGATTTTCAAACAAGAACAAGTATTTATCATGAGACCAGTAGCAAACAAGTACAACTGAAACATAAGCATAATTCGTAGCCTCAATGAATTATATCACTTAGAAGTTAGAAAGCAGACAGTAGTAGTCCTAGCAAAACACCTTTTGTAGCCACACTGTCAGAATGATTCGACTAACTTTTAAATGTTTTCTGACAGAACCACAAGGCATGACGGTGAAACAGAATGAAACATAAGGTTACGTTATGGGGTGTCAGATCAAAGTCCCTATTTCTGACACTGCATATAACTAAACCCTTATTAAATAAACAATTAAACTGCACATGGAGTAACTCCCATTCTGTCAACTGCCAACATATGCAACATATTATTATATTATTTTATTTGCATTTGTTATGATGGACCTAAGTGCAATTTATCTCATTGTTGTACTTACTTGCAATTCTTAATAGTCTTTCTTCAAATATATTTTTTGGCAATTAAGGCAGCCTCAGGTCTAGGGTTTTGTGTCGTTTGTTCTTAATACCATCCTTGGGGGCTTATCCGAAGCAGTTGAATACAATTTGAGAAATACATTATTAGTTTTCCTCGTTGCTTCCCCTCTTCCTGATGTGTTCCGCATCACTCAGCTTAATCTAATATGTTCCTTCTATATTTTTATATGAACCTGATTCATCATTCTGATCGAAATGCAATCATTGTCCAAATCCAACTTGAATCCTAACCATGCTCAAGAAAGTACTGAATTGAATAATCATATACAATATTAAAAAAATAACTCGATTCCCATATTGAAAGTGGAAACACATTAGATCAACTTTGTAGTTGAAGATGTATGCTAGTTGAAGATGTATGCCTTTCCAAGTCTGAGTATGAATTTCTATAAAAAATGAAACTGAAGATCACTTACAAGTCACAACAGATGAGAAGAGTAAAATTCTGAAATCGACCGATTGGCTGCTTCAACCATTCATAGTCCAGGCACAGTGTAGGTATGCACTGTTCTGTCACCATTCCATCTACCCCCCACACCAAGTTCGCATCTTGGGGTTCGGCGCATTATTATCACCTTTACCAATACTCCACTCAGCATTATTATTACATATACATTTGTGATGACAGCTTCTGTAAATGTTTTCTTCCAATACTCCTGCTGAGCCAACCATTAAGCCATTAACTAAACCTGAATTGATAATTAACCTTCAGGTGGTCTTCCTACTTGTGACAAAAAACACCACCAGATAGGGAAGAAAATGTAAATTCCCTTACTTTGTGAATTGCATTCTAAGCATAAATATATCCATAGCTTTTACAATTGCACCGGACAATAAAGAACCATAGTGATGAATGATCGAATGATGGGAATCCTTTTTATTAGGTTGAATATATTTTAAAAATAACTACATCAAGTAGATCCCAAAAAAAGAAAATATACCTGTCCCTGGGCCAGGTACTTCCAGTTCCCGTGCTAGCACGCCCTTATGGACATCATAGTTGTTTAGGCAGCTAGGCGGTCCTTCCCACCCAATGGAAGCCTAGGGAGCCTAAGCGTTTCAAGGCGTTCTTCATATTTGTATATTTTAGATATATAAATGATTTGTGTATACATTTAGCTATATTCAAATAAGCATATCACTATGCATGCACATTTGTTTTGGTTATCCCTAACCTTAATCAATCATTCAGTTCACCTATATCTCACCTATCATGACCTAAGCTAGATCTATTCAACCTTAATTTGACCTAACATGATTTAAATTGGACCTAATATAACTTAGTCTGCCCAATTTGCCCTGAATCGGACTAAATTTTGAATAACATGACCTAATCAGACGTAATTTCCCGTAATTTGTGCTTTTTGACCTGAATGAGCCCTAATTTGACAAAATCAAACCTAATTCCCTTAAGATATGTTTTCCCCAAATCAGACATTTCTCCCCAAATCAGACCTAATATGCCCAAATTAGATCTGATTTGGCCTAAACTATATCTGTTTCTTCCCTAAAACAACTAAACTTGATGTAATTTGACCAAATGCAGACCTAATCCGTGCTAATTTGGTCTTAAGTGTCTTAATTTGAGCCTAAAAGAACTTAGGCATCCACTTTAGTTATCTGAAAGCCTAGGCGCCCAGTTTAAGATGTTTCACCTAAAGCATAGGGGCCTATGTGGGAGCATGGATAGCTATGATGGACATTTGACGCAAGGACCACATATTGGAAGAATAAATAGTCGACATCGATTTCCCATCGTAAAAGATCACCTTGTAAAAATATGTAATTGAATGAATCCTCCAAATCCCTTCATTACCTCTTCTACCCCTAAATCCCGAAATACTTACTTGTCTGCCTTAGTATGACCTGATATAATTATATTGGTGGTTGGACGGTTTATACTTCCTGGAGATAACTAATCTCTCTAAAATATTAACCCTTGAAATATTGATTTCTCCTTGTAATGGTATCAAGTTCAGACCAATTACTTATATTGATCTAACAAGATTAACTACGTGATGATAATGTATTTGCCATTAGGCATTAGCTTTTCACTGTAAAACAAAATTGGAGTCTGTTTATTGGCAAGTCAGATCATGCTAGATGATGCTAATATGTCTAAGTAGGTTTGTAAGTGGAGATTTATGATGGTGAGGCAGACCATATTCAGATGAAATGGTGTACCAATCCCTGATCAGCCTATAATGGAGGTGTATTCAGGGCGTAGATCTGGTTGATTAAGGTTTCAACAGTTTATCGGGTCTCTAGCATGATCATAATTAACTCTATCTTGCAGTCTTGCACACCAACCCAGCCAGATTGACTAAGTGTATGTGAGAATTGAGATAGATAGCTAATATGTTTACCAAAATTATCATAATGACGATGGTAACAAACCTTAATTTGATTTCCTAGTAAATAATTAAATTCATGATGAGACAATGTGATTTGAATTAGTTATATGTGTGTATTTTTTGGACCATCATCAACGTCTAAGCTTCAGTCCCAACCTTGAAGGGGTCAGCCACATGATCCTTCATTTCCATTCTGCACCGCTTTGGATCATATTCTCTTTTAAACGTAATGGATCCAAACTTCTTTTTATCAATTCTCTCCAATGTGATTAAAGGTTTGGCCCTTCCTCCTCCAACTTTCTGTGATTTAATAACCTTACTCCAAGCAAGTGCATGATTGGGTCTTCTTTGCATGTCCAACCCATAGAAAGTAGTTGTCTCGCGTAGTTTGCCCTTGCTAGTTACTTTCACTATATTAGTTTCCAACATGATTTTTCCTCGTTCTTCCGGACCACCTAAGCATTCTCATTTCTTTCATCTTATGAACACCTTTCCTCACATCCCAACATTCAGTACCATACAATCTACCGATAGATATCATGTAAAATTCCCCGATAACAGGCATTTTAGATGGACGGTACTTTATTTGGACTTTAGAATTATCAGGCATTTATAAGAATTAAACTTCAGTTAGATAGGTTCATTATAATGTTATTTATTTCTTGAATCAAATTGGACTAAACATTGCATGGGTTCTGCCCTAGTTGTCTTCTCAGTTCACAGGAAAATTTCGTTAATCTGTGGTATTTTTCATGCACTTAGAAAAATTTTGAGCCATAAATATAATGACACCAGTATTTCATTTTGGGGGCCAGCATGGTGACATGGGTGATATTAGTCCAATGGTGATGACGGTGAAACGTGTGCACAAACTGCTTGGTGACCCATCGATGAGGGGATTATAAGTGCTACCGGACAGCAAGTACTTTTCATGCATGGTCTATGGCATTGTATGTACGACCATGGCATTGAAAATCACCGAAGTTGGGCAAAATATCACGGATTTTTTCGGTGTATGCTAGGTGATGCCAAATCCACCAAAACATCCTCGATTTCAAGATCATCGACATTGGCCCACTTGACGACGAAGTTATCTGTTTTGATATCTTACCATTAATCAAACAAAAAAAAGCTATGGTTGGATCTATTAGGTCAATCCAATGACAGTTATCCGAGTTTGTTAGTGTGATTAACCAAATCGATCCTTTAGAGATATGTTGTGTTTTGTTGAGTGTCATGTGCATAGCATGTGCCTCACTTATGTTTTTACTTCTGTAGTTTAGTCCCATATTGCTCACTTCTAGTTTAGTCTCTAAACCCTTCTGTTATATAAGAGATTGTATTGTACACTGGTTTATTCATTGAATAAGAAATTCCCAATTTCTCTATATGGTATCAACTATCAAGAACAGGTCCAGTTCTTTTTTCCCACCTTGCCCCTATGCCCTAAGCCTTCAGCCCCCCCCCCCGTCCGCCGACAGCCCCTCCACCTGTCGCCGCCTCCACCTTCCCTGTCCGCCGCCGCCCACACCACCACCTCCCCGCTTCCCTGCCCGCCGCCGCCCACACCACCCGCCGACACCTCCACCCTCCCTACCCGCCGCCGCCCACACCACCACCTCCACCCGCCGCCGCCCTCTCCTTCTTCCACCACTAACTGTCGCCACTCCTCCACCATTGCACTGTTGTCCTACTCTCAGGCTTCCTCCTGCTCCTTTTTCGTACGTGCAACCATCCGGACATCCATAGTCATCCCACGTTGAGAGTCTCTTATCTCTTCGGTTGTTTTTCTGCCTGCGCCTCATGATGGGATACTAATCTTCCTGATGACGGCGTAGGTTTATTTATCAGTCTATCAGCCCAACACGGGTCTCTTCTGATTAGATGCGTCAGATCCCCGCTGTTGTTGCTGCCCCATAGCGGGTTCTTTATTCATTGCATGTTTCTGCTGCGTCGCCACTTCACTACTGCCCTACTTCTGCTCATGGCCTCAGTTGAGCCTCCTCGCTCTCTGTGTTACCGCCGTCAAGCTCGATGGCTCTAATTACCATCTGTGGCCGACATCCTTTGTCCTTTATGTCAAGGCCCAAGGCCGGTACTCACATCTTACTATTGATCCTTCTGCTGCCCCTGTTGCTATTGCTGATGAAAAGAGCAAGCAAACTTATGCCCAATGGTCCAAAGACGACTCTAGTATTATGTCCTGGCTTCTTAAAAGCACCGAGCCGCGGATCGGTCAGTCATTGTTATGCCTTCATGATGCTAAGACAATGTGGGACCAGCTTTCACATGTCTACTCCCATCAACAAAATCCTAAACGCGTTTTTGAAATTTTCAAAAACATGGCCAAGGAGTTTTCTTCTGATGCTTCCATTGAGGACTTCTATGCTCTCTGGAATGAGTATGAAATCTACCATCTGTTAACAGTTGATATCAAAGAAGCCCAGAAGCAACGCAATGAACTACAACTGGTTCAATTTCTGACTGCCCTCCCTGCTTCCTTCTCCGGCATGGTCGATCAGATTCTGTCAAGTGACCCTCCGCCTACTCTTTGAGACGTCCTCAAGCGAGTTCAAAGACTACCATCTGTGACCACCAATCCTGTTATTGATCAACTTGCTCTAGTTGCTCGCACTGTTGATTCTGGACGTGATCGCGGTGGAGGACGCGGTCGTGGCAGACGTCTACCTCCCACTAGTGGACGAAGCTCCTCTACTGCCCCTGGACGCGGTCAAGCTACTGGTCCCCACTACTGCAACTGGTGCAGTCGTGATAATCACACTGAAGATAGGTGGTGGATCAAGCACGGCAAGCCAGCCTAGGCTAACCAGGTCTCTACAGAAACTACTACTGATGATTCATCCGACCAACCGGCTACTCCTCCGACTAATGAATGGCTTCGCTCTGAATTCGAGAAGTTTTTCCAGGAGTGCATGGCTCAGCTACCTTCGACATCTGTTGTTGGTTCCTCCGCCATGCTTGCCGCTCCTTCTGCTGGTAACAATAAACGGTGCATTGATTCTAGTGCATCTGTCCATATGGCGGGAGACATCCAATTATTTTTTACTTTGACTAAAAACTCTAGCATTCCATCTGTCACTGTTGCAAATGGCTCTAAGACTCCTGTTCATGGCATTGGCACTATTCCTCTATCTTACAAGCTGCATCTGCAATCTGTTTTATACATACCACAGTTTCCTGTTAATTTATTATATGTCAGTAAAACTGTAAAGCAGCTTCAGTGCTCTATTAAATTTGATCTCTCTGGTTGTGTTTTGAAGGATCTTCGTACGAGGATGAGGATTGGTTCGGGCCATGAAGGACCAAATGAACTGTACTATTTGGATGGACCGCATGCAGCATCTGCTCTTCTATCTACATTAGTCTCAGGACTTCAGTGGCACTTCCGGATGGGTCATCCGCCTGCTACAAAATTGAAGCATTTATTTCCTTCATTATCTGAAAACACTTTTTCTTGTGCGTCTTGTGTTTTGGGAAAACAAACGTGGGTTGTATTTCCCGCTAAAAAGGAAATTGGTTCTAAGGCTCCTTTTGATATTGTTCATGCAGACATCTGGGGTCCATGCTCTGTTTCGAGTCACTCTGGTGTTAAATATTTTCTGACTTTTATTGATGATTATTCTCGTACTACTTGGTTGTTTTTGCTCAAAGATCGTGGCACTATTTTGGACAATATCTGTCTCTTCTTTTTTGAAATACAGACCCAGTTCAATAAACCTATTAAAATTTTCCGCACCGATAATGCCCTAGAATTCATGCAAAAGTTTATCACATCTTTTTGTTCTGATCGTGGCACTATTTAGCAAACCACCTGCCCTTATACTCCACAACAGAATGATGTTGCTAAATGGAAAAAATCGCCACTTATTAGAGGTTGCTCGCACCCTTCTTATTCATTATAAAGTCCCTCACCGTTTTTGGACTGAGGCGGTTTCCACTGCATGCTATCTTATAAACCATATGTCATCCTCTATTTTACAGAATCGTATTCCTTACTCCATTTTGTTTCCTGATGCGCCCCTGTTCTCGGTTCCTCGTATTTTTGGGTGTACTTGCTTTGTTAAGAATGTATGCCCAGGAATGACGAAACTTGATCATCGGTCCACCAAATGCATCTTTTTGGGATATTCTAGAACCCAGAAAGGTTACCGTTGCGTTGATCGGGTACTCAAAACAATGGTTTGTCAGTGTGGATGTGATCTTCTTTGAGCATATGCCCTACTTTTCTGATGATGGTGCAACACTTTCCAGTGATATGTTGCCACCCACGCCTCTACCAGATATTGTTGAAGACTTGCCTTCTTCTGACCAACCTGAAGGTCGCCCCTTACAAGTATACAAACGTCGGCCAAAGACAAGCACTCCTTCCATGGCCCCTCCACAACCAGTTCCTTCGTCTGCGGAAGATCAAACAAACACTGAGGTAACTTTTGACATACATCTTCCTATCAGCTTGCGCAAAGGTGTTCGCTCCTGCACTAAACATCCTATCAGTCATGTCTGCTCTTCTGTCAATCTGCATAACAGTTTTGTATGCTTTACTTCTGCGTTTTTATTGTCACTATTCCAAAGACTGTTGCAGAAGCTCTAGTTATTCCTGCATGGAAACAGGCAATGGATCAGGAAATGCAGGTGCTTTGTCATTGCAAGACTTGGGAACTTGTGGATCGCCCTCCTTCATGCCCTACTGTTGGTTGTCGCTGGGTCTTCACCATTAAGTATCAACCTAACGGGACAATTGAACGCCTGAAAGCTTGACTTGTTGCAAAAGGCTACACGCAGACATATGGTGTTGACTATTTTGAGACCTTCTCTCCTGTTGCACGACTAAATTCTGTTCGAATTTTGATTTCTGTTGTTAATAAAGACTGGTCTCTCTTTCAATTAGATGTCAAAAATGCATTTCTCTATGGAGATTTACAGGAGGAGGTTTACATGGAGCAACCACCCGGTTTTGTTGCTCAGGGGGAGTCTGCTCTTAAAGTCTGTAAACTGAAAAAGGCCATCTATGGTCTCAAACAGAGCCCACGTGCTTGGTTCGACAAGCTCAATCAGATCTTAGTTAACTTTGGCTTACGTCGCTCTCACTCTGATTACTCAATTTTTATCTGCAAAATAGTCGTTGGACTTGTCATTCTTATTGTTTATGTTGATGATATTATTTTATCAGGAAGTGATACAGTGGGCATACAAGCAACTAAAACCTACTTAGAAAAACATTTTGTCACTAAAGATCTGGGAAAGCTAAGATATTTCTTAGGTATTGAGGTTTCCAGATCATCTACAGGGTTGTGTTTCTCTCAACGAAAATATGTACTTGATCTCTTGTAGGAAACTGGTATGCTGGGATGCAAACCAGCCAACACTCCTCTTGACCCAAATATGGATTGGGACGATGGAAATTCTCCTCCTTATGTTGATCATCATCAGTTCAGAAGACTGGTAGGCAAGCCTATCTATCTGACGGTCATAAGAGTTGACCTCACTGTTGTTGTAGGATTCATCAGTAGGTACCTTGATAAACCCCGGCAGTGTCACGGGGATGCTATATGTCACATTCTGAGGTATCTTAAAAGCTCTCCAGGAAAAGGCTTATTATATAAGAAGCATGGCCACTATAATCTATCTGGTTTCTCAAACTCTGGCTACGCAGGAAGTCGTTCTGATCGTAAGTCAACCTCAAGATATTGTACATTTGTGGGCGGAAATCTTGTCACCTGGCGAAGCAAAAAGTAGACTGTTATAGCCAGATCTAGTGCAGAGGCAGAATACCGAGCTATGGCCCATACTGCATGTGAACTTCTGTGGGTCCAGAGTCTCCTTCAAGAGTTCAAATATCTCCTATTCCAGCCTTATATCGATGTTTTGTGATAACAAGGCCTCCATTTCTATTGCGAGCAACCCCACTTTTCATGAACGGACTAAACATATTGAGGTCGGGTGTCACTTTGTTCGAGAAACTGTTTTTCTGGCCGGATCTACACTCCATATCTCAGCACTGAAAAGCAAGTTGCAGACATCTTCACCAAGATACTTCCTAAAGCTTGTTTTCAGACGCTAATGGACAAGTCGGGCATGTTCGACATCTACGCTCCAGCTTGAGGGCGAGTATAGAGATATGTTGTGTTTTGTTGAGTGTCATGTGCATAGCATATGCCTCACTTATGTCTTTTACTTTTGTAGTTTAGTCCCATATTGCTAACCTCTAGTTTAGTCTCTAAACCCTTTTGTTACATAAGAGATTGTATTGTACACTAATTTATTCATTCAATAAGCAATTCCAAGTTTCTCTATAATCCTAGTATATAATATTAACCAGTTGGATGTAATATTAAACTTCAATACATGCTCGGCACTCTGGTCGTCAATCAATAAATAAGTAGATATATAATTACCAATAGCAATGCATGTAGATCAATCAAAATACAGGTAACAACTACGGATGAAGGGGATAGATCCTTGTAAGTATAAAAAAAAGTATCATGAATAAAGTGGACCAAAACCTTATATGCGGAAGCACGTTAATAATGTACCATCAACAAGGAACCTTTTTCCTTTTGAAATCTAACTTTCTAGGCCAAAAATTGTATAGGGCATAACTAGTCAATAAACAAGGCATCCACATTCACTGAAAACATCCACTAAGGACATGAAGATGAGTTCATATCAACCATGAAATTGTCACAGTAGAATATAGCTTATGCAGGCTTTTCAAATCATTGTTATCTACCTTATAACTTTTTTTGTAAATGGATAACGATACATCTTCAGTGTCGAAAGTTTATACAGCTTCATACAATCAACCAATTTAGAAAACACGTCAAAAGGGAGAGAGTTGTTTCTCTCACTTTATACAGCAAGATGAACAAAAACACCTCGACAAAATCCAAACACCACACTTTAGCTCCAATAGTGTTGAGGTTGCCACTGTTTAGACTCCAATTGGTTTAATGTAAGTCATAGGTTATGTGGAACTCAATTTCTAAGGATTCTAGTTGTTGCAAGTCTAAATGTAGAAATTCTAACGAAATGGTGTGATTTTTTTTTACTTTGTAATATAGTAACAAATAGGGATGGCGATGATGTAAAAGAAAAAATCAGACCCATGGACAACTGCACCGCCTTTTTAACCACAATAACCTTGCCAAGGGGTTACGATGTGGATGTATAAATACAGTTGTAGTGTAGAGAGATTATTTTTTAGTGAAAATATTGTGGCGAAAATCACATCACAGTATATTTTCTTCGCAATATATGTACTAAGTATTATAGTGATATATAATAGTGTGTTTGTAAATCTTAAGTGTTCGCTATTAATTGGTACAACGTATAATATTATTATTTTATGTATTATTTGTACACCAATATAGTATACTATAGTGTTTCCAACCTTATTGCTTAAAACACATTTTTTTGTTAAGGTGGTGGGGTGTTGTTAGTTTTTCAAGGTGCGGATATAGTTTTCATTTTGAAATTGTGGTGGATATAGTGTGGTTATGGCGTGTAATATTTACCATAGTGTGTTTATGGTGTATGTTTGAGAGTTGAAGTATTTGGTTAATCAAGTTATTGAGTTTATTTATAATGTGGGCCCAGTTGTGTTGTGGCCCATTAGAGCTATGTCCACTTCCATGTATCTACTTCTCCTATTTATAGGAGAGGGTATGCTCTTTTATCAATAAGAAACATTGGGGATTCTCCCCACAATATTGTTTCTCCGTATGGTATCAAAGCGGCCAGTTCTACACCACCCTGTGCGAGAGAGAGTACAAAGGAGGAACGCCTCCTTGCTGGAGGTCGCCGCCCTTAACAGTATTGAGTTTATTTATTATGTAGGCCCAGTAGTGTCTTGACCCATTAGGGTAATGTCCGCTTCCCTGTATCTATTTCTCATATTTATAGGAGAGGGTATGCTCTTCTATCAATAAGAAACAATAGGGATTTTCCCACAATATCGTTTCTTCGTATGGTATCAGAACGGCTAGTTCTACACCGCCCTATGTCAGAGAGAGTAGAAATGAGGAATGCCCCCTTGCTAGCGATCGTCGCCCTTAACATCTTTGAGTTTATTTATAATGTGGGCACAGTTGTGTCGTGGCCCATAAGGGTAATGTCTGCTTCCTTGTATTTACTTCTATTTATAAGAGAGGGTATGCTCTTCTATGAATAAGAAACACTGGGGATTTTCTCCATAATGTCGTTGCTCTATATGGTATCAGAGCGGCCGATTCTACACCGCCCTATGTGAGAGATAGTATAAAGGAGGAACGCCCCCTTGCTAGCGGTCGCCACCCTTAACAGTGCTTGGCTACCAACAGAGATTCCATACAACTATCGTCGGCTATCACCCCTGCCTCCATTAGTTGTTGTAAGGAGTCATCGCGCCATCTTCACTCCCTACACCTACCTCTCTACGTCGTAATATCCTTGCCTTCCTCTCCAAGCCAGCAACCACCCCTCTTCCTGCCCCTCTACAACACACTACCACCACCCATCAGCCTCCGCCTTCCTTTCCAAGCCAACAGACCGTTTTCCTCTCCAAGCCAACCGCCAGCTTCCTCTCTGAGCCCACCGCTTGCCTTCCACTCCAAGCCAGCCGCCTACCTTCCATTCCAAGCCAACTACTGCCTTCCTCTCTAAGCCAGTTGCCTGCCTTCCACTCCAAGCCAGCTGCCTGCCTAGCTCATTATATTCAACGACATCAAATTCCAATTGCCCATTTATACACATATGGTGTAAAATATCATCAAATGATGTCAATGCAACAGGTATTTATATGCCATACATATATGTGTAATTTCCTAAACCATTATGTAACGAGAGTAGGAGGGTGTTGGTGTGTCATCATTTATTTGCATGTGTGGTCATCGATGTGTGTATCCATGAGTCTCTCTTTCTATATATATCATCTATCTATCTATCTCATGGGCACATCTTCATTTATTTGAGTTTTGTTTAGAATCAGCTCCTGGATTAATATCTGAAAAAACTAACATGCATAGATGGTACAGGATATCGATTTCGAGTTGACTTCAACAAGTGTGGAAGTGGAAGTTTGTCGAAACTTTTGAGGAAATTTCTGGATAAACTTCCACGCAAATTTTGCTAAAAATAGTGAGATTGTGAACGAATTTTTAAAGAATACCAAAATTAGATAAAATTCATCATAGATATGTGTCTTCCTCAATAATAAATTATAAAATACACATCTAAACACATACAATTTGAGTTCACTATCATCGAAGTTTTTCATAATATAGGCACAAAGTTGATGACAACTAACAAGTAACAAGTTACAAGCTTATAATATCAAGCAAAATAGTTCAAAAGGCAAGATAAATCATACATCGTTGCTTCCACTTGAATATAAAGTTCTTAAATATTTCATTTAAAATTTTAATATTTTAGTATTTTATTTAATTATTTATTAAAAGAATGAACATTTTAGCACATTTGTGTAGATATGTAAAGATTTTAATGGTTGGTATAGTATATCTACATAAATCATAGTACCATTGGGTATTAAAATCCCCAACACATGTATGTGTTTAAAAAGACATGCATTTTGGTTAGCAAGATGATATAGGAGAGATGAATGATGTTACTGTGTTTAATGACATAAAATTAGACGAAAATCTTCTAAACAGGGGCAGATTATAATATTTAGTAGAGGATGCATAGATGATGTAGTTTTTGCTTGAAAACAAAGAAAAACCCAATGAAAATACTGATCTTTAGTTGTAATAGTTTTTTCCCCTAGTATCTATAAGTAACAACACAATTATTCCACCAAAATCATAGCAACATCCTTAAAGTTGATCGATGTCGCATTAAGTCAGACCGACATAAATGATATTCGGGTCAAAACTGTCAATGTTGGTCAAAATGACGTCAAAGTTTTTGAATGTAAATGTTTACCCACATTCAACTTCGTTGAGCATCAACGTCAATAATATCAATGAAATTTCACTAGACTTCTATGACATTAGTATTGTGTGCATATCATTATGAAAACACAGAGTAGTAAGCAGGTAGCAAGAGATTCACAAGCAGACAACCTCGGAAAAGTATCTTATCATCTTATCCTCCATCCCTCTATCTACACACACATATATAGATAGTGAGTATTTGTTTGCTTATATAATTTCTCTTTTAAATATGCTGCATTCGCATGTGCAAAATGCTGACACATGTATATTTGATGTGTGCACTGCAAAAATACGCAGATATGCATACAATATTGAGCATGTACAGAAGAATGATTCACATATTGTACATATCTACTTAGTAGAATATATGATTTATCATGCCCGATTAAAACCTGAATTCAGCCTTGGGTATTGGGTATAAACTTAAGTGACCTCCCCATTCCATGCAACAATTCAAACTCAATCTCAACTCCAAACCAGAAACTTAAAATATGATTAGGTGACTGAAGATCATGCTTTCTACTAGAGTAGAAGTTTGGACACCTTTATCTAAAAACAAATGTCTTTCTATTAAGCTTATCCATGTAATTACAGAAACAAGTGCCAATCATTCTGATACACAATGATTACATGTTTAATTGCATTCTGAATGCCCATTTGACACGATCATATTATACACAAATACAATGATCCGCAACTCTCAAGGAATTTCGTGTTACATGCATTTTAAGAATTTTGTTAAATTGAGATCCCTTTGTCTTTATGCAACATTTTTAATCTCACAGTTTAGTGTCATATTTATGGACGTCCTCCATTTGGACCTTTCAAAACGATTGCCACTCTTACGAAAATCCCTTCCCGTCAAGGCATGTAAAACAGTTACGATGACAGAAAGAATTGCTATCTGCAAAAAAAAAGTCACACTATAGTTTGAAGATCAAAGTCCAGGTTTAATTATAATACCATACCTGAGAATGTGGACTGGTTTTCAGCCCCAACAAAATTGGGCCGGGAAGAAGAGGATGAATTAGCTGGTTGTGAAGCAATTGGTTGTCTAACAACCAAGTGCAGTGTGTGACCGTCTTCGACGTCTGATGATTAGTGTTAAGCTTGTAGAACGTGTTCCAGACAAACAAGGATAAACATGTTTCATAATAGAAGTATACAACTGAATGATAGGCAAAATCCTTAATAAACAACCACTTTTATCATGTTGTTGAAGTGCCAACCTAAGTGAGGTAGACATGCTACGGAGAAGAAGAATACGGAAAAATAAAATCGCATCAAGCAAACTAAATTTCAATTCATAATCAACTCACAAGCCCAAGGCCGGCTTTATAAGACTGGTTGACTTGACTTGCAAGTAAATAAAATAGGAAACTAAAATCCTAAAATAAGGAAATTCGGAATTAAATAGAACATAAAATTCCTAAGTAAACAAATAACTAAATAAAAGCGGAGCTTGATCCCAATAAACTCTAATCGGGTTCATCTTGGATCCGGACTCGCTTTCTATGCAAATCCCCTTTACATATTGCATCAATCTCCTCAACTTAGAAGCGTGAGCCACGGGTGAAGCGGGGGCGGGACCTATGACTCATTGCCATGAGCTGACTAGAAGCATTTCTCAAAGAGCACGACCTAGCTAATTGGAGTGATAGGATGTCCATTTAAAACGTTGTCAGGCGTTGACAAGTCTGAAGGAGTATGTGTTGTAGAATTCATAATGTTGTACACAATAGTCAAATTTTCATCGGCACTGGTCATGTTGAGCACATGGCATAGGACATTATCTTCGTAGACACCATGAAACATGGTGCAAGACTTCGACTTCGTGTCGACTTCGCCGGGTGTGGAAGTGAAACTTTGTGGAAACTTCGAGGAAGTTTAGACGCAAACTTTGACAAACTGCTAATTATGTTATACCTCTATCTTATAATTGTTAATTTAACACAAAAGTACGATTGATGACTCTCTAGCCCTAAATAGGTTGATAATACAATGTGCTGCTTGCAATGGTCAAACGTGCAATACACATACAAATACAGTTGAAGTGTTGAACATGTGTATTATCTACAACATACAACCAAATAGTAGTTGCAAGGCCCTCTCTAGGAAAGAATGGCAACAACAAACATAGGAGTTGATATTAGAAGTTGTGAAGAGGGTTGGAGGCAACATTTATGCCTTATACGGCCGTTAGAGCACTAGTTAGGATTATTGTTCTGGGTCGTCTCAACTTCGCCCCAACTTCGCCAATTTCAAGGAAACTTCGACAACTTCGGAGAAGTTGAGACGAAAATACATACAAAAAATTCAACTTCAACGAAAGTTCAAATATTCGCCCCGAAGTTTGGACGAGGCCAAAATATTGGGGATTCGACTTCGCCCATGGTCGAATCGAAGTTTCGGCGAAACTTCGCGCACCTAACTTCACTGAAGTTTAGTTCCATGATGAAACAAAAATGGTAATATGTAGTGCTAGATCACATTCTGGGAAGTGTTCTCAACCCAACCTATGTGGTATCGCTTAAGGTGGGGCTCCAATTGTAATCCCAACTTTTAAACAACAAAAGAAGAAAACACGTTGGTTGAAGATCCTCCATCAATTATCAGAATGCACATGCGACCTTGAACCTCCACAATTGAACGAAACAATGAGGTACATCGCTAGTCATCAAAAGGTGGACTCTGTATAGCCATGGTGACTTGAAATGAGAGTGGGGTCACAAAAATGTTTGTTCATCTACTTACACATCTATAAACTCAATGTCGCTTTCCTTCTTTGTGTTTATAGTCATCACACATTGTGGACGCTAGTTGGAGTGATGGCCATACGTGTGGCGGGAAAATCATTAGATAGGCTTGGAGATGACTAGTTTGGAGGATTCGCTTTCAGCAGCAGTGGCAGTAGTTTGTGATAGTGTCGTCACCCTATTTTAACTCCTGATACGCCAAATAAGCTTGTTGTTTATAGTCCTGAGGTAAGAATTGTTGCATGAACAAGGGACTTAGTGCAGTCCAAGTGTCGACGGCCTTGTCTCAATGTTGGTTCCACCACGCTAATGCAACTTCTCGGAACTTGGTGGTGGCGATCAAGACTTTGGTGGCCTCACCAAAGGTTCTGTATAGTTGAAAGTGCTTGTCAGCATAATGCAACCAATCAAGCACGATTTTAGTGTCATGCTTGCCATGGAAGTTCGGTAACTTCATTTTTACAATTCACTCTACCTGTATTGGCTGAGGGGCAAGATGAAAGCCATTGATATCGTGGTTCGTCTCCAATGCATGCAAGCATTGATCAAACATCGTAACATGGCTGAGAAGAATTTTGAAAGCTTCAGCATGATGGCCTTGGCGTTGAATAATATTGTCCACTATGTCGTTGACTTGTTGTATATCGCCATAATTCTTTAGATGAAGAAAGCCTCCTTGAATCTGATGAGGGAGCATGTAATGACCGGTTCAGGGTGTTCGAAGATGAACCTTATAGATAAACCAAGGCTTGTTTATTGAGTGAGTAAAACAGTGTACAATGCAGTCTCTTATATAACAGAAGAGAATAGAGACTAAAGTAGAGGTGAGCAATATGAGACTAAACTACAGAAGTAAACAGCATAAAGCACATGCTATGCACATAACACTCAACAAAACATAACAGAAAACAACATATTTCTATACTCCCCCTCAAGCTGGAGCGTAGATGTCGAACATGCCCAGCTTGTCAACCAGAGTTAGAAAGCGGGCTTTGGGAAGTATCTTTGCGAAGATGTCTGCAACTTGCTTGTCGGTACTGAGATATTGCGTGCAAATTCTACCAGTGAGAACTGCTTCTCGAATAAAGTGACAGTCGACCTCGATATGTTTCGTCCTCTCGTGAAATGTGGGGTTGCTCGCAATAAAAATGGAGGCCTTATTGTCACAAAACATAGGAATAGGGCTAGAATAAGATATGTCAAACTCCTGAAGAAGACTCTGAACCCATAACAGTTTGCAAGCAGTATGAGCCATTGCTCGGTATTTCGCCTCTGCACTAGATCTGGCGACAACAGTCTGCTTTTTGCTTCACCAGGTGATAAGGTTTCCACCCATAAAAGTACAATAGCCTGAAGTTGACTTCCGATCAGAACGAATTCGTGCATAGTCTGAATCCGAGAACCCGGATAGGTTGTAGTGGCCATGCTTTTTATACATCAAGCCTTTTCCTGGAGAACTTTTAAGATATCTCAGAATATGGCATACAGCATCCCAATGACATTGTCGGGGTTTGTCAAGATACTGGATGATGAATCCGACAGCAGCAGTAAGATCAGCTCGTGTGACAGTCAAATAAATAAGCTTGCCTACCAGCCTCCTGAACTGGTGATGATCATCATAGGGAGGAGAGTTTGCATCATCCCAGTCCATGTTTGGATCAATTGGAGTGTTAGCCGGTTTGCAACCAAGCATGCCAGTTTCCTGCAACAGATCAAGTACATATTTCCTCTGAGAAAGACACAGTCCTGCAGATGATCTGGAGACTTCAATGCCTAGGAAATATCGAAGTTTTTCCAGATCTTTAGTGACAAAATGCTTCTCTAAGTAAGTTTTAGTTTCATGTATGCCCACTGTGTCACTGCCATATAATATAATACCATCCACATAAATAATCAGAATCACAAGTCCGGCTACCCTCTTGCGAATAAAGACTGAATGGTCAGAATGAGAAGGACGAAAGCCAAAGGTGACTAAAATTTGACTGAGCTTGTCAAACCAGGCTCGTGGACTTTGCTTGAGACCATAGATAGCCTTATTCAGCTTACATACTTTGGATGCAGACTCACCCTGAGCAACAAATCCAGGTGGTTGCTCCATGTATACTTCTTCCTGTAAATCTCCATAAAGAAATGCATTTTTCACATCAAGCTGATAGAGTGGCCAATCTTTATTCACAGCTACAGAAATCAGAATGCGAACAGAGTTTAACCGTGCAACAGGAGAGAAAGTCTCAAAATAATCAACACCGTATGTCTGTGTGTAGCCCTTAACAACAAGACGGGTTTTGAGACGTTTAATAGTGCCATCCGGCTGATATTTAATAGTAAAGATCCAACGACAACCCACTGTAGGGCAAGAAGAAGGGTGATCCACAAGCTCCCATGTCTTGCAATCACATAGTGCCTGCATTTCCTGGTCCATTGCCTTCTTCCATACTAGAATAGCAAGAGCCTCTATAGCATTTTTCAAAATACTGACAGCAGATAGTACAGAAGTAAAACAGGCAAAGTTGTTATGCAGATTATCAGAAGTGCAAAAATGACTGAAAGAATGCTTAGTACAGGAGCGTACACCTTTCCTTAAGCTGATAGGAAGGTGCAGATCAGAGGTTACGTCAGTGTTTATTTGATCATCCGCAGAAGCAGGAATTGGTTGAGGAGGGGCCATGGAAGGAGTGCTTGTCTTCGGTCGGCATTTGTACACTTGCAGTGGACGTTCTTCAAGCTGGTCAGATACAAACAGATTTTCAACTATGTCCGGTAGAGGTGTTTGTGCCAACACATCAGGAATTAGGCTTGCTCCATCCTCAGAAAAGAAGGGCATGTGCTCAAAGAAAACAACATCCACACTGACAAACCACTGTCTAAGTATCGGATCAAAGCAGCGATAGCCTTTTTGAGTTCGTGAATAACCCAAAAAAATGCACTTAGTAGACCGAGGGTCAAGTTTCGACATTCCTGGGCGCAGATTTTTAACAAAACAGGTACACCCAAAAATGCGAGGTGGTACAGGAAACAGAGGTGCATCAGGAAACAAGATAGAGTATGGGATGCGATTTTGTAAAACAGAAGAGGGCATGCGGTTTATAAGAAAACATGTCGTAGTGACTGCCTCAGGCCAGAAACGATGAGGGACTTTGTAATGGATAAGAAGAGTGCTAGCAACCTCTAAGAGATGGCGATTTTTGCGTTCAGCAACACCGTTTTGCTGAGGAGTATAGGGACAAGTGGTTTGGTGTATGGTGCCATGATTAGAACAAAATAAGGTGACAGACTTTTGTATAAACTCTAGGGCATTGTCAGTACGAAGAATTTTGATGTTTTTATTGAATTGGGTTTTTAATTCTGAGAAGAAAATATGCATATTGTCCAAAACAGTACTCCGATCTTTGAGAAGAAAAAGCCAGGTAGCACGGGAATAATCATCAATAAATGTCAAAAAATACGTAACACCAGTTTGACTCGGGACACTACATGGACCCCAGATGTCAGAGTGAACAATGTCAAACATATCTTTAGACCCAATATCATTCTTTGCAGGAAAAACAGACCTCGTTTGTTTACTCAAAACGCAGGTTTCACAAGAGAATTTTCAGCTAAAGTAGGAAATAAAAGCTTCATCTTTGCAGCAGACGGATGACCCAGCCGAACGTGCCACTGAAGTCCTGAGACATATGTAGATAAGAGAGTTGACGCCGCAAGTGGCCCATCTAAGTAGTAAAGTCCATCTGGTCCTTCATGGCCCGAACCAATCCTCGTCTTCGTGCGGAGATCCTTCAAAACACAACCAGAGGGATCAAATTTAATAGAGCACTGAAGTTGTTTGACAATTTTACTAACAGATAGTAAATTAACAGGAAACTGAGGTATATATAAAACAGAGTGAAGATTCATCTTGCGAGATAACGGAACGGTGCCAATGCCATGTACAGGTCCTTTCGAGCCATTAGCAACGGTGACCGATGGAATATGTGAAGTTTTAGATAGGGCAGAAAATAAGTGGAGGTCGCCTGCCATGTGAACAGACGCCCCAGAATCAATACACCACTTTTGGTTACCAGTAGAGGGAGACGCCAGCATAGCAAATGAGCCTCTCGTCGATGTTGAGGGTAGTTGAGTCATTCGCTCCTGGAAGAATTTCTCGAACTCATAGCGAAGCCAATCAGTGGATGGAGCAGTTGGTGGATCGGATGCGGCTTCTGTAGTAGCTTCAGTGGAGGCCTGGTTTGCCCAGGCTGGCTTGCCGTACTTAATCCAGCACCTATCTTTAGTGTGATTGTCACGACCACACCAGTTGCAATAGCGAGGTCCAGTGGCTTGATCTTGTCTAGGAGCAATAGAAATGCCTCTTCCTCCAGAAGGTGGTGGACGTCCTCCACGGCCACGTTCACGACCGCGGCTACGTCCAGAATCAGTAGTGCGAGCAACCAAAGCAGGATGTTCAATACCTGGAGTAGAGGAAACAGATGGTAGTCGTTGGACCCACTTTAGAACATCGCGAAGAGTCGGTAGTGGATCACTTAATAATATTTGGTCAATCACACCTGAAAAAGAAGGGGAAGTGCAGCCAAGAACTGAACCAGTTGGAGTTCATTGCGCTGCTTCTGAGCTTCTTTGATTTCAGCAGTCAACGGGCGGTAGATCTCATACTCATTCCAGAGAGCGGAGCACTAGTTGTAAAAATCTTCAATAGACGAATCTGAGAAGTACTCCTTTTTGGCTAGGTTTTTGAAAATTTCAAAAACCCTCTTCGGATTTTGCTGGTGTGAGTAGACATGAGACAGCTGGTCCCACATTGCTTTGGTATCATGAAGGCACAGGAGAGACTGACTAATGCGCGGCTCGGTGTTGTTGAGAAGCCAGGATATAACACCCGAGTCGTCTTTAGACCATTGGGCATAAGCCTGTTTGGTCTTGTCATCAGCAGTAGCATCAGGGGCAGGAGGTGGATCAATAGTAAGATGAGAGTATCGACCTTGAGCCTTCACATATAGAACAAAGGACGTCGACCACATATGGTAATTGGATCCATCAAGCTTGACCGTAGTAACACAGAGAGATCTAGGAGGCTCCACAGATGTCATATTGGGCAGAGGCAGGCAACAGCAAGATGGTGGCGTAGCAGCAGCAGGCAGCAAGAAAATAGCCCACGATGGGCAGCAGTAGACAGTAAATAATGAACCCGCTATGGGGCAGTAGCAGCAGCAGGGATCTGACGCATCAGATCAGAAGGACCCATATTCGGGCAGAGATAGATGAAAAGAATCTACGTCGTCATGAGAAAATCAATAATCCTTCATGAGGTGCAGGCAGAAAAAGAACCAGAGACGTAGGGGACTCTCAACGTGAGAGGTTTATGGTTGTCCGAAAGAATAGATTACCCGGTAGGAGAAGAGGAAGGATGGGATTGGTGAAGAAGGAAGAAGATGGAGGCGGAGGTGGAGAGGGAGGGGTGACGACAGCCGATGGGTGGGGGGGAGGTGCTACAGCGACAGCAGGGGGGCAGCGGTGGGTGGTGGAGGCGGAGGGTGGTGGTGAGGATGGGCGGCGGCGGTGGGTGGTGGAGGCGGAGGGTGGTGGTGAGGATGGGCGGCGGCGGCGGCGGGGCAAGCCGGCGGCACTGGGGGAGGGGGTTGTTGGGGGGTGCGGAGGGGGGGCACTTCAGGGCAAGGGGGCAGGGTGGGAAGGAAAAACGGGGACCGGGCCTACTCTTGATACCATATAGATAAACCAAGGCTTGTTTATTGAGTGAGTAAAACAGTGTACAATGCAGTCTCTTATATTACAAAAGAGAATAGAGACTAAAGCATAGGTGAGCAATATGGGACTAAACTACAGAAGTAAACAGCATAAGTGAGGCACATACTATGCACATGACACTCAACAAAACATAACAGAAAACAACATATCTCTATAAACCCCACGCGCGTGTATAGTAAAGAATTGCTCAAACATGTACAACAAAGACTTGTAGATGGGGCATGTCCTTGTGTAGAGTCGAAAGATGTTGGCGAGGTCTTAGTGTGACGTGATGTTGGTGGGCAGGAGACGGTTCTTGATATCAGTAGCAGTCTTGCGTTGTTGCAGTCGTCGTCGTAAGACGTGGAAGGTAGCAGACTGGATCAGGAGACCACGGAAGCAGGTGATGGGAAGTCAGTGCATTAGCTAGGCACGGAAGGGAGAGCGAAGGGAGGGTGGGGGAGTGGGGTTGAGGTGGGGTTTGGGTGATTCTTAGCTAGTTGTTTGCTGCCATTAGCATATGGAGCGACTACTACACCTGTTGGGTTACTCTCACGGACATTCGGTTCAGCGGGAACAAAAGCATGTGCAGGAGGGGTCACGCAGGGACAAAAGCGCACGAGGGTGCTAATCATACTTGTTGAGGCGACCGACTAGTCGACTAGTCGCTGGGAGGGTATCGATTAGCCAACCGCCTAAATTGGGTTGCGGCTTGTCGCCCGCCCAGGCCGACTGGTCGGCTGACTAGCCCGACTGGGCCCAATACCCGACTGGGCGGCCGCTTAGTCACATATGGGCTTTTAGTTTTTTTTGTTTTTTTCATGTTTGACTATTTGTGTTTGTTTTTTTACCATCATTTGATTTGAATATCAATTTCATTCACACTGCACTAGTTTATCATATACCTCTATTTATAGCTACAACAATTTAGCAAGTACTAAAAGTCAAAATATGACAATGGTATGCCACTTTTATTTCTAATTATACTTGTTGAACTCAAATACATTAAATCGTCTTCATTGCAAATAGTTTGTGGTGTTTTATGACATTATTTACCAAATCTGGATTATTATATGCTTGGATATATGCTTATGTTAGTGGATTTATACAATGTATTGCATATAACTATATGTACTTAAGTAATATTATGTATGTATTATACCTACGACTGGTCGACGACTAATCGGCTGGTCGCCCCGCCAGGAAAGGTGATCGATTGGCCGCCTTGACAAGTATGGTGCTAACCTTATTGTTGTGTGGTGGAATAAGAAAAGAAGTTGTGGACTTTAGACTCGCGACCTAACTTGCGGCCAGGGTGATGTAGGGTGAGAAATTTTACGGTTGGTTGGGGATGTGACATGGAGAGTGAAGATGGCATGAGAGACAAGAGCATGGATCGTACCCTAAGGAATTTCAGTTTGGTTCTGATATTAGTTGATGTAGACATGCTACGGACAAGAAGAAAAAGGGAAGATTACATTTGCATCAAGCAAACTAAATTTCAATTCATATTCAATTGCTCAAACAATTGTTTTTATTAGACTCGATGACTTTTGCAAGTAAATAAATAGGAAACCAAAATTGTAATCTAAGGAAATTCAGAATGAAATAAAACATAAACAAATAACTAAACAAAAGTTTAACTTGAGCCCAATAAGCTCTAATCGGATTTGTTTCGGATTAGGACTTACTTTGTATGCAAATCCACCTTCGTGGAGTGCATCACTAGGTGTTTTTACGCAACTTAACATTTAAGATGGTCAGGCACAACAAAAGATTGGCACTTTGGGTGCTTGAATTAGTTCCTATCCATATAAAAGACATTTTTTACATATATTATATCATCACATTAATCAGGGCCAAGGGTCTTCACGTGTACTTAGGCTTGTAGTCCACCAAATATTGGAGCTTCGGACATTAAACAAGTCCCTCATCATCATCATCATCATCATCTAAGCCTCAATCCCAACTATGTTGGGGTCGGCTACATGGATCCTTCGTTTCCATTCAGCTCTATCATGGGTCATATTCTGATTGAGATGTAGAGATTCAAAATCTCTCTTTATAAGCTCATCCCATGTTAATTTAGGCCTTCCTCTTCTTCTATTTATAGTGTTTGGCTCAATAGCATTGCTTCGTATAGGCGCACTAGTAGGTCTGCGTTGCACATGTCCGTACCATCTGAGTCGGCCCTCACGCAACTTGTCCTCAATGCTCGCCACCCCCACTTTATTCCTGATATAGTCATTTCTCAAACGCATATCATATGAAATCCTAGAAGGAATAAAGGAAATGCCTAGGTACCCAGCCAGGGCCAATTGGTACCTTGTCGAATTGAAAACCATGCTTTCTATCAAACTATCTACATCACTAGCAAATTCAGCCAAAAAAAATCAAAAACTTTGAAGTCAATTGAAACTGGTTCGAAATTATCTAAAGCTTGTGATGCAAGGATACGGTAAGCAGAAAGTAGTTGATCATCCTTCAGGACTTTTCCTTGACAGATTAAGCGTTGTCGTTCCGATAATACACCAGTTACAGTTGCTATTTGCTCCTTTAAGGCAGGAACAGGCACCTGGTCAACGCAGATCAAAAAATAATGAGCTAAAAAGAATCATGTCATGTTTACAAATATAAGCTGCAGAATGTAAGTTTAACATAATACTCCATTCATATTATGGTAATATTTATTAGGGAACATCCTACAATCTCTAATCAGTTGCAGCACTTGTGAGAATAAATGCTATCATGTAGCTTCTGCAATGTGTTATTGGACTAACATTGAATTATCAAACACATGTCCTTGGTTTTTCAGTTAAGCATGTGAGGGGGGAGAGAGAGAGAGAGAAGGACAAATAGACAATAAAATCAGAAATTCGCAATAGCTTGCAATATATTGAATATGCCAACTGAAACTCAAAAAAGATTTTAACATCACAAATAAATATTAGGCATTACTGTAGACTAGAGCTGGTCACTTTCGTTCACCCAAAAAGTTATATTCGTTACTTTCATGGATCAAGAAATATGTAATGTCTACAAATATATTGATAGCTTGAACAAACTGAAAGGTATAAATCTCTTAGTATAAACTTGTTCATCGTCATCTAAGCCTCAATCCCAACCGTGCTGGGGTCATGGATCCTGCTTTTCCAATCAGCTCTGTTATGGTGGAATAAATTTGTTAGTAGTCCAAAAAAGACAGTGATGACTCATCATCATCTAAGCCTCAATTCCAGCCATGTCAGGGTCAGCCACATGGATCCTTCTTTTCCATCCCCTTTGTTATGGGTTATATTTTCATGGAGATGTAACGATTCTAAATCTCTCCCTATTAGCTTCCCTAAAATAATATAGGTCTGCCTGTTTCCTTTTTAACTATGTTTGACTTGATACATTACTAGTTCACTACAGATGCATTACCTGGTCTGTGTTGCACATGTAAATATCATTAGAATCCGCCCGCATGAAGCTTGCCCTCAACACACTCCAACCCCACTTTACTCCTTATATAATTATTTCTAAGCAACCTTTACTTGTCTTTCTACACAACTATATTAAGGTTCACACAGTGTTCTGAAAATCGTTCTAGGCGGCCGCTTAAGCATCAACAGGCCCTGGCCGATTAAAATACACCTTAGACAGGTGTTGAGCGCATTCGAGTTGAGCGCCCGCCTTTAGCCTGCTTTGCCCTCTTTTTTCCCATCTGAGCTGCCGCTTTTAGCCATTTCTTGTTGGGGCAGCTTAAGTCAGGCCCAAAACCTTTTTTTTTCTGCTTTTTGTTGTGATGTACAAGTGCTTTTATACAACACCTTGTTTGTTCTTACTGATTACATGTACTATTAATTATTATGAATATGTTTACTGATTTCAGCATGTTATATACATATCTTCTACTGTTATTGTCTAGTGTATAGTACACACTGTATTAATCATATTTTCTTCTATGTTATATACGTATCTTTTACGTTATATGGTGCAAATTAGCTATTTTATACTCAGTAAGACAGTAACACTAATGTCACTAATGTGATTTGGTACTTAACTGAATATATATGTGTGTGTGTGTGTGTGTGTGTGTGTGTGTGTATATAGAGTCAGGCTAGAATACACTCGAGTGTACAGATCGCACGAATACACTCAAGTGTGTTTGCATATCAAGACTATTTTTTGTAAAATCTAAACCACTCATCTTCACCGTCATACTATAACTAGGCTACATACAAATTTTGAGCCCATTTGGATGAGTATAAGTCACTCATCCAAGGGCAACAAAATCGACGCGCAAAACTAATTTGAAATGCATAATTTTTGCGGTCTTTATAACATGACCTTTAAATGTCCAAATGTGGTCAAATTTTTCGTATGAGCTATTCACAACATGTTTAAGAAGATCAACGGATTAGATTTTTGAAAAAAAATGTTGCATCATGAAAAACTACTTGAGTGTATTCTAGCCTGACTATATATATATATATATATATATATATATATATATATATATATATATATACGGGATTATCTTTAATACCCGTGTGGGTAACCTAAAATTTGCTACCCGTGCCACTTGAAAAGTAACTATTTGGTCAGGAAAGTAACTTTGTGGACAAAAAAGTAACTATGTTGACCAGAAAGTAATGATTCGACTCAAAAAGTAAAAGCGGGCAAAATACACATTAAAAATTATGGAACAGATATGTAATTGTATATTTGTTATATTTGTTACAAATGTAATTATCTATGCATGTAAAGTAACAGTTTGGAAGGTAATGTAACCCTCTACATGTGTAAAGTAAAAAACTCCAAAAAAAATAACTAAATTGATAAATTTGGAGGCGGCTAGCTACCTGCGCAGGCAATGAAGTGTGCATGTGTGTGTGTGTGTGTGTGTTTATATTAAATATGAATATAAATGTATCGTTGACTATTGACAAGGAAGCATGGACACAGACACCAACACGTCAATTTTCTAAAACATAGGACACGGACACGTCAAGATGAGCTTTTCCAATATATACAAATGTGCATATAATGTATAAATCTAAATGTGTATACGTATGTATCTCTATATGTATGCATCTGAATTTATTGAAAAATTATCTATAATTATGTATATTTGTATGTATAATAGTATGTGAATTTGAAGTACGCAAGTCTATGTGTATGCAGTAGAAACAATATGAAGTAGATACCTAACTGTTGCATTACTTTCATTAGATGCAGTAGAATTTCAGAATTAATAAATGGAAGCATGATTGTATACAAATATGAATCTGCATGTATTGGTGTAGTAGAAAAAATATGAAGTATCCACCTATCTGTTGCATTACTTTCAATAAACATAGCAGAATTTCAGATAGTAAATGACTTTGCATTACTCAATCAATCAAATTATTAGGTCAAAATGTGATTTATGATATCTAATTCATCTTGGACTTTACATGTTTAATCTTTATAAGATATTATACGCGACGACCAAAAAAGATATTTTATATGCAATTCAAGTTAGTGTTAACATATATTCCTGTTTTATGTATTTTGTTATTTGTTTTGTTATTTTCATATTATATGTGGACCTCTCTGTAATTGTTTCAGTAATATATATATGAGGGTGCACACACTGTGCAACCCTACGCTTCCCACAACTGCTTTGTGTTTCACATGGTATCAGAGCAGTAAGATCCAGCCGCCACCCTCCCACCCGTCTCTCTTCTCCGCCCCCCCCCCCGGCCGCCGCCGGGCAGCAGCCGCCAGGGCCGAGCGCCCACACCGCCGCAAGGGCCGGTGCGCCTCCGCGGTTGATTGCCGCCGGCACGTTGGCTCCGTGAAGATCTGCAATTGTCCGGTGGCTTGAAGTTGGTGTGACGTAGACCGCTCTTTCGGTCTTTTGCCTGCCTGCCCGTATAGGCTGTTGTGCCACCGGGTTCTGTTCTGCGCTTCGGCGTAGACCATATGTGAGAGGTTCTTCTACTTAGTTTTGTGCCTGTTGTGCCTGTCTGACGGCGTAGACCGTCTCCTGCCTGATCGTGCATGTTTACTTCTGTGCCTACTGCTCACATGGCGTCCTCGAGTGATGACTTCCGCCGTCAGGTTACGACTGTGAAGCTTGATGGACGCAACTATCCACATTGGGTATGCTCCATGACGATCTATGCCAAATCCCAGGGAAAGTACTCACATCTTACCCATGCTGGTTCGCCAGCACCCGCAGAGGACGCTGACGCTAAAGATGTGAAGGCGTATGACGACTGGGTTCGTGACGACTCGACTGTGATGACATGGATTCTCAACAGCAGTGTTGAGAAGATTAGTGTCACACTTCTTCACTTGCCTACGGCGAAGCAGATGTGGGATCAGCTCGCCGGTACATACTCGCATAGTCAGAACCCCAAGAAAGTGTTTGACATCACCAAGCAGCTGGGACGTCTACAATTCACGGGGACGGACATTGCGGATTACTTTTCTGACTTTACTGGATTGTGGGGTGAACTGGAATCCTATCACCCTCTTTCCACAGACCTGGCTACCATGCAGCGTCAGCGTCAGCGTCAGGAGCTGCAGTTAGTCCAGTTTCTTTGTGGACTGCCCGAGTCCTACGCTGGAGTTGTGGACCAGATCCTAGCCAGTGACCCTCTGCCGTCACTACAGAGTGCCTACAAGCGTCTTCATCGTCTCTGGCTACTGATGTTGGGGAATCTTCTGCCCTTGCTGCAGCGTCTGGTCGTGGCCGTGGTCGCTTTACTGACAGCCGTCCTCCCCTGGGTGGAGGACGAGGACGGGCTGCTTCTGGTCGTGGAGCCTCTTCTACTGCCCCTACTGCTGGTGCGCGTCCTCAGTCAGGACAGCGCCTTTGTACCTTTTGTGGCCGGTCCAACCATATTGAAGAGAAATGCTGGGAAAAATATGGTAAGCCGGCATGGGCCAATGCAGCTGCTGACTCTACTACTACTGCATCAGAAGGAACGACTCAGCCTACTGACTCTGCCTCCTCGGGTGCGACTGCGGACTACATCCGTGCTGAGGTGGAGCGACTTCTTCTTGAGCGTGCTGGTGCGTCGTCTACAGCTTCGACTAGTGGAGCTCATGCTGCAGCTTATTCTGGTTATGACACTGCCTTCCTGAGCTCTTCTTCTACTCCTGGTAATACTAAGTGGGTCATCGACTCCGGTGCCTCTTCACATATTTCAGGAAATCGATCTCTGTTTAACAAAATATATAAACCTGCTCGACCCTCGTCTGTTATGCTGGCTGATGGTTCCAAGTCCGCGGTATCTGGAGTAGGGGATATTGTTTCTGACTTTCTGCTGAAATCTGCCTTATATGTGCCTAGATTTCCTTTGAATCTATTGTCTGTCGGCAAGATATTGAGAAGTCTACAGTGTAGTCTGACTTTTATTCCTGATTCATGTGTTTTTCAGGACCTTCGCACGAGGATGAAGATTGGTGGGGGGTATGAAGGTGTTGATGGACTATTCTACCTGGATCATTTGCTAAAAGCAGCTAAAGCAACTGTGATTCCTGCATTATCTACCTCGGTGTCTGCATTACAGTGGCACTACCGGCTGGGACATCCATCATCTGAAAAGCTTCGCCATTTAGTTTCTGATCTTGGCATTTGTAGTTTTCAGTGCGAGTCATGTCAACTTGGAAAGCAGACTAGAGCTGTTTATCCTAGACGCAGTCATATTAGCAGTAAAAACATGTTTGATCTAGTGCATTTTGATGTATGGGGCCCTTGTCATGTGCCGAGTCTATCTGGTCATAAGTATTTTATTCTATCTATTGATGATTTTTCAAGGACTACTTGGTTGTTTATGATGAAAAGTAGGTCCGAAGTTTTGTCTATTATCAAGTTCTTTTTTGCTGAAATAAAAACACAATATGGTGTACCTGTAAAAAAATTTCGTACTGACAATGCGCTGGAATTTGTTAAAAAAGATGTGGATGTTTTTTGTAAATCTGTTGGTACGATTCATCAAACCTCCTATGCTAATACACCTCAGCAAAATGGTGTGGCTGAGCGTAAAAATAGACATGTGTTAGAGGTGGCTAGGACTATTATGATGCATACGCATGTTCCTCGCTCTTTTTGGCCTGAGGCTATATTGACTGCTTGTTTTTTGATAAATAGAATGCCATCATCTGTGATTGGAAACAAAATACCTATTCAAGTTCTTCAACCAGATATTCAGTTATTTACTGTGCCTCCTCGGATTTTTGGATGTACCTGCTTTGTAAGGTTACTTGGACCTGCTTCTGATAAACTGTCCCCTCGTGCTGAGAAGTGTATTTTTTTGGGATATTCTCGTACCCAGAAGGGATACAGATGTTACAGTCCTACTGCAAGAAAATGGTATACTAGCAGTGATGTAGTTTTTTTTTAGGATACCCCTTACTATTCTACTCGCGGTGACAGTTTGCAGTCTGATCTTATTGCCTCCCCTCTACCTGTTACTACTGATTGTGTGCCTGATATTACTGACAATGTCACTACTAAGGCTGCTAAACCTCCTATTATAGTTTATCAACGCAGGAACAGAGCACCTTCTACTCAAGAAACCCCCCATGAAAACCAATCTTCACCTCCAGAAGGTTCTACTACACCTGAGGTACATTCTGATCTTGATATACCCATTGCTCTTAGAAAGGGTACTCGTTCATGCACATCCCACAGTATTGCTCAGTTTGTTTCTACTGATCATCTGACTGTTCATTCTAGCAATTTTGTATATGCCTTATATGCTGTTGTTGTTCCAAAGAATATCCAGGATGCTCTATAGAGTACTGGATGGATGTCTGCTATGAAAGAGGAAATGTTGGCTCTTGCTGAACGAGATACTTGGGCGCTGGTGGACCACCTCCTCAGTGCAAACCTGTAGGTTGCAGATGGGTGTATGCTGTGAAATATCAACCTGACGGCACTGTTGAAAGGCTGAAGGCACGATTAGTTGCTAAAGGCTACACCCAAACTTATGGTATTGACTATTTTGAGACATTCTCTCCTGTTGCTCGTCTTAATTCTGTCAGAATTCATCTTTCTGTTGCTGTTAATCTTGACTGGCCACTGTTGCAACTAGATGTGAAAAATGCCTTCTTGTATGGTGATTTATAAGAAGAAGTCTATATGGAGCAACCTCCTGGGTTTGTTGCTCAGGGGGAGTCTCACAAAGTTTGCAGGTTAAAGAAGTCTATTTATGGGCTTAAGCAGAGTCCCCGTGCCTGGTTTGATAAATTGAGCAAAATTATGATTGACTTTGGGTTTCTGAGATCTCAGGTGGATCATTCTGTTTTCACCAAGAAGACTTCAGCTGGTATTATTATTCTGATTGTCTATGTTGATGATATTATCATATCTGGCAGTGATTCTATTGGTATTCAGGCTACTAAATCTCATCTAGGCAAGCACTTTGCTACCAAAGATTTGGGCAAACTTAGATATTTTCTGGGCATAGAAGTCTCTAGAAACTCTAATGCTCTTGTGTTGTCTCAGCGAAAATATGTCCTAGACATACTGCAGGAGACCGGTATGCTGGGAGCGAGACCTGTTGATATTCCTCTAGATCCTAATGTAAATTGGGATGATGACTCTTCTCCTCTCTTTGCTGATCATAAAAAGTACAGGAGGTTGATTGGTAAGCTCATTTATTTGACTGTCACTAGAGCTGATATTTCTACTGCAGTGGGCCTTCTTAGCAGGTACCTTGATAAACCCAGACAGTGTCACTGGGATGCTCTTTGTCAGATTCTACGATATTTGAAGAAGTCTCCTGGCAAGGGACTTCACTACAGGAAGCATGGACACTGTTCTCTTGAAGGGTACTCTGATTCTGATTATGCAGGCAGCAGAGTTGACAGAAAATCTACTTATGGGTATTGTACGTATGTTGGAGGTAATCTTGTTACCTGGAGGAGTAAAAAACAAAATGTTGTGGCCAGGTCCAGTGTTGAAGCTGAATATAGGGCCATGGCCCATACTGCCTGTGAATTGTTGTGGGTGCGCTCTCTGTTAAAAGAGTTCGGGGTTGATTCTTCTTCTGCTATACCTATGCACTGTGACAATAAAGTTGCTATCTTCATTGCTAATAATCCAGTTTATCATGAGCGCACTAAACACATTGAAGTAGATTGTCATTTTATTCGGGAATCCATTCTTACTGGCAAGATCTGCACTCCCTTCACTCGTTCTGAAAACCAAGTTGCTGATATCTTCACCAAGCTGCTGGCGAAGAAGCAATTCTGCACACTGACGGACAAGTTGGGCATGATTGATATCTATGCTCCAACTTGAGGGGGAGTGTTAACATATATTCCTGTTTTATGTATTCTGTTATTTGTTTTGTTATTTCCATATTATATGTGGACCTCTCTGTAATTGTTTCAGTAATATATATATGAGGGTGCACACACTGTGCAACCCTACGCTTCCCACAACTGCTTTGTGTTTCACAGTTAGAATACAGCTTTGTATAACAGTTTCTCAATGATGAGTATAGTTGATTAGCAGCTGTATATTCAGAATTTACTCAGAAATATGCTGTTGCAGCAGCTGCAGCTACACAGATGTGTCCAGGAAGTGCCCGGGCTGTGTCCATGAACTGTCCGGGCTGCGAAAATGGACCAACACGGACAGGACACGTCTTGGCCATGTCCAAAACGTTTTGGGTCGTGTCTGGGAAGTGTCCGTGTCCAAAACGTGTCTGACACGGACACGGGGGCTGTATAGAAGTGTCCGTGCTTCCTAGGCTACTGATTTAGTATATTCTTAGCAACTGACTTCACAAAGCTAGTTAGCTAATTTATATTTAGTAACATGAATGTCAGTAATGTGATTTAGTACTTATATGAATATATACTTATACGCTTATATTAAATGAATATAAATGTATAGGTATTAGTTAGCTACTGATTTAATTTAGCTAGTTAACTAATTTATACTAACAGTCTGATATTGATCAGGTCATTTGTTGTAGATGGCTGAATTGATTAACTCTTTATTGTTGTTACTTAGTATAATTTTAAAGAAATACATAAATTAACTATGCAAAACATTCACAATTTATATTTTTTGCATGTATATTTGTATATAAGATGTTATAAATTATTTGAAAAACTAAGCATCCACTTTTAAGCGCCCACCTAGTGCTTAAGCAGCTATAAAACACTGTGTGTCGCTTCCCTCTTCGCGCTTTCTAAAACACTGCGTTCACATGTTTGTCGCATTTGTATTGTTGACACCTTGTTTATTTACTGTTCAATATTCACTCCCATACAACATATGGTTGATTGGGTAAACTATTGATGACACTTATATATCCCAGTACGATCTTCTACTAACATACTAACCATGTCAAAATTATTCAAACACGTTTGTTACTCTTAGTCCAAAAAAAGACATTATATTGCCTTTGTGGATTCAGTTATGTTGAACCATAGTCTCGTTTTTCACAAACAAACCTTTGAGCATGGTGTTGGAGCCTAACACTCGGGCAAATGCATGGGATTGTTTCACCTCAATTCTCTGCCATACCAAACTAGTGCACATTATAATATACACCTATGGCAAAAACGTCGATATTGGGATTCTTGTTTAATCATATCCAACATAGTAACCACAAAATTTTCAGTCCAAATGCATGTCTTTAAGTAATGAGGTGATATGTGTGAGTCAAATTCAAATATTGTTGATCTTTCTGGTATTTGATTCTACATTAACAATGTCATTTGGAAGGGTCATTAGAAAAGATGGATTTTACAAGAATACAATAGTATCAAAAAGCTCACTGTGGTTTCAGCTAACAAGGCCTCCCTCTATTGCATCCATTTTTACTATGCTCTTCGACCCATATGTGAAATATGATGCAGGCTAATAAGTTGACCTATTATACAAAACCATGCCCCTATATATGAAAGAGGAGAGTAATACAAGCACATACTCAAATGCTAATGGGCTAGACATACTTGGGCCAATTTACATAATAAAGTAAATAACTAATAACTCTTGACACACCCCCTCAAGTTGGGGCATGGGTGAAATACACAGCTTGCCTAAATAAATAAAAAAGATATCAATAGACCATACGAAAACAATGAGCTCCCCCTAAATCTTGTAATACAATTATTTAAGTAATCAAACAACCCCCAGAAAAAATAGCACGCAGTAAATAGGTCTTCTCCCTCCCCTTAGACAAAGATCGTATAAAGCCAAAAACTAATAGTAGATGAAACTCCCCTTAAAATTGATCATTGCCAGATCCCTAGGAGCAATCATAAAAATCTAGGACCTTAGCGAGTATCCAAAGGAGTGGATGGTGGAACATACTTGTAGAAGTCACCTGAATCGCCATTACTGTTCAGTAGTTTGCCACAAGAAGCACCAACACCGGTGTGATAACTGGAGTAGGATTAAGAGCATCGTAATAGGAATATTGCACTATAGAATGAAGTCGCCATGCTTGAGACATGCATTGCTACAAGAAAAATGCATTAAAGCATAGCACATCTAATATGTGGGAACTAGACAACATGGTCGAATGGATGATCACTTTTCTCCTATATATCTCTCCCTCACACCAACCACGGAGAACAAAATGTGGTTGTGGGTACACAATGGTAAGGGGGCTCCTCAACATATTGGACATAGCATTGCTAGGGAGTCTGGAGGCATAGGCCACCAGTGAGGGTGTCTCACTGGTCTAAGATGAAAAATGTGTGAGGCATAATGAGGCGAGGCAGATGAGACGTAAGCCTCAGAATGTACCGAGGTGGTATATATATACAATACAATTATATAGATATGTTAATTAATCTACTAATATCGAGCCATAATTTATTATTTATATGCTTGATTACATATATTATTCTATTGTAATGTTTTGGCTATACTATATATAGCAATATAAACTATTAAATTGTAAATATGTGTTGATCCAGTCCATTTAGGCCCATGTCCAATTAATTACTTGAAACAAATAAACCTTAAACCCGACACACGTGCCTCTTCCCCACAACCTCTCCCAACCCATGCCCCTCCGCCCCCCACTTCTCTCTCCCTCCCGAGCATTGTTTGTGACTAAACAAAACCATTAGTGGCCGCAACCTACAATTTCACCAGCAACCACTGCTACCAATGTAAGCCAAAGCCAAGAGAGAAACTGTTGCTCTCGTAGTCGAGGTAGTAAGAGGTTGTTGTTGTGGTGCTGCCACATGTAGTAGTTGTGGTTGAGGCCTTTAGGCTTGGCTAGGCACTGGGTGTGTCAGTGGGCAAACTAAGACGGAGATTACATGATGCGGTGTGTGTCAAGGTGAACATCGGTATCTGGGGTGGTGGGCTACCATAGGTTGAAAATTGGCAGGCAATCGGGGTGGTGGTCGTCGGTGGTTGGGTGGGTAGTGCTGCAGTGGACATTAAAAAAAAGTAGATTGACAACTTCGATGGGTGGGTTGCAAATTGCAGAAGCAGTGTGTGTTTGCATGAATGTCGGTTTGTGAGAGCAGTGGGCTACCATGGGTTGGAAGTTGGTGGGCAATCGAGGTTGTAGTCATCGGTGCTTGGGTGGGCGGTGTTGCAATGAACATAAACAAAAGGAAAGGTAGAATGACGACTTGGATGGGTGGGGTTGCGATTTTCAGAAGTAGAAGAACGGGGAGGGTGTACGCAAAAAGTGGAGGCAATCGGGGTTGTGGCCATCGGTGCTTGGGTAGGCGGTGTTGCGATGAACATAAACAAAAGAAAAGGTAGAATGACGACTTGGATGGGTGGGGTTGCGATTTTCAGAAGTAGAAGACGGACGGGGAGGGTGTGCGCAAAAAGTGGAGGCCGCTTGGTACTGGGGTAGTTATCGCAGGATTGATGGGAACAGGGACGAAACCAGCGCTTGAGGGAAGAGTCGCACAATGAGAAAAGGGAGGTTGGGTGAGGCTGTCTCCTGGTGTTGCGGTTGTTTGCCTGTGGAGAGGTGGCTAAAGCAAGGGTGTTGTGGTGTAGCTGGGATGGCTTGTCGGTGGTGGTGAAGGGAATCAAGGTGGTGAGTGGGCTCGAGACGGGTACAAGTGCGAGCATGGAGGAAGAAAGTAGTTTGGTGTTGATGGTGTTTCGAGTTTGCGGTGTGTTTTGCACAAGCTATGCACATGGAGTGTCGTGCAATAGAGAGGGACTGTAGGGGAAAGAAGGTGACGCAAGGAGGGAAGATGATGACATTGGGGAGAGAGAAGTGAAGAAGATAGATGAATCGTAGCCTAAAAGGTTAGGGTTTTAGCTCTGTTACCACATGATGTGGAATGCATCAAGGAGAAGGGGGGACTTTAGAAGGAAAAAACATTCTATATTTGAAATGATATTCAACTGCCAGGGACAAGCCCCCAAGGCTGTTATTTATAACAAACGGATGCAAACCCTTGTCTGAGTCAATAGCACAAATTGTGAAATACAATACAAAACTAAATAAAACTACTAAGACTTGCAGCTAAGCATAGTAATTAGATAAATTCCACTTAGGTCCCTAATAACAAAACCTATCGCAAAACAAATAGAATAATGTTGTGTGTCCTCCATCAGCAAGTGACCAACATGCTTGAAACAGATGCACTGTTACAGGAAAAATACATTGTTGCAAGTGGTCAACATGCTTGATGGAGAATGAATAAATGAGTAGGTAACTAGAGAATATAGTCGTATCAATAATCTCTGTTAACAAAAGTGTACTAGACATGCAACAAACAAATATGCATAGCTCTAAGACGCTCAAACAACATAGTAGATGCTCTTGGGACAAAACAAATCAGAGGAATATGAAGATGGATTATGGGATGTTGTATTTGAGATTTGAACAGTACTCCGGTGATGACATGTCTTCCTTTCGTCATCTCTCCCTCTCTTCTCAACTCTTCACTTGATCCTCATCCCACCTTACTTCATCTCCTCGTTCTCTCCTTTATATCTACCCCTCCCACACACCAACCATGAATAAATTCAAGGGAGTAGTTGGGGTAGAGAAACAAAGCAACAATCCACGTGGGGCAATATGCAAGGACTATCACTGGAAAACATGAGAGAAAGGGGCAGCAATAGGCGATAACAATGTCATAGTGGAAGTTTGATTCACACACCCTAACCCGTTGATCCAACTAAGCATGGAGTTGGATGGGGGTTGCAAGGGGGAGCACCATGATGCTTAGGGGTTTAAGGGTCAAGCTCCCATGAAAAAACATTCCTTAACACATAGATAGCTTGCAATAAGGTGTAGATGATGGCACAAGAATATGAAGGGTCGTTGATTGAGACATCCTATCAGACCTGGTCTCATGGATAGAGGTGTTACCAGCAGTAGGAATAGATGATGGAAACACAAGGGGATGAAGTGTTGCAGATGGAGGAGTACCAAAAGAGCCATACTCGCTACCGTAGGCCTTTCACAAGCAGACTCAATAGTTGTTCGGATCCAATCGCACAATTCCACGATCTTTGATCTGGCATAAGATGTATTTTCGCAATGAAGGCTATGATGGAGGATATCCACAACAAGAGTATGCAGATAGGAACCTGAGCGGCCTAGAAACGGAGAGAGCAACCGGCCATCGGCATTTCTTTTCACTTTTTTTGTTCTCTCAGATGTACTGTTTGGTAACAACTTGCTCTAATGCCATGTAGAAAGGAACTGGGAGACAATCTGATACATTAGGCATACACCTCCTATGTATATCAAACAGGGGCAGAATTACAAAGATGACCAAATCCTAATAGGCCTATATATTTCAGACAGTATTCCATTAGACCCACTTACTAATAAACTGTTTTTACCTCTAACAAGTTGGACAGTGTATATTATTGTTAGCTTACGTGCATAAACTCAAAAGTCAAAAATGAACACAAAAAATAGATAAAAGCCATCTCCCACGATGCACCACTATATACCATTGCTACACTAGGAAGCACGGACACTTCTAGGAAGCCCCCGTGTCCGTGTCGGACACGGACACTTCTCGGACACGGCCAAAAACGTTTTGGACACAGCCAAGACGTGTCCTGACCATTTTGATCATTTTTTGCAGCCCGGACACAACTGGACACTGCCCGGACACTCCCTGGACACGTTAGTGCAGCGGCAGCAGCAGCTGCTGCAATTTCCTTTTTTTGGAGTGCAGATTCTGAATATACAGCCACTATTTTTTTTTCCTATGGTAGTCATTGTTTATGCCTTGTCATTGAGGAAATGTAACATTAAGCTGAGATCTGACTAAAGATGCAAATAGATCTGTTTAAAAGAATGAAAATGTAAAATCTAAGCTGAATTATATATCAGGAAACAAATTACAGCCTAATAAATTGGTTAGTTGAGTGATGAGAAATCATGTATATACTATGAAAATATACTATAATTACTGGAAAAAAGTGTGGTGTTTATTTTTTACTTTTTACTGTTTCCCTTACACTCACAAACACACACTTTGATATTCATATATTATTATACTTTTGTACATAAATATATAATTCTGTCCCATATTTTAAAGAATTTTTATTCATCCAGTATACCTACATATATGTATATATTAAAAATCCACTCATCCAATGCCGTGTCCGTGTCCTATGTTTTAGAAAATTGATGTGTCTCGTGTCCGTATCTGTATCCGTGTCTAGAAACGTGTCCATGCTTCCTTGTTGCTACATATAGAGTAAATGAGGCAAAGATGATTTCTCAAGAGAACTCTCATATTTATTTTCCTGCCACCTTACCCCTCTCTATCATCCTTAACATTTTTTTCTCTTTTTTTTTTCATTACCTCACTCCAAACTATCACCCTTCTGACTTTTATACTCATGTACCCCCTTACACCAACTAATAATGAACGAGTGGATAAGGTGGACAAAACACAAATCCCTCACGGCATAGACAACTAAACAAAAGGGGGTGAGGGTGAGAATATGATGGTGGGAAGTGGGAATATAATCGTAAAAGTAGTCATATCTAGAAGAATTGGGTAGATAAACTTTTTTCCTCTCCTAATCAGTGTATTCAGCCGCTTAATCGGCTAAGCCATTGAACCGCTTAAATTTACCCTTAAACGCACATTAAACGGATCTAACAAAATTGACCCTTTTTTTGCCGCTGAACCCAATTTTTTCCCGCTTTTTGAACCTTTTTCCAGACTATCACCCTTCTGAGTTTTACACCAACTAATAACGCAAGAGTGGATAAGGTGGACAAAACACAAATCTATCACGGCATAGACAACTAAACAAAAGGGGCTGAGAGTGGGAATATGATGGTGGGAAGTGAGAACAGATTAGTAAAAGTAGTCATATCTAGAAGAACTGGGTGGATAGTAACTTTTTTCCTATGTCCTTATCAGTGTATTGCAGCCGCTTAATCGGCCAAGCCATTGAACCGCTTAAAATTACCCTTAAACGCACATCAAACGGATCTAACAAAATTGACCCTTTTTTGCCACTTAACCCAATTCTTTCCCGCTTTTTGACCCTTTTTCCCATCTTTTCCCCGCTTTTTGCCCTTTTTTTTAAATATTGTTGTAAAACAATAACATAAAATAAACTATATGGTCCAAGTATTATTGACTATAAAATAATAAACTTATATACATTTTTTTTATTTTTTAAATTGGCCATTCATTCATCCCATGGCCGGGGAGGGGGGGGTTGAACCAGCGACCTCTCGGTCTTACATCAGTTTTTTTACCATCTGAGTGCCACCTCTTTGGCATAAACTTATATACATTAAATGTTCTATGATAAGTTGTAGTTCTAATTTAGATGCATACTTTGTAAATCGTGATAATAGGGTATTGTCGTAATTATACAAGTAAATGATATGTAGCTATTATCTAATTTAGAATACATGCCTGGATTTAATGTACTGTTGTATATATTGTTTATTGATGATATGCAAATATAACAATAAGTTAGTAAGATATCCATGATGAATATATTGTTTATTTTTTAGCAAATAAAACAATTGGGTGTTATATATTGTTGGGTAGAGTTATATATATATATATATATATATATATATATATATATATAAGTTCCAAAAGTATTGTATTTATTAATAGGGACATGACAAATACAAAGCAACAGAGGAGAAACTTCGTCCTACTTCAAATAGGAGAAGGGTGGGAAAAAAAACCTTTATATTTAACCTTAAGACATATCTATTTTCTTTCGATAGGTCAAATAATAATGACAATTTGTTGTCACACACTATAGAAATTGTAACCGAGCGGAGTTAGTCCAGTGGATCAGCTAACAGGCCACCAATGAAGCGACCTGGGTTCGATCCCTAGAATCAACGACAATTTTACTCCCACCACTCATCCTAGGTTTTAGCTGGTTTAATTGGGAGGCAGGGGGTCACCCCCTTCTGTTATCTTTCAATTTCCCTATAGAAATTGTATTTTTTGTGGACTAGGCCAAAGGCCTCACCTTCATTGAGAAGAGAGAATGTACAATCAGTTGCAACAATATATTGAAAGTTTAACTCACTAAAACATTAGTATAATCTTTCTCTGATCTTAAATTCTCAGCCCGACAAAATACATTGAAACAGGCTCTCTAGATGACACAACTCAACTCCCCCCGCGTGCGAACCCTAACCGCTACGGCGATTAGGAAAGCGATGGTGGGTTCCCTATCTCCCTTGTAGCTGTCTCTCTTGCAGGTTCAAGGCAGGCTAGGTGTTCTTGGTCTCGGTCTAAAGATGGCAAAAGAAATGTGGACAGGTGTGCACGGTTGGGGCTAACATATGAAGAAGAAGACTTCATGGATCTGGCGAACGGCGAGGCGGAAGAACCAGAGGCTCATGTCTCCCTAGCACTAGAGGCAAGACTTCTTACAAACAAATTGTATAATTTCTAGGCCTTGAAAAGAACACTCACGCAAGCGTGGTCTCTAGCGCACAAGGTCATTTCCAAGAAAATCGATGTCGACGTCTTCATAGTTACAATTCCTACACTGGAAAGATGAGGAAGTAGATCGAAGGGGACCGTGGAATTTTGATAACATGCTCCTTTTGGTGAAGGGCGTAGAAGACACTGATCTGTCGGGGAAGATAGTGTTTACTGAGAGTCCTTTCTGGAATTGGTTATATGGATTACCTCCGGGTCATAGGTTGGAGGCAGCAATCACTACTATCGCGATTAATTCAGTTGGATAGAGATTAATATGGTGGGAGTCCTCCACCCAAGTCCGAGTGGGACTAGACATCATGAAATCATTGCAAAGAATGCAATGCATCCGGAATAAGAAGGGCGACTTGATCGATCTATAGAGATAAAACATGAGCGTCTACCGAACTACTGCTATGTGTGCGGGACGTTAGGATACCTGGATAGGGATTGTGCTCTAGAGGAAGAGGAGGAAGGACAACAATGATTGTGGGGAGCATGGCTAAAAGCTTCACCGCGGTAGCCTAGGGTTTTGACGATAGACGAGGTATACGGGGAAGGGAAAGAGAAGAAAGAGTTGATTTTCCACGTCCAATAGGAGAAAAGAAAAGCCTATGATATATGTCCTACAACCAGACGACTGATCTTTACACGATGTTCGAAGGTAGGGAAGGCTGCTCCGGGAATTGGGGAGGCAGACCGGGCAGGTTCGTGGCGTCAGGACAGCGATCAAGGCATGGACGCGGGGGGGCGGGGCACGGCGCCCTCCATATCAGTCCACAGACGCGGTGGAGATACAACAGCAGAGGCCTTCTTGGCTGATGTGTCTAATGAACTTGTGATATTGGAACAACGTCACTTGACTAACGTCATATCAGACACACACAATATATCAGAGAAGTTCGATAGCATATTATACATCAGAAGACTGTGACTTGATAAAAAGCAGGCAGAAATTTCTAACTTCCAGAAATTTGAAACAGTAGCAATTCTTACACCCTAGGAAGACAGAAGATGAAAAGAATGGCTGAAATCTACAGTACTAAACAATTTAATGTGGCAGTGATTAAGTATAAGAAATTGGCCAGATTAATGAGGAAAAAACTCTTTCACAAAAAGATGAACCAGTAATAACCACAAAAATAGTGCTAACAAGGAAAAATTTTGAAAATCAAAACTTCACTGTTGTTGTAGACTAAAGTACTTACATATTTATCCACTCTTAAGGTATAAGTTTGTGAGTCCAGTGTCTTAATTTTTATCTCAACAGTGCTCGCCGTTGGGGCTCCATTCCCAGTCAGGGTTTCTTTGCTATCAGCATTAGTTGCCATAATAAGCTGTAAATCATAGCATTTGTTGCCATCAGCAACAGATCAAAATGTAGTACATATATGCAGATTACCACTACAACCAAAACCATGCTGCATAACTAGTCAGACGAGAGATTTTTGTGATACTATCACCCTTAAAAAGTGAAATGAAAGCTTACAACGCCAGTGATTGTTAGCTTATTAAGCTCGATAGCTCATGCAGGGGTGAATACTTGATAGTTGGAAAATTATAAAATGTTAGCAAGTGCAACGGCATTCCAACAGGAACTACTTTGAGAAAGCTGGTAACAAGACGTAAGTGTATTGTACATTACTTGGACAATTCAAGGGTGTTTCAGTGAAAACTATGGCTATGCACCAGCTTCAAAAACAAATGCACTGAAGTAAAAAGGTCTTTGCTACCTAATTTAAATGTCAGACAGAATTTTTTTTCTTATTGCTGCTACCATTAACAAATGGCATTTCAGCACCTTTTTTGTTTCATAGTGTGTGTTTAGTGTGTCGAGTGGCAACTATAGCTTAAAACCTTTCTGCATGCTAAATAGAATTTCACTCATTCCATTCCCTATCATCCTACACAATGCAAAATCTACAAAGCAATGGTATACTTCCACTTTTCATGAGTATTCGTGAATATGCAATTCAAAGAAAGAATGCAAGGTAAGAAGAGTATCTTTTGGCAAATGAGATAAGTTGGCATTGTGTATGAGCCAAAAAGATGCAACCAGACAACTTTCAAACCGTTGTACAAAAAACATACAGACATAAGCAGGAGGATGTGAAGATCCTGGATAGCGTCAGGAAAAAGCTTTGATAATTAGAAACGCATAGAAAAACTTGACATCAAACAAAAACACATATTCTTGCCTCATGTAACTCTTATAGAGCCAAATCAAGTTCGGAGCAAAGGCAGTCCACTTGCAATCACAGCCACATATTCATGGAATTTTCGGGAAAAATCGGGTAGATTCGTGCATTATTCGAATTACGCGTGATTACCACACCTAGCCCAAATTATCCGCAAATTATTGGTGATAACGAATTAAAAGTTTTAAATGGGTATAAAATATAAAAAAATATTGATGATGATGGATATCCACTATATAAATTATTGATGGTAGGTTGACATCCAGCCATAAAACTGTCACGCTTTTTATGACATGGATTCTTATAAGAATTTTGTTGGAACGTCCCCACCCAGCAACACGTTGCATAGGCACCCAGGTGCAGTGATAAATATGCAAGGGGTCTCGATACAGCGGCATCTGATTGTGTTGAGGAACAAGCATTCAAGCAAGGGTTTTCACACCTTGAACGGGTGTGGGTAAAGGCGTTGGTCCCACTGCATTATTGCCCAGATGTCATGAAAAATGTGCAAGGGCAACATTTTCAAAAGAGGCAGGTAAAGAAGCAAGTTAAACAAAAAATGATTTAGAGGGGATCTTGGAATATTGGCTCTTTGACACAAGTTTTTGGAGATAGTGAATACCATGATTAGAAGAAAAGTCAATATAGCTTTCTTGCGGGAAACAAAATGGACAAGGGAACGATGTAGAGAGATTGGAGACACAAAGTACAAAATCTGGTACACAAGTGTGCCAAACCTAGAAATGGCATAGTCATTATTGTTGACAAGATGTTGAAGGATGATATTTTCAAGATCACAACAATGGGCGACAAAATTGTGGCTATCAAGGTTCTTCTTAGGGAAATGATTTTGAACATAATTAGCTCTTATGCCCCCCAAGTTGGCCTTAGCGAGGAAGGCTAAGAGAGATTTTTGAGATAACAAGGATGAATTGATGCAAGGAACACAGATAGAGGTGAAGATCGTTATTGACAATGATTTAAATGGCCATGTGGGGAGTAGCAGTTGGATATGAGAGAGTTAATGGTGGTTTTGTATATGGCAACATAATTGGAGAAGAGAGATATTTTATTTTGCAGTTGCCAATGTTATGATTTTGGTAAACACCCATTTCAAGAAAAAAGAGTCCCAGGCATGGACACTTCTCAGAGGTTGTCGTGTTCGTGTTCGTGTTCGTGTTCGTGTTCCACACGTGTTCAACATGGGCATGTTGTGGACACATGGTGGATACGGCCTAGACACGTCCAGTCCCTCATTCTTTTAAGGAGTTGGACATATCCTAGACACGGCTCAGACATACTAGGACACAACTCATCACTAAGAAGATGAAACACCGTGTTGCACAAAAATTTCCTCACCACTCCCAATACCCATGTGTCCCCCTCCTTATCACATCACCACCTAGACAACTACTGCTCATCCACCTATAGACTCTGACCTCTCCTCGGTCTCCACTTGCTGTTGCCAACCTCTACTCTTCCTCCAACTTCAAAACTTATGTTCTATTTGTCCACCACCGATAGTAAAAGCAACAACAACCTCCTCTTTCTCCTCCTCTTATTCCTAATTTTGAATGTACATCAATGCATCACTCTCTTCTACTAATAACAACGTACCATCTCTTTTTTCTTTGTTGTCCACCACCATCACTAGTTTTTTACTGTCCAAATTTACATGTGCAAATATTTAATTGTAAGTTTATACATGTAGTGTTTAACTTGTTATTATCTATGAATAAAAATTATATTCCTTTGACTGTTATTGTGTTTACAATGTGGGTATCTTTGCTTATTTTTATAGGTACAATGTGCATTTGAATGAACATATGAAATTAAATATAGCTTGGGTGAAATGATCTTTGTGTTTGAAAGGGCTTGTTCTTTTTTGTGTTTATACATAAAATTGATATGCATGTATATGTCTATTTTTTGTCACGTTGGACGTCGTGTTTGTGTCATATTTTTTAAGTTTATCCTGTCCCGTTTCCATGTTTGTATCGTGTATGTGTCCATGCTTTCTTAGATGATTACTTACAAAAGTGGCTGCAATTGTAACCAAATTGATTGCTTCCTTACAGAACTAGTGGATCGTAAAGTTGCAAGGATTGTAAAGTAATTCCTGACGAAGAACTCACCACCAAAATAGGTTGGTGATTTTAGATGTTAACATGCATATCAACAATGATAAGCATAACAAAAACTAAGATAGTAGAATAAAGTGGTGGAATCTTAAAGGAGAAAAGAAAATGGCTTTTTATGATAAACTTATCAAGGAGGACACTTAGAAATTGGGAGTCTAGTATTAACACTATGCGGCACAATACGAGCTCATGCATATCAAAAATTGCCAAAGAGGTTTTGAGGTAGTCTAAAGGGTGTGGGCCTCTATAGGAAAGAGACTTGATGGTGGAATGAAGTACAAAAGGCTCTTAAACTGAAAATGTAGTTATCCAGGCTCCCGCCTACGCTCCGCCTAGGCGCACCTAGGCCCCCTAGGCTCTAGGAGGGTCACCTTAAATTGGGCGCCTAGGCTTTCAGATAACTAAAGTGGATGCCTAAGGGCTCTTAGGCCCAAATTAAGACACTTAAAGCCAAATTAGCATGGGTTAGTCTGAATTTGGCCTAATTAGATCAAATTTAGAGACTTTAGAAATGAAATAGATCTGATTAAGGCTAAATCAGATCTAATTTGCGCATATTTGAGTTTTATTTGGGAGGGAAATAGGTCTGATTTGGGGAAAACATGTCTTATTTGAGGAATTATGTCTGATTTTATCAAATTAGGGCTCACTTAGGTCAATGTAGGACAAACTAGGGGAAGTTAAGTCTGATTAGGTCATGTTAGGCATGATAGGTCTAACTTAGGCCAAATTAGGGCATACTAAGTTAAATTAGGTCCAATTTAGATCATGATAGGTCAAATTAAGGCCGAATGGGTCTAGCTTAGGTCATGACCGGTGTGGTATTAGGTGAAGTTATGATTAATTAAGCTTAGGGATAACCATTACAAATGTATATAGTGATGTATATATATTTGAGTATAGCTAAATGTATGCACAAAATCATTTATATATATGTAAAATATAAACAAATATGAAGAACGTCTAGGTTCTCGCCTAGGCACCTAGGTCCCCCTAGGCTTCCCTTGGGTGGGAAGGACCCCCTAGCCGCCTAGACAAGTATGACTGAAAAGGGAGATTCATAGGAGCCTGCCTAAATCTCAAAAACTATGCAATTTTTCTGAGATACAAGCAAGCAAAAAAAAAGCTAAAAGGAAGTTCAAGAGCCTAGATACTTTGAACAGATATATAAGAAGTTGGACAAGAGAGAAGAGAAAAAAAATATATACAAATTGGCTTGTATCAGATAAAGGAAAGGATGAGACTAGAGTCAAATGCATCAAGAATGAAGATCGTAGAGTGCTGGTGAGAATGATGATATCAGGAACTAAAGAAGAAACTGCTTTAATGGGCTTTTCAATGGAGATACTATGAATTAGATAAGAGAATCGTGCGACATAGATACAAGAGATATCATTTACATGCAACGAGTTTCACTATCTGTTGTAAAAAATGCTTTGAAATAGATAAAAATGAGAAAGGCATGCAGACCAAACGGTATTCCCATTAATGTACGGAAGAGTATGGGCGATGAAGGAGCTATGTGGTTAACAACTTTCTTCATGTGACTAGAGAAATGATATCATAGTCCCCATTTGAAAGAGATAAAATGAAAAAGGCATGCAAACCATAGAGTATTGTCGTTAATGTATGGAAAAGTATGGGCAGTGAGGAACTATGTGGTTAACCACTTTCTTCGGGTGAGTGGAGAAAGAATATTATAGTCCCCATCTACATGAACAAAGGAGATGTTCATAGTTGCACAAACTAAAGAGGTATCAAGTTGATAAGTAACACTATGAAGCTTTGGGAGAAGATTACTAGGCAAAGGCTAAGATCTATAACGTATATGTTAGACAACCTATTTGGTTTCATGCCTGGAAGATCAACATTGTATGTTAATTTTCTAATAAGGAGGCTTACGCAGAAGTACAGAGAAAGCAAAAGAGATCTTCATATGATTTTAATTGATTTAGAAAAGACTTATGATCGAGTACCCACGAAAGTGTTGTGGAGGGTTTTGGAGAAAAAGGTTGTGCCAATCCAACACACTGACTTCATTAAAGACATGTATGATAGCTCAATTGTAAGTGTTAAGACTCCTTGAGGAGAGATGCCAACATTTCCTGTCACAATTGGGGTACATCAAGGATCAACATCCACCCATGTCTATTCGTTCTTGTTATGCATGAGTTGACAAAACATGTTTAGGATGATACTCCTTAGTGCATGTTATTTGTTGATAATATTGTGTTGATTAATGAAACTAAAGATGGATTGAATGATAAAACTGAATTTTGTATAAATGTGTTGGAATCAAATGAATTTATGATCAATTGGAGCAAAAACTGAGTGTATGCAGTGTGATATCAGTAAATGGTAAAATTGTGAATGGTGGGGCCAAGTTGGACGGAGTTGATGTACCAAAATGTGATAAATTCCTTTACTAGGGTTCTATTATTCAAATGGATGGGGATGTTCAAGATAACATTTGTCATGGGATCATTGCATGATGTTTGAAATGGAGTGTAATTGTACCAACATATGATCAAAAGATCCCTCTCAGATTGAAAAGCAAGTATTATATAACAGTTATACGTTCAGCCGTGCTATATGGAAGTGAATGTTGGGTGGTGAAGAAACAATGTCGTAACAAGATGAATGTGGTCGAAATGCATATGTTGAGATGGATGTGTGGCAAGATAATAAAAGATCACTTGAGAAAATGACTATATCAGGAACAAAGCGGGTGTGACGAGCATTGAGGATAGGGATGGCAAATGGGCGGGTTTGACTGACCCATACCCATACCCACTATACCCATTCATACTTTGGGCCAACCCATACCTGCCCCATTAAGTAAAAGATTAAACTGAGACAACAAACCCATACCCAACCCAATGGGTCATTGGGACCCAATATAACCCGTTTAGAGAAAAACATGAAAACCATAAGTTTGATTTATTTGAACACCTACACAAATATTTGGAAAAATTACAAAAAGATCCTTTAGTACTAAATATTTTACTCCAAAGTGAATTAGGCATGTTTTACAACTTTGACAGCAATTATCTAATGATGAAAATTTGCTTTAAAAACGTGTTTTCAATAACGATTAACACCAATTGATAAGTTGACCATACAAAACTACAAAATGAATTACACCAACTACCAAATACGATTGCATTATAGAACTGAGTTACAGCCAACCACCGTAGGATTTTTTGTTCTACTATACTCTGTTACATTTCTTCAAACAGTTCGTGAGCCAAATCATAAGTTACACAGCCAAGCTTCTTTGACGATTAGAATTTAACACAGGAAAACATTGGCCAGTAGTACGCACGGAGCACGGCGACTTGACGAAGCAGCTACTCTCACAGGCTATCAGTTCCGGAGGCTGCATGAACTCCCTCTGCCTGATGGCAGACACACACTTGACCATCCTCTTAACCACGAGCGTGGTGCTACCGTCGTGCAGCCTTATAGGACGTGTCGATGATGCCTTTGTCTAGCATCTCCGCAGATGCATGCAGAAGACCTTACAAGTCGACGGATATGGGGAAACATGGGGGGACACTTGGGCATTGGGACGCAGTCGCAGCCGCCGTAGGAGCATGTGGTGGTCAAATCCATGTGTGCATCGCAGCGGTATTCCATTTTCCTCCATCACATAGATGAGCTACAGCGGAACCTGCCGTTCAAGTCATCGCCGCCGGAACCTGCCGTATCTCCGTCGTCCGAATCACCACGTCGCTGCCCAGCACCAGGTTGCAAAGTTTATCATCTACACGATTGACACAGTGGTCGTGGCTAGGTGTTTGCTCGCACTTGGCCAATACCCTTCCTATCTCCCATGCCCACCGGACACCATGAACCCGGTGGGGCACTGGTGTAGGGCGTGAGACAGTGTGCCGACATCTACCTTGTCTTTGCAGATCCTCTCTGTGCCGGCCTTGTCCTCCTCCAGGAATTTATTGGGGTGAGGATGATCCAGAAGAAGTAAAAATCGCGATGGGCTTCAGATCCAGCGTCGCAAGGATTTGCAGAAGGGGCAATGTCGAGCAATATTCGTTATAGGGGAAAAGAGGTCGACGTCGGTAGAGACGAGAGCAGCAATCAACGATTCATGAGATCGGGAACCAAAAGGGGGTTCAAGAGACGAGAGGGGGAACCGGGGTCGCAACAAGACTTGTGGGTCTCAGCGGGTCCCCACATTAAAAATGGGCCGTGTACTGGTATCCCCATTAAAACCCAACTATTATCTTAAACTCACATAACCCATTATAATTGGGTCAGGTAATGCGGAACCCATGGGTTTTTGGGTTCCTTGGAGAATTTTACCATCTCTAATTGAGGACAAGTTGTGAGAGGGTCGTCTGAGATGGTATGGACATGTGCAACGCAAATTAACTAACACGCCTATCCAAAGCAATGTTATAGGGTCAAGCACAATTATAAGAGCCAGGCCTAAATTCACCTGGGAAGAGGTTATAAAGAGAGATTTTGTGGTAAGAATATGACCCATATCACAGCTGATTGGAAAAGAAAGATCCATGTAGCCGACCCAAACATGGTTGGGATTAAGGCTTAGATGATGATGATAAATATCAAAAATAAATAATTTGTGAATTTTTTTAATTAATTCAAGACTTGACTCAATTCCCACACGATCGGCCCACAACCCACGAACTCGGTTATGCACCACCCTCCCGAATCCATATCCCCAATACTCATCCATGCCCTAACCCCAAATCCTTTGACACCTCGACAACCCCACCTAACGACTACCTTCTCCAAAGGTGGACCCAATCACAACAACGGCGTCGACCGGGGGAGTTCTCAGTGGTGGTGATGGTGGTGGTGGTGGCAACTAGTGGTGTCAACAGCCGACTACTACCCTGTGTTATACGGGCGGGTGCCCAGACGGTGCCTAGGCGCGCCTAGGCGGCCCAAGTCCCGCCCCAATCTGGGCGCCCAGCAGTAATACACGTAACTAACCTTTTAGTTTTACTGATTTCTGTCAACTGATTAATATTTAGTTATCTACTGATTTGTATTTACTTATCTACTGATTTGTATTTACTTATCTATTGATTTGTATTTACTTATCTACTGATTTGAATTTACTTATCTACTGATTTGAATTTATGTATCTACTGATTTGTATTTATGTATCTGCTGTTGTGTATTTACTTATCTACTGGTTTGTATTTACTAATCTACTGATTTGTATTTACTTATCCACTGATTTTTTCATCTACTGGTTTTTATTCATCACATTATTTAAATTTAGGGCTTTGTATTTGTTCATCTACTTTTTACAATTATTTAATCATCTACTGATTATATTTGTTTATCAACTGAGTTGTACTTTTTTATCTAATGCTTTGCATTTGTTTATCTACTGATTAGTATTTATTTATCTAATGCTTTGAGTTTACTTATCTAACGCTTTGAATTTTTTTTATCACTAATTTTTATTTACTTATCTAATGCTTTGTATTTATTTATGTACTGGTTTGTATTTACTTATCTAATGTTTTGAATTTTTTTATCTACTGATTTGCATTTACTTATCTACTGATTTGTATTTATATATCTACTGATTAGTATTTACTTATCTACTGATTTGTATTTATTATCTACTGTTTTTTATTTATTTATCTAATGATTAGTATTAATGAACTGTTTTAACTTGTCTACTATTTTACTTTATTAATCTACTGTTTTGTTATATAAATGTACTGCCTCATGAATAGAAATACAAACATAGTTAGTTAACATTTCTGATTTCTGATTTATGATTTATGAGTAATCAATTTTTGATTAACTCAAATCGACTTTACAAAAACCCAATAAAGGAAAATGTCAAATATCTCCTAAAGGTACTACCAATTTCAGATTTTTGAATGTACTATTTTTATTATATATGCAATTTAGATATAGCTACGAATATATATATATATATATATATATATATATATATATAGGGTAGCGATCCAGTGAGAAACATCCTACGGTGAGAGCATGAGAGGCATTTGAATAACTACAAATTCGTAACTATTTTTTAAAATCCAACCGTATAGATGGAAAAAGCATCATGTCATTTACTTTGTCACAAAAAATCATTGCAATCAGACATTGTTTACATGTCAATATGTACAATATACACTTTTTACATCCAACGGTCAGCCTGGAATTCAATATAGAGCGTCGAAAAATATATGGTTGTTGTGAATGATCTACAAATTGGATGGTGATAAAATTTTATAGGAAGGTAGATATTAAGGTATACTTGTAATCTATACGGTTGGATTATGAAA